>CM047591.1:954426-997000 GCA_026184515.1 Peronosclerospora sorghi
GATAGATAGATAGATAGATAGATAGATAGATAGATAGATAGATACATACATACATACATACATACATACATACATACATACATACATACATAGAGAATTGCAATTCTATATATATATTATAAATACATACTTAAGAATTCGGACCTAAGATCCTAATGAAGGCAAAACTACAGTCAAATCCTTTATGTACCCATAATGCATTTTTGGCCACTCGTATCGCGTTTCACTTGAGTTTTGTATGCTCGTGCTCATCGTCTTGGAAAACACCTTGAAACATCACAGTAATCTCATTTTCTCATCTGCATGCATTCGTATCTCTTACTTTTGTGTAGGTTGCATGCAACTATGGTTACGTTAGATGATGATTTGGAGTGGCGAGTAGGGGCAAAACCTTACGAACACAGGTGTTGACTCCATACGATAAAAAAATTCTTCCCCGCAAGTATCAGGGCACAGTGGCCGTTGATCTAGCCGTGGCAACCTTTTTGTACAGTGAGCGATAGTTTCTCGAAATACCGGAATAAACTCCCGGATCTGCAGGGCGTTTGCTGGAACCTACCTATGTAATCCAGCCAGATAAGTCGGATCAAAGCGTCTGAATTGGAACAAAAGGAGGACGGCAGATTATGTTACCTCGTCACACTGACAATCTCCTACCGTCACAACATTGAACAAGACCAGCACCGAGGATCTCAATGGCCGGGAACGTTGGTCTGAAGATGTGATGGGAGCAAGAAGTGCTCTCATTGCTGTTTGGACCTCGCGCTATAGTTTACCGCTCGACTTCGTACCTGTCCCTTGGGTCGGACCTTGCGCTGGTGTCGCACTCAAAAAGGATGACGCGCTGCAATCAAAAAGTGTCTCGACGGCCCCGACACATGTTTCTTTTTACGACATAGATCCGCTTAAAACGAAAAAATGTTTTTTTTATTGAACTGCTCACCCACGTCCATAAATCACGTAGCAAATTGAAAAAAGTGGAAATGGAAAAACGCACTTACGGCGTCACGACATCCGCCGGCGCGAGGTGGTTTTGCTTCTCCACCTTGTGCGTAGCACGCTGGCGGTAAATGGCGACTCCAGCAATGGCCGCGACTACCGCAGCGACGGCAGCAATGGCACCAATGACACCCGCTGAAAGTCCGCCGGCCGATCGTGCTTCCGCGCTTGCCGTATGCAGCGAAATTTTCTCAGGATCCGCCGCGCTGCGCTTGTGTCCGTACGAGTCGTGTCCACTGCCTCCGTAGCCGCCCTTTCCTCCATAGCCACCATCGCCGCCATGGCTTTTATTGCTGATCACTTCGTAGCCTCCATGGCTTTTATTCCCTCCGTAGCCACTGATCACTTCATAGCCACCATGGCTCTTATTGCCTCCATAGCCGCTGATCACTTCATAGCCACCATGGCTTTTATTGCCTTCATAGCCGCTGATCACTTCATAGCCACCATTTTTTTCTTCATAGTCGCCCTTTTCTCCATACTCCTCCTTTCCTGCGTGCTTGCTGTCGCCTCGCTTACTATCGCCACCACTTTTGACATGCCCTGGCATCGAGTCCTTGTGCTTCACGAGCGTGTACTCTTTCGGGATCACACAGCCCCAAACCCCCGTCTTGAGTATCTGGCAAGTGGCGTCAACGGGCAAGACGCATTTGTCGTGTCCATCCTGGTAGCTCACCAAGGAGTTGTCACAATCGGCTATGGCCACGTCGCCTTGGACGGGGCATAACGTGCCCGTAGGTTTGAGGCCGGAGCCACTGCATACGGGAGCCTCCACGCAGTAGGTGGCGTCGTGATCGACACTAACGGACCAACAGCCGCGCTCTTTATCATAGGATGGCGCTTTGGTTGCCTTCTTGATGGACGCAGACGCACACGCAGCAAAGCCAAAGACCGTCAAGAGCTTCATCGTACAGTTTTTCTTCTTGTGGTTTTTCGACGGAATCAAGGGAGTGCTATCGAGTGGATAACGGAGTGAGTTTTTGGATCGATCACCTTGTTGCAAAATGCAGAATGAGATCGTTCAAGTGGAAAGCTCGGCCCGAGCGCGCGGCAACTCGAAAAGGGCGTTTCAAGCGTGAGTCAACTGGGGTGCCACGCCTCCATTCGAAGTGAGCGAGCTTCCTACCGTTTGAAAGCAACACGTGCTTCCAGATGCAACAACCTACAACGTCAACGTGTCTCTAAAGATATATTTATTGAATCGGATCCGTTCACGAAAAGTGGTGGGATCCGTTCACGAAAAGTGGTGGGATCCTGTTTACGAAATTAAGTATCAAAAGAGAAAAGGAAGAGACGGGAGTGGAGTTAAGGTTGACCTAAACCGCTGCTCCCCCAGAACGCGCGCACTTGCCATTTCTTGCTGTTTTCGCGCTCATCATCTGGCGGTTGCGAGTAAAATAAAAGTGCGATTGAAGTCATGTGGTGGCAATAAGGAAAAGTTTCGACTGTGTATTGATTATCTTACCTTACCGTGCTCAGCACAAAATTGCCGAAATTACTTTTCAGCGCGACACCATATCTGGCCTCTAAACGTGGCAGCTGAAGTTGAAGTAATTACGTGTTCAGCACCATAATGACAGAAAAAACAGGAACAGTCCAGTACCCTTTTTAATTGCACAAATCCTATTACTCCTCGACGCAAGAGATGCGTCTTAAATTTAGGGTCGCCCTACCCGCACCCCGCTCCACCCTAGGGGCACCCCCACGTGACTCTCGACCAATAGAGATGAATATTGCTACTACTAATAAAGAGATGTTATCGTGCGGTAAACAAGGATCCTGCATCGGTAACCATCTCTTAATAATTTTATGCCGAGGGAAAAATCACCCCAACCGTGGGCTTTTCACCCCAACCACCCATTGCAACCAGGTCTTACAAGCAACTGCAATAGCAAACGTTTAGACGAGCGACCCATCCGGTTGAGTTTGTGACTTCGTTTCTCCCATCGATGTTACGTAATAACGGATGAAACATGCGTCGATAAGTAGTCCAGAATTGCTGTAAATGAAGCAGCCTTAGGAAAGAAAAGATCAATATTTCGTTTACGACTATTGTAACAGGACTGATCCTGTTACAGGCTTACACTGTAATTGCGAGGAAGCGCGCAATGCAATACGGCAGGATTAGTTGATAACAACTAATCCTATACTAAAAGTAGATATATAAATATTTACTTTTGAGTTAGAACGCAAAATTAAGAGTGTTTATTAAATGGGTGGTTAGCGGCTAAAATTATAGTAATTACCTAACTAATATAATAATATCAAGTATTAAACTAACTGTACTATTAGTTAACCTGCATGATTCGGTATTTATACCGAATCGACTGTTCTTTCGTAGATTATAATAACTTATAATCTATTATTTGAATTTCAGACAACGCGTCTGAAATTCAACTGTGATATTCTAGCTTGAATATCAATTATGTAATGGCACCCCATTACATCACCCCCCACTTAAGGTGGTTGGCCAATAATAATTCTTATTTTGGCCAATCATAGGTGGCACTTGTTGGTCGGAATTTCTCATTCACCAACTGATTGACCATCGACTCGATGGTCGAAGCACGCGGCGGCGCTCTAAAGAGCGCTGCTGAAAACATCAAAGGAGCTTCTTCCTCAGCCTCAGCCTCAGCACTAGGTGCTGAGGTGTTGAGTGACAACAGTGACGCTGCATTAGCAGCGTCAACTACGCAAAGGTCGGAAGACGTACCGTCTTCGACCACAGATGCTGCTAAGGCGGCATCTGGCAAGAAACAGGGAGATGTTGCTAATGCAACATCTCGCACGATGACAACCTCCGAATGGTGTGTTGCCAGGAAGGGTTCTTCCATGTTCGGAGACAGTTCTGACTCCGAACAAAGTGATTGGGGCCCAGCTGTCCCCGCGAAAGGATCTAGAGAGTCGAAACTCGCTAGGTGCTCATTGCCTAACAGCGATGACGACTCTGGTGTCGCTGTCAGCTATGACAGCGACAATGATCATCACAGGTGGTTGCGGGAACGCATAATCCCACCTGGACCAAGTACGTCTCCACGTCTGGTTGGTTTAACCCCGGCGCGTGGTGTTGAAGCAGGCGGTGTTCCGCCTGCTAAAAGAGCTCGAACAGAAGCGGCAGGCGCCGCTTCTGAAGCGTATCAACGTACGGAACCACATGTTCCGTACAAAGTGGGGTTTTGGACCCCTAGTTGGGCTATTTCCCCCAACAGTGGTGGTCACCGTAAGCGGGACTGCCAATATGCGTTGTTCGATATCAACGTGCTGGATGAATACGAAGACATCCAGTCACGTCGATTCGATCGAAGTACAGATTATAGATGTCTGTACTTTATTGACTCTTTTTCCAGGTTCGATATTATTCGAGCCGGAAAGGGTCAAGGAGGAACAGGGACGTTAAAGACGCCCTGACTCAGAGTTGGAACGCTTTTGTTGACAACTACAACAAAAGCCCAGATGATTACGTGAATAAAGTTCACGTAATGCGCGAGCGCTTTTTAAAGCACTCGCGAACAGGCAAAATGGAATACATCCATTTTTCTTGCATCAAAGAAGGGTTTAACTGTGGTGTCCTTTCTCACCTCGTTTGCCCGCGGTGTCCGATGGGTGCTCCTCGTCTGTCAGAGGAGGAGTTGCGGGGGTACGGTGGTTTTTCCGTATCCGCCGAAATTCAGGGCTTAATCGATGCCCTAAATGCATCAACACCTAGTGTTGATGCTAACTCGCATTATGAGTTTGAGAATCCTTCTCAAACTCAGTTAAAAGGTCTGGGGCGTCGGCCCTCAGAACCTCAATCGGCTCCCAAGAGTCGAACTCTTGGGGGTAACCTAGACAGCGTACTAAGTACTCGGTACGCTGCCCCCTATTCGAAGGAACCGAGCGCTTCTAGATCAAGCGCTCGAGAATGTATAGCTTATTCCCCTGATTATCGATCAGGGGCGGCGGAGATTGAGAATTCGCTCGCCGTTGTTGTTGCGGAGCATGGTTCTTTGCTCCGCAAACTCGAGGAGGGTTATTCCTCCTTGAGCAGCGATATGTCTCACTGTGTGAAGACAAATCGGTCTCTTCGCGAAGATGTCCGCGACATCCTCGGAGCGCACACTTCCCTCCAGCAGAAGAATGATCTTCTGTACATTGAGCTTTCTCGCTATAAGAGAGAGCTCGATCGGCGCACGGCTGATCTCTAGCAGTCGAAGGCGGAGGTAACGACTCTCCGCTCTGCTCACCAACGGCTGGAGGCCGATTACAAGTCTCTCTTGGGAGACTTGGAGGATCACGGTATCTTCCGTGGTTCTACGTCTCGTCGTAAGACGAAGACGAGTGATACGGTTTGAGCCGCCCAACATAGAATGTTGGGTGAAGCCGCATTGCTGTGGGAATGTCGATAGTATAGGCATTCCCCCGAATCTCTTGGACCTTGAAAGGTCCAATGTACTTAGGAAGCAACTTCCGTGTAGGGAAGTTGCTTATTGCCTGTATAGGCAAATTAGTAGTACTTAATAGTACCAATTCGCCTTTCCGAAAGGAGTTTTCGTTTGTCCTTCCTTGATTTTCTGCATTTTTCTTCTGCTTATCCAAAGCAGAAGCAAGTGCATCTTTTATATAGCGTATTACAGCTTGGCGCTGTAATACGAATTCATCTACTGCTTTATCAGCAGTAGGTGTGTTGCCCTCATTGTCTGCAGCCATTGATTCAGAAACATATTCATCATATGCAGCTTCAGTTTCATTTGAAGCTGCTTCCGCTTCTACTGTACTTTCAGTAGAAGGTCCATAGTTTTGTTCACAAGTTGCAGTTACAACTTGCGCATTGACTCGCTCAAAATTTGAGCGGGTCCCTCCCCCACTTAGATTTGGCGTACCTCCAAGTAAAGCTGGGGTTCGTGGATGCCTTAAGGCATTCACGTAGAACGGTGTATGCTTAGTTGAAGCATGCACCGAATTGTTAATCGCGAATTCAGTGAGTGGCAGATAGTCACTCTACTGTTGAAAGGCATGTGCGTATGATCTCAACATGTCTCCTAGAACGCGGTTAACCCATTCCGTCTGCCCATCCGTTTCCAGATGGTCTGCAGTTGACATCTTCAACTGGGTTCTCAACAATGAGAACGTTTCTTGCCAGAAACGTTCTGTAAATCTCGGATCTCTATCCGAGACAATGTCGTCCGGCATTCCGTGCAAACGGAATACCGTATCAACGAATATCCGCGCTGTTTGAGCGGCGGTTACATTCGCTGATACTGCAGTTAGATGTACCATCTTACTGAAACGGTCTACAAAGACCACTATTCCAGTCTTCCGAATATTGTCGGGTGGAAGACCGAATACGAAGTCCATTGAAATAGACTTCCAACACTCTGTCGGAACCGGCAGAGATTGCAGCGGAGCCTGTGCGGACTGCGCAGGCTTAACGCGCTGGCAAATCTCGCAAGCGCGTACGTATTTCCGTACCCACCTGTACTGTTTTCGCCTGTAAAAGTCACGTGCGAGAGAAGCGTATGTCTTCTCTCGACCTTGATGCCCCGAAATCGGTGCATCATGATACTCAAACATAATTTGATGTTTGAGATCATCGTCGTTTGGAACGACGATGCGACTTTCATCCTTTTGGTCTGTGCTGTAAAGCTGCAGACCATCGTGCAGTCGATATCGATGCACGCAAGCGCGGAGGAACTCTGGTAGTTCGTCGCGCTTCTCACTTGATTGATTACGTAATTAATCAATCAACAAACGTGTCTCCTCGTCTGTTTGTACGCCTCGCGTACTTGTCGTATAAGTGACGACGACAAAGCAGTGCAACGGATCGCGTTTGCACTGGCACCTTCGGTTACGGACGGTTTCGTCTCTCGTAATCGGGCCTTCGTGATAGCGCATCCGCTATCACGTTCAACTTTCCGGGTTTGTATTCAACCGTAAAGTTGTATTCAGCAAAGAATGACAGCCATCGATCCATTCTTTGAGAAATGTGTGGTGAATTCACGGCCGTGCGTAGCGACGAATGGTCCGTGTAAACCACAAACGGTATATCTCCCAAGAGATAGATCCGAAACTTGGACAGTTCATACTTCATGGCAAGGAGTTCCTTGTCATGCACTGGATAGTTGCGCTCGGCTGGGCGCAACTGACGTGATTGATAGCAGATTACGCGATCACGATCATCGTGATCACGCCGCATCAAAGCACAGCCGATAGCGAAATCGCTCGCGTCGCAAACGACGTGGAACGGACGCTCGTTATCGGCTATAGACAAGACAGGCGCTTCAGTCAAGCTTTGCTTGACTGCATCAAAAGCATCTTGGCATTGGGTATCCCAATGCCATTCGACATATTTCTTAAGTAATTGAGAAAGAGGTCGTATCAACCCAGCATAGTTGCACGAATACTTGTGAAAATATGTTGCCAACCCAAGGAACTTTCGAAGTTCCTTAACGTTGTTTGGCGTAGGCCATTCAACGATCACCCTGATCTTTTCTGGATCAGGACGCACCGCGTTCTTGCCCACAAAGCATCCAAGAACGGGTATCTCAGGTGCACCAAAGTTTCACTTCTTTAGATTTGCATAGAGCTTATGCTTACGCATAAGCTTTAACACTCGACGTATATGTTCCCTATGGACATCTACATCGCTTTTATCGTGTTCGCCCTTACTATGGATGAACACGTCATCGAAATAACTCGGTTCGAATTCTCGCACCAGGCGTAATAGATGCGTTACGCATCTGTTAAACGTAGCAGGGGCATTTCGAAGCCCCTGCGGCATAACAAGCGACTCCCAAAGCATGCCGCATGGGGTGCTTACCGCCGTGAGAGGGATATCCTTCTCACGCATTAGGATTTGATAAAATCCATCTATTAGATCGAGAGCACTAAAGATGGTGCTCCCGCACATGCCATCAATGATGACATCTTTTCGCGGTATCGGCGTCTGCGCCGGTAAAGTTGCTGCGTTCAGCTTGTTGTAAGTGTGAACGATTCTCCACCCACCTGTGGACTTTTTCACACAAAAGGTGGGGGTAGAGTGCGGTGAGATAGACTCCCGCACTTGGACTGCTTTACGACGAGCTTCGAAAAACTCGTCGATCGTTTCTACTTGATCACGCGGCAACGGCCATTGCCGCGTGACACAATACTTCAAGCCTGGCACGAGGTCAATTTCATGACGAGTTCCCTTATCCTTAGGGAGCTCGCTAGGTACTTCTTCTGGGAATACGTCAGCGTATTCCCGAAGTACCTCATAAAATGGGAAGTTCGCTTTAAGCGACTCCCAGATCTCCGCTTCAAAGCGCTGAACTTTGGTTTGATCATTGGGAACCTCTTTCCCAATGTTTTTCACTTGTAATGTAGATATTCGTTCACGAATATCCACTACATCATCTGTTGCAACGATGATACAGATCTGTTCGATCTGATCATCGTGCAAGTTCCTCATAAACTTCTTCCAGCTTAGCGCTGGAAGAGCCATCACCTCCGAACCTTCTTTCGGAGGGTGTTCCATCAACAGAGACTGGGTAGCTAATCCGGTCTCTGTTTGCGTCAAGACGTTGCTCGTCTCGACGGAACTGCCCATGCAATCAGACGCACTCGTCTGATTTACTGCTACACGGTGATTACGATTCACCGTGTGCGAATACTCATCATCATGGTGGCCACTGCCTACCATGGAATTTCTTGGAGATCAGATGTGCTCGTCTGATCGGCCGCCTGTTCTGCGACACGGTGGTCTTTATCACCCGTGTGCATGGCTAACGCAACGTGGTGGGCACTGGCCACCACGGAGTTGTGCTCACGATTGCACTCGATCGTGAGTTCACTCTCATCAACACGGAATTCTTTCGTCGTGTTGGAACCTTCGGTCGCACAGTGGGTGTTTCCCACTGTGGATACTATTTCATTCTCACGGTGGGTGTTTCCCACCGTGGATATCACTTCATTCTCATGGTGGTCTTATCACCCGTGGAATGTTTTTCTCTAACACGCAACGGCTCTTCTGTTGCGTGTGGTAGTCCCTCTGAACTCTCACCAGCGGAGGTACCTTCCGCTGATCGTGTCAGAACAGACCTGGTGGTGCCATCGCTATCCTCCAGACTGTCTGACGCTGCGGTTGTATCTTCTGATACAGCCGGATTACACAAAGGGTGATCAGATCCTGCGGGTCCGCCGCAGTCGATCGAAAGGTTAACCCAGTCGATCGAAGGTTTAAACTTGTACATCCATGTGATTCCAAGTATCACATCGAACTTGTCATCTAAATCGAAGACGATGAATTCATCCTCGAATGACAGTTCATTCAACTCGAAGCGTGTTTTAATCACACGCTTTGGAATAGTCACGGTTGCACCTGTTGCTAACCGGACTGACAACATACTTCGTGGGGTTTCTACCTCCACGAAGCTCAACAGCGTTAGACTCTGAGCTCTAACGAAATTGTTTGACGCTCCTGTGTCAAACAGAAATCGCATGGGGACATCGCTCCCGTGCGGCTTAACCTCCAGGGTGATAAGAGGCTTATCATCACCCTGCAACTTTTGACAGGACATAGTCCCGTCTGGGGCTATTACCCTCACATGCCCTATGTCGGCATGTGGGATAACATTCCCAGTAGGGATCCCCGCCCCTACTGGTGATTTACGTTTTTTGCACCAACTGGGTGATGTCCCGGTTGGTGTCGCCGTGCAGCGGACGGTTCCGTCCGCTGACAGCGTGGCACCGGACGCGGTGCCATACACTCATGGGCAAAATGCCCCATTTTCGCGCATCGATTGCAGCGAATATTCTTCTTAAATTTCGGTTGCTTCGTGTTCGAAGCCACCGCAACTGATAGGTCCATCGGCTCTGGACCTCCACCGTCCATGCTCTGGCGCGGGTGGCTGTTTCTTGAGACGAAGTGTGAACTTCGTCTGCCCGACTGCTGCTTGTTGACATGCTGTTGTGGCATGTCAAAAGCGAAAGGCTGTTGAGCCCTTCGGCTGTACCCAGCATGCGATGACGCTGATTGCATTCTGAAATCTTCACGGATGCTCATATCAATGGTATCCCTTAGAGTCTCTGGCGGGTGCCGGTAGAGACTCTGTTTGACGGGACCATCAGTAAGTCCCTTCATGAAGCCAGTGACCTGCATAGCAGGGGGCACCGGCTCATACACAATATTTGACAGCAAATATTGCGTCTTCTGAGAGTAAGCTTGAAGGTCAAGCTTACCCTTGCCGGAGTTCCATGAACTCCTGCCGACTACTTAGCTCCATTTCTGGAGCTTCAAAGTTGAGCTCTAGCTCAGCTTTTAATTCCTTATAATTAAGGAACGCAGAGTCATCAGTGGCTCTGCGACTCATCGGCCATGCCCTGGCTCTGCCGCCCAGACATGTTGTGGCGAAGTACGCCTGTTGACGTTCGTCAACAATATTTTGCGCAAAGATGTCATATTCCACGTCTGCGAACCATCTACGAAGGGGATCGCCCCCTTCACCGGTAAAGGGCGGTACTCGCGCCTTTACCACTTCAACGCAATGCGTTTCAGGTGCAGATGCGGTCCGCGCTGCCTCTTGTGCGGGCCGTGCTGGCTTTTCTAGGTGGTTTCGCCTAAAGCGATTCACCACCTCTATCGCTTCCTCCGGGGTCATACCCAGGAGGAAGGTAAGGATGTCGGTCCCCATGGACCGAACCATTTATACCGTCGCGTCTTTACTACGCGACAAGAAGTGGGGGAAGTGTTTCGTCACCACTTCCAGCGTTCTCTCTCGCTCGGCAGGCGTCATGTCTCACGACTTGATGCCGAGCGGCTCTTAATCTTCGCTCCGCTAGTTGACTAGCGGAACGGAACTGTGGTCGTTAAGACGGACCACAAAGTGCTACCAGGTGTAACAGGACTGATCCTGTTACAGGCTTACACTGTGTTGTGCGAGGAAGCGCGCAATACAAGAGGGGTAGGATTAGTTGATGACAACTAATCCTATACTAAAAGTAAATATAAATATTTACTTGTTGTTTAGAACGCAAAATTAATAGGGTTTATTAAATGGGTGGTTAGCGGCTAATAGTATAGTAATTACCTAACTAATATAATAATATCAAGTATTAAACTAACTGTACTATTAGTTAACCTGCTGATTCGGTATTTATACCGAATCGACTTTTCCTTCGTAGATTATAATAACTTATAATCTATAATTTGAATTTCAGACAACGCGTCTGAAATTCAACTGTGATATTCTATCTTGAATATCAATTATGTAATGGCACCCCATTACAACTATAATGAGAGAGTCCTCCTTTTTAACCGTTCGCTGAGGAACACACGCTGCCTCCTTGTCAGCTAAGACGTGTCGTTTCTTACATGTTGTTCTGGTACCTCGGCCACTTTTTCATCATGTACATAGAGCACCGCTCGTCGGTAGACAGCGACAAACGGAAGCATTTCTGCGCTAACGCTTTCCTTTCCTCTTTTTCTCTGTGGAAAGTGTACTATATTACGCCTCTTCACACCATTTGTTCTCCTCACGAATTTGGGCCTCTTCCTCAGGCGTGAAGTCATTGACAATATTAAACGTCTCGCGAATTTCCTGAGGTGTTTTCCCTTGATCATGATGGCCACTTTTGCACACGATAGGTCCAGTAGACTTTTAATGTCCACATAGTTGGCAGCCAAAATGAGCTCAAACAGGATTTCTGCTCAATGTCCACAAAGTTGGCGTCCCAATCCGATACCACTCGTCGTGCATGTCAGCTCTCTTAAGCGGCTACAAGTTCGTACACAGTTAGTATCCTCGACATCTTTCCATTTATACATATCAAACAAAAAATACAAACCTTCTCAATCTCACGCATGGGGTTATCGTGATGGTAGCTACAGAACTCAATCACTTTTGATAACACGGGGCTCTTGACATCAGGAAGAGGAATTTCCTGCACTTCATCATCTTCCGCGTCGTCTATTTAATAAGGTACATGAATACGTCATCATAGAACGTCATTATTTAATTGGGCATTAAGCAACGCACCAGAAATGAGCGTGTTCACTAGCTCACTCATGGCAGCGACAGTGCGAGGGACTTCAAAGCTATCACCATCCATCGACACCAGATTCACTTTGCGCACATCTTCCACCTGCTTGGGCGCATCCTGGGCGGGGGCGGCAGCGTCTGACATAATCAATCACCTGTCTAGGTTTTATATAGCAACTGAAGAATAAAAAAGCATCCACCACCCGACTACAGCCAGAGGTGTAATAAACTGCAAGCACCACTCATGCATAATTAGAGCACTTGTTCTGCGCTAATAGGTCAGTAACGAGTGAAAAACCCATGGTTGGGGTTATTTTGCGAAAAATCTGGGGTGATTTCCCTCGCCCTTAAATTATTAAGAGATGGCTACCGCTGCAGGATACCTTTTTTACCGCATGATACCATCTCTTTATTATTAGTAGCAATATTCATCTCTATTGGTCGAAAGTCACGCGGGGGGAGCCCCTAGGGTGAAAGGGGGTGCGGGTAGGGCGATCCTAAATTTAACCCATCGGAAATTAAAAAGAGAGTGAAGTGATCCACTCCATATAGCCTAGGGTTTCTCTCCCTATTGCCATTGAAGTGGTTCTTGGAATACCGACTTTGGTACTCCTCAATAGTAATACCTATACAGAAATTGCACTTATTAGGGGGTTTCAAAGTTGGCGATTTCGGTGAAAGATTTCATCCAAAACTGGGGACGGCCATGTTTTGGCAAATCGAACTGTTCAAGGTCGAACCCACCACCCGCCATTTTAAGGAATTTTTTTGTCCATTTTAGGAATTTAAATTTGCCTCTGAGGGTTTAGGGTTCATGTCCAAACCCTCCTCTGTCTTAAACCCTTTCTCGTGACTCTCCACCGCTGCACAACCGCTGCACTACCTCTGCACATATCTCCTCCACCCTCCTGTCAAGCACCATCCCAATGGCCTCACATTGCGCGCCATGCCCCGAGTACGACGGCCGTCGGATCTCGACATCAATACCAACATTCGCCGACCGTGGCATGTCCACAACGTGTACACCCGCCGCTCCCTCTGCCTCATCCTCCAGATCGACACCGACGACTCCCGCTCGTTTCCACGGTTCGGTTCTCGGACGGCCGCCTTCCAAGGCCGCGGTCGAGGCCGTGGAGGTGTTGAAAGCTTGCAGGACGGCGAACGCGTCGCTAACGCCAGCTTCGGCGCGAAGACCAAAAGATATGCGTAATCTTTTTTGAAGACCCCGACAATTATACCACATGCTTTGGCTCCTCGGTGATCGATGGTGAAATTGATTGTATCTCGACGTGCGAAGATATTATTGAGCGGGTTCATGGTGCGATTAAACAAAAGTTTCGATTTTTTCTTCGATGTCACGCCGGCGTCCGTGGTGGCAAAGTCTCGCGCGAGATGGTCGCTGATTTTGACTTGTTTTAGCGTTCGTTTTCCGTCGTCGAAAAGCTCGAATCAACGTGTGGGTCAAGAAAACGCTGGGCGGATGAGTGCCGGGGGAATGGAAACTTGTCGAGCAGCAATATTTTAAACGGTTCCAAATGTTGCTGACCCGCTGCCAAAGCAAGTGTGACAATTTTCGTCTGGGATGTATGAAAGCAGCTTCTCATCCTGGCACTACCGCGCACGATTGTGGTGGTAGTCACGTTTATTCTGGCCGCTGCGCGTATTGCGAGAGCAGTGACCACTTTGGCAATACGCCGAGTTGCTCGAAAGAAGCAGGACGCGAAGGAAAATGTGAATGTGTTGATGGTGATCAGACATCGGTTCTGTTAGAGCAGAAGGCAAATTGTAGCAAGAAGTTCTCGTTAAAACGAGAGCACTTGTCTCGTCACGTGTGTGACGTTCCGCTTCACATGTGGGGGAGCGAGTGTTGCGCTCGTAATTGCGCTGGCGCATGTGTGTTGAATATTGAGCAATTGCATAAGGCGCACGGGTGTAGTGAAGCGCGGTGCACGCAAAAGTGTGTCGTGGCGGAATGAAATGAACTGTGTGATGTCATTGACCATTTTCACGGCCAGAATGACGTTGCGGTCGTGTTTTGGGCGGAAAAAGGCGATGGAAAGGGGACCGAAATGTTTGACGCGGTGTCCGAGGTGCCAGTCGCGCACATATGTGGGAATGAACACGAGTGTAACGCGTTGTGCGAGGAAAAAGGTGTTTGTCGCGTGGATGTGCTTCTAAAACAATCGTTCAAGGTGTTTACTGGAGATCGTGGCAATTTTCAGTTCACTTTTCAAGAGATGAATGCGTCGCGGAAAATTTTTACGAAGCGATTACCACTGAGTTTAAAGATGCATCAAGGAAAGCAGACGCGTATTGGGGAAGCAAACGAAGAGGGCGTGGAAGCGCATACGATTCGGTACTGTGATGTCCGGTGTCCATGTTTTAGCTACTTTTGTAACAATGAATTTGGACCCCGTTGCTCACTTTTAATTTTGTCTCTCGCACGTTTCACCATACGCGCTCTCTCTCTCAAACCTTAAACAGACATGATGGATAAATATGCGGAAACGATTTCACCGAAACAGGGCGCGGCGTTTGATGACGCGAGAAAGGATGCTGCTCATCTCATTCGACCCAACGCCATTTTGTACACAAGTGCCCTCCACTCGTAGCTCCAGTCGTTCCGGATGATATGGACCACATCGCAGATTAATCTTGCGCAGTATCATGACACGAGCGCGTGCAATACGCGTCCGATTGCGGAACATACGTGCCTAATGTTTCCAGTCCACCCGGAGCTAGAGTGGACCTTTGCCATGAACGCGTGGGGCTTCGGTGCCATGCTCGGCTCGCTCTTCTGTGGCCACTTTTGCGACAAGTACGGTCGCAAGAAAGAGCTCATGGGCAACTGTCTCTTCATTATCGTGGGCGCGGTCGTCCAGGCGTCGACATCGAGCATTTGGATCTTTGTCCTTGGTCGTATCCTTGCGGGAATTGCTTCCGGGACGGCCATTGCTACGATTAGGAGCTACATTAACGAGCTGTCGCAGCCGCCTATGCAGAATACGCTCGGACTGGGCTTGCAAATCTTCTCGACCATTGGCATTTTGCTCCCGGTCATTGCCTTTTTCTTTGCCAACACAAGCTCGGGGTGGCGGTACTTGGCTGCATTCCCCGTGCTACCTGCTAGCGTCTATCTCCTCCTCGCTCCGTACCTCTGCGTGGAGAGCCCGGCATGGCTCTTAACACAAGGCCGCACGGACGAGGCCAAGAAGATACTTGTTCGTCTGTATGGTGAGGAGCACGTCCAGAAAGCGCTCTCGTGTCTCGACGTGAGCAAAGTGCATGCCGCTGACGGTGGCGCTCCCGCGCTCTCCACGAAAGAATCCATGTTTTCGCCCCGCTATCGCGTGCATCTTCTCAGTGGCTTAGGAATAGCGAGCACAAGCAGATCGGTTTCGCGAAAAGAAGGTTATGTTTTACGAGTCGGAATATTTTTTTTCCGTACTGTACGTGCCAAAAGAAGGGTTAATGCGTGTGTCTGGGGTTAGGGTAGAGAGCGGCGATTTCGAGAAAGAAAATCGTCCATTTCGCCAAAATGAAATCGACTAGCTCGGGGCTAGTTCGATTTCCGAAATGGACGAAAAATCGACCAAATGGTCGACCATTTTATTTACAAAAATTAGCCGAAATCACCTAACTTTGAAACACCCTATTGATTGGATGTCCTACCCCAATTGTCCCAATTTTTTATTCACACATACCAATCTGAGAGACGCTGGAACCGCCATCAGCTGCTTTCAAGTCAACCTGGTGGCTCTAAGCCACTGCAATAGTACCATATGAACGCTGTAGTCTCTATCGCCAGTTCCCCAGCGTCCCACAACGTCTCAACCATGATCACCGCGTCGCTGCAACCGCGACAACGTATCGGCACTCTATATGACGGACATGAACGAATACTCCATGAATAGACTTTGATTTCTTTGACGTAAGCAAATGCGCGGCATCGGAACATCCCATCTTGTTGATCACGCTCAATCCAGAACGTACGAGGAAGAGGTCCAACGCGTTATACTGCGCGAAGTTACTCCAATCTTTTCGTTTGCGGGGAGCCCAAAACGCGCAAGTACACCAACCCCAAGCCGATCTTCGAACACACCCAAGAAGTACATGGTCGCGTTCGATGATATCGTTCAAGGGTGCATCAAAGCAAAGCTTCAGTGTCAGTGCATTGGTTTCCTTGATGATGGATGACACATGGACGGAGGGGTGGAGTCGTTTTGCTAATATCCATGCAGTCACGTCTAAGCCAAAATATCTCCCTTGTTTTGCCACTAAGAAGACGAAGCCTCATGGGAGCAGATTCCATCATCCAGCTTATTGCGTTTTGGATAACTACGGTATTGATGCATCCCATCTGTGCTTTATGGTGTGAGACCATGCCTCTGTGAAAGTTGCGATTGCTAGAAATGTTGGGTTGCCATGTTGGAAAAGTTAGGATCAGCGCAGTGCTATACTATCTGACCTGACACCTTTGATGATGTTGAAGGTTTACAAGCGATGCCCGGTATGGGACTACATACAAACTTCAAGTGAAGCGCAATCATTGTGTCATCACTTATGCATTTTGTGCATTTTACCTACTTTGGAATGTTATCTTTATATTAAGTTGTAGGTTAGGTTCTTAATTACGCATTTATAATTAGTATATTTTTTGGGAATTGTTAATTCCACCACACACTTTTGTTATTTCCACCACACCAGCAGACACGTGATCAATTTTACTATTTCCACCACATACCACCACACACTTTTGTTATTTCCACCACACCAGCCGGCACGTGATCAATTTTACTATTTACACCACACACCAGTAACCACTCACCACCCAGGTCACCACCACACCAATTCTCAACCCCGGAAAGTAATGGACAAAGATACTACCTTGGACAAAAGTAACTGCATACTCATACTTCCCACTTACTTTATTCAAACCCAAAACAGCAACGTAACCCTCACCAGCAGCTCAACTAACTCAATGCAGCTTAATTGCTTAAAGTTTGGTTTGCCGCAATTTTTACTAAGTTCGCTTGGGTTTAGTGTTATAAAATGCCATAATATTCTGTCTTTCTGTCTACTCGAGAAAGAAATGTCTCAATTATTTCTTTGAAAAGAGTCTGCCACCTAGCGGCGGATGGTTGAGCAGCATATTGCCAGCGTTCAGGTATCAAAGGGACAGGAGCATTTGGCCGAAGTAGTATTGGCATAAAGTGACAATTGTGGACAAAAATCATAGATACTGCTTTGTTTCCGTTTAGGGGGGAGAGGTGCGGTAGAAACGTACAATTCTCCTGAAATGAGAAGAAGTGCAGCGGCCTTTCGTAAGAATTGGCAAATACTTCTCCCATTTGTGGCATTTGAAACCAGTGGATCCCAGGACAAATTCCTTGTTCAAACCAAGAGACTCTGTGCACAAGGGCATCAAACTCGGATTCGTCAGTATATAAACGTCTGTAGAAGGACTACCGCTGTAAAAGTTCCGTCCGAACTTTAGCTCGAATTACCCGCCAATTTCCTTGGTGTCCCGTCACACCGAAGGCCATATCACGGTATCCTCAATTTCTGTCAGGTTCAACATCCGTTACATTTTCAATATATTCCAGCATGAAGGGGTGAATTTGTCCTTTAATCTTTGTAATTTAAAAAATATATACGCCGGTTCTTTAGAAGAGTTTTGTTAAGGGCTTTTGACAATTTGTATTTTTGTCCTTGAATCTTTCTTTGCCGTGTTACACTGGGTTTTCTATCATCCTTTTCTTTCTTTGTCGGTCTGCCAATTCAAATGCTGATGGATCACGTTTCGTTGACGATTTCGATTTGTTTTTTGCGCCAGGTGGCCGACCTTTTAATCTCACTGGCAAGGGATTTGATACCGTCGGGGTCTTCCCCGCTTCTAGGTCAGCGATTTGAGCGTGCATTATTGACCGTTGTTCGGTTGTACATTGTACATAGGAACTTGCGAGATTATCCAGCTGCTTCTGAAAGAGTTCGAGTCAGAAGAGAGTGATTTGTCTGGCGAAGATGGTGTAGCTGCAACATAATGCAAATGCCAATTCTTAGCAATTGCATGTAGGCCAATAGGCTCATTATTTGCGATCTGATGAGCACATGGTAGTCCCATAGTATTTCCAAAAACTTCCTGGAAATCGGGTAACTGTATCCTGGTTGCTGATGCTTGTATCACCAGACTGCGCTGCTTTTCAATCAAGTGCAGTGCATGCAGCGAAATATTTCCAACCCAATTAGCGTAAGCCGGAACAGCTCGTAAAGTGTCTGGTATACGCATCCGTTGGGTCGCCTCAGCTACACGGAACTCAGCCACCTGACTCTGTACAATATGCGCAATACGTTCTTGAAATGCATGCAAATCCCCAGTACTGACATGAAGGTAACGCTTCAATGTTGCATGCACACCCTCCGCAGCAGAGGTCGATGTATTTCCAAAGTGTCGGCAGTTGTTAGTCATGGCTGAAACGAATTTTTCCTATGTGGTAGCCACGTGTCCGTCGGGTACTTGATGACAGCCGGGACATGAGATAGTTGGGTGAACAAGGTATCTTTCAGCATTTCAAACTGTGGAGGGGTCTTCGCACGGCAGACACTTGCCCACGACATCATGAAATCCTTGTGCTCATCTCCGTTCACTATGTGCTTTTTGCTGTTCGCCAGTACATTCTTTTCAATATGCCAAAGGCACAGCAGGTGACGCGAGTGCTGATCAACCTCTTGAATAGCAGCGGCGAGTGCTCCGTCTGAATCGATAACAATCACCGGCGGGATTTGTTGGCCAAAACAGAGATTTTCAATTTTCTTCAACGCCCACTTGTAATCACCAATAAAAAAAACGACTTGTTCAGGACCGTGCGGCCAATGACATGAAAAAGTGGCATCCTGAACCGGTTTGTTTTGTAGGTGTTGTCCAGCAAAACAACCGAACTCAAACGTTTGGGTAGCGCTACAGATTCTGGATGCGCGAAGAATAACCACTCAATGCGGCCGCTGGCGTTGCAGTGCACCGCATATCGAAATTGACTACTTTTAAGCTCGTCAAAAAGCGCCTGAATCGGTGACCGGCCATCCAGGAGCTGTTGGTGGCGTTTGACCCGGGCGTTGTAGACCGTTAGCGCAATTGCTGGGAGATCTTGGTGTTGTTGACGCAAGGTCGTTACGATCTGTCGAGGAGGTACGCCCGCTGCTAATAGCTCGTTGGTTGTTTATTATGCTTCAGCAGTTAAACGCCGACTTCTGGGGTGTTCAGCCATGTCCATCGATGCCTCATGGTTGTGCTCACCGCAAGTCACATCGAATGTCCATTGCCCATCACTTTGTCGTCTCTTACCCACGGCCTTCCATGCACATCCAATTAGACGTTTACCGCTTTAGCGTTCCCGTTGCTTGACATTTAGGCTGTCTCGCTTTCGATAGTCTCCGCCGCGGTCACATCCAAGTTCCACTCTTCCGCGTTTGTTGTCGGAACGTTTGATTGTGACTGCGTAACCAGTCCGCATGCCACAACTTTGAAAATATGCTATCAAGGCAGCGCGATCGTTGAAGGTGAGGTTTGTGTCCAAGGCGGTATCTTTGTCCATTACTTTCGGGGGTTGAGAATTGGTGTGTTGATGACCTGGATGGTGAGTGGTAACTGGTGTGTGGTGGAAATAGTAAATTTGATCACGTGTTTTCTGGTGTGGTGGAAATAACAAAAGTGTGTGGTGAAATTAACAATTCCCTATTTTTTACCTTAAAACACGCATTTATATCCTGCCCTCGTGCGCCGCGCACTTCTTTCATAGAAACTTCCTCCCATACGGTAAGGCGCTAGCGGCCGATACTGTCACAATTGGATTTTGCACGTGCCCCCAACTCGTGTCAATTTCCTACAGATTAGATAGTATATGCTTATGTAAGCTCGTACCGGTCGCAGCACGACCGATGCTAGACATGATGAAACGAAAAGATGTAAAACCGAAATTTTATATTAGGGGGTGTCAATCTTAACCATATAGCATTTATATGGGTGAAGTTTATATCACCCATATGAAGTTTATATTCCCGAATATGACATGTTTATATCAAATATGAACAATATATTCATATCAAACCATATACCATATTGGTGCTTTCCCCCACACTATAATTTAATTAATTATCACAGACTCAAAGTGCAACCCCAATTGCATGCTTCGCGTTTCAGCAAGACGTTCTGCTATTACTCAACTTGAGTTTGCAGGCTTATTTGCCTACTTGAACGACGACAAGCTACATATCTATTTAATTATATTTACAAAACTATGGGCGTGATTGTAAGGAGGAAAAAAGCAACAGGGTTACATTTGATTACATTTGGTTATGTTGTGTACATAAGTACACTACGGTTGAGGTCAGTATTGACCGGTCCGAAAGGTTTTGGACCATTGGTTATTTTAACCAATCAGGGCAGGATCCCTTGGTGGAGGCGTGGCAGCCAGCCACGTGTTAGTACACAGGTGGTGTACACTACATTTTAGCTAGGTACGAATTTAGTAAGTTCTACTTAGTATTACATATAGTTTACATTAGTTTAAATTAATTTAGGATAATTACATATTGAATATACATTCAGTTACAAATAACACTAATCCAGCTAGACGCACGACCTCGACCGGTCACGCGTGCTGTGAGTGTTTGTAGCCAAAAGAAATACCTCCTTTAGCTACTCCCTTTCTAAGGGAAGCCTTGTTTGAAGGCGTTAGTTAAGTAAACCAAGGGAAATCTTGGCCCCGAGTAAGAGATAACTCTCTTACTAAGCCCTTTACAAGGGCGTATCGGCTAAGTATCGGCACATCTCCGCTTAAGGAAAGTCTTCCTCTGTGCGCTAGCCGCACCGTGCGTATACGCACCGGCTACAAAAAAAGGATCAACGGGAGGTCTTCCCCTCAAATAGGGATGAAGTTTGGGAGGTCATGTTTCCGAGTGTAGAGTGGATGAGAAATTTTCTATATGAACATTAGCCGGGTGAGCAATATGACAAGGGAAACTCAAGTTGACGCGCTTCATATCAACAGGACATCAAATTTATATGCGGTGTGGCAGGTGGGTTGATATACGCTTTATATCAAAATTCGCATATGTTAAGATTGACACACACCCCTATTATAGGAAGTAGAAAATTTGCTAATTCTTAAACTCACTAAGAAATTTAAACTTGAAAACTCGCCATATGCATTTATAGCCATTTCCGTATCTTGAATTTACATTTCGTCCAAACTTCCAACATTGCTACATGTATATTCAACACTCCTCCTGAACGGCTCGAGTTATAACTCCATCAATTGAATTCAATTTGTTTTCGTAAAGCTTGAATCCGTTTCGCGTTGAGGTCCTTCGTAAGTAGGTCAGCAATCATTTCCACAGTTGTCAAGTGAGTTGCCTTCACAACGCCGACTATTGTATAATCATTCAAAAAATTTAGCTTGATGTCAACGTTCTTTGTACTTTTAGCACTGGCATCACTTTTCACATTTTGATTGCTCTTGATTATCAATATATAAGAGAAGAGGGGTCTTGGTAGCATTCCAATCTCACAAAATAGTTCTTTAAATCCAAGGGCTTCATGCTGCCCATGCTGCTGCAACCAATTCAGCTTCTGCGGTAGATAATGCAATCATACTTTGCTCCTGAACCGCCAAGAAATATCACAATTTCACTGACGTAAACAACGCATCCCGGACACTTTTCCGGTCCATCTTATCTGCCGCAAATTAGCATCTATATAATAGGTAATCCGAGTTTGCATAGGCCATTCATCATCGTGTTTTATATAAATCTTCAATGGCATGGTGCCCTTTAGATACTTCATTACTGTCTTGGCTGCCTTGTAGTCTCCCAGTGTCGGTGCATGGGTTCGTCTCGTTGTACGATGCTCCGCAAACGAGATTTCTTCTCGTGTTCACGAGATATCCATAACTGACTTCCAACCAACGTCTGAAAAGTTTTCGCGCACGGTGAATTTTCACGAGACTTGATCGGTAGTAGTTCTTCAAATTATTTGATAACTTCCGCATCAAGCACAGGTATTCTTGTCGGATTCATCTTACTCAAACCATGTGGCTTGAGAAGTTCATCTATGGCTGCTTTTTAGTCCATTGTAACAGGGTTACATTTTGGTTACATTTAGTTATGTTGTGTACGTAAGTACACTACCGTTGAGGTCAGTGCTGACCGGTCCGAAGGTTTGTACCTATTGGTTATTTTAACCAATCAGAGCAGGAGACCTTGGTGGAGGCGTGGCAACCTGCCACGGGTTGGTACACAGGTGGTGTACGTTACATTTCGGCTAGGTGCGAATTTAGTAAGTTCTACTTAGTATTACATATAGTTTACATTAGTTTAATTAATTTAGGCTAATTAAATGTTAAATATACATTCAGTTTACAAAAAACACTAATCCAGCTAGACGCACGACCTCGACCGGTCGCGGGCGCAGTGAGTGTAGTAGTGTAAGGGAATACCTCCTTTAGCTACTCCCTTTCTAAGGGAAGCCTTGTTTCAAGGTGTTAGTTAACTCTAACTAGTAAACCAAGGGAAATCTTGGCCCCGAGTAAGAGAGCGATCTCTTACTAAGACCTTTTATAAAGGGCGTATCGGCTAAGTAGCGGCATATCGCCGCTTTAACAAAGTCTTCCTCTGTGCGCTAGCCGCACCGTGCGTGTACGCACCGGCTACATCCATCGTGAAGCCTTCTCTGGGAGTTCCAGTAACCGAATTCCCAAAAATTTTGACGCTGCCTAAATCTAAATTGAGAACTTACATATCTTTGAAAAAACCATCGACTACTTCAATCTAGTCCCAGTGAAGAAAACGTCATCAAAGTAAGCGCTAACCAGTGTGGTGGAATTTTCCATTTGTTACGAAAGAAGACGTATACGTGACATACTGCGTAAAATTCCTTCCTTCTAAAGTTTCACAAGCAACTGATGGCAATGTCTTCTAGTTTTTTATACCATATAATTTTTATCGCAATTGCAGTACCAATCATAACTTAATTGAACGCTAAATCTTTCGAGGTGTCCAGTTTGACTTGTTATAAAATAAGCGTAACCTTATTTCCACTATGCTAGATCTTAAACTATCTGGTCTGATAACTTTTGACCAGGTAGGATCCAATGCAGAGGTTGGCGAATGCGCGAAGGTCGACGCGCCGTGTAAGTTTCATCTGAGTTGTTTTAAAGAGATAAAATTGAAATGTGTATAATGTAAAGTTACCTAAAGATTCATTCATACTAAAATGCAACTTAAGAGTAACCTTCAATGTATACCTAAAATATATACTCCCTTTCCAGTCAATGGGGTTTCACCATCTTGTAAGGGCGCAAAAACACAAAGTGGGTACACGCACTCCAACACTCCTCCTGAAACACCGGAGGCTGCATACCCATAACGTCAAACCCAAACTCGCACGCAACTCTTTAATACTTGGCGCATTAAGGTCCTTGGTCAGAAGGTCTGCGAAAATCGCCACACTTGACACATGCATCGCCGAAATGATGCCCTTCTGTGATTTTTTTAAAATTCGTGCTTCACGTCGATTTGTTTTCCGATAGCAGCGATCGCTTCGTTTTCCACTTGCTTGATTGCCGCATGGTTATCCATCTTAAGTACAAGGGGCGTCTTTGCACGTAAACCAATTTCCATGATCAGCTCTCTAAATCCCAATGCTTCCCGGCCTGCCATCTAAGCCGCAAAAAATCCCGCTTCGACAGTCGAGAGCGCCACGACCGTCTGCTTTTTACACGCCCCGTTAGCAAGCACTCCATTAATAAACATAACCATAGCCGAAATACTCTTCTTGTCCAGCTTATCAGCCTCTAAATCATCGTCGCTAAAAACCATAATCCGCAACGGCTGCGGTAATTCATCGTCATGCTTCAATTTTAACTTTAAATCACTTGTGCCCTTCAAGTACTTGAGAATTCTTTTTGCGACTTTATAGTCGCCAACAGTCGGCGCGTGAGTTCTTTTAGTTGCACAGTGCATCGCAAAAGAATTGTCCGGGCGCGTGTACCGTGAAATACAAAGTACACTGCCCACAAGTGACTGGAAACTTTTTATGCATGGCATATTGGCCTTGTGTCGCACTGGCAGCGGTTCACTAAAGCCTTCAACATCTTCTAATACGAGTACCGGCGTCCGAGCCGAGTTCATTTTGGACAATTTGTGGGTACTTAAAACTTCACCAATCGTAGCTTGTTTATCCAACACATATCCACTTCTTGGATCGCCCGCAATCCTCATACCCAAAAACTTTTGTTACGTTGTCAAGGTCCTTTAATTCCAACACTTGTATATATCTACAAAAAAATGATCCACAATCTCATCACTGGTACCCCTGACCAGTAGGTCATTAACGTAGGCACCGACAACGACCGTGTCGCGTCCAACATGTTTCACAAAAATACAAGTGTCTGTGACACATTGTACGAAGTCAAACTCCGCTAATGTCTTGCACAAATACTCTTGCCACAGTCTCCCAGCCTGTTTCAATCCATAGAGATTCCGTTTCAGTTTTAGCGCTAGATTCTTCTTTGACTCCACACCGAAATCATTCAATTGTTCTTGGTTTATGACCATGCCTTGCGGAACTTGCAGGTATATCTCCACAGTTTCTTCTACCTTGGCTTCGGGGTAGGCACTCGGCACGTCTCCATGACGTGCAGCCACCCCCTCAAACTTGCTCCAACATCAGTATAAACTTTACATTATCTAATTATATCACTGTCGAAAAAGTGAAAACGTAATTGTCTCCATAAAATTGCTTGTCGACCCTGGCGACCCATCTCGCATTGTACCTCTCCACCGACCCATTTGCATTCACTTGTCTGGTACACCCATTTGGTCGGGAGAGGTACCTTGTTTTAGAAGCGGGCGACGCACTACATCCCATGTATTCAGTTCTTTAAGCTACTTGAGCTCCTCCATTTCGGCATGGATCCACATCTTTCTGTGCGCACCAGCATGCGCCTCCCTAAAACGTTTAGGGTCAGGCTTCATCTTAAACGTAACGTCCATTTCAACCTTCGGTTCATATACATCAAATGCGCATAGCGCGCTTTCAAAACCTTGTACATTACCATGATCGTCACTTCCAGCATTTACACTAGTGCCAATCGAAATAACATCCCTTCGACTGTCGAGACTTCTCATATTCTTTGGCCTTCGAAGTTTTTTTCTTCATCCTACTTGACTTGCGCGTACTTTGCTCTTATGTTTGTTGTTCGTTTCTTCACTTCTTTCCGGTCTCTTGACTTGTCACTTTTGCGTTCGAAATGCGCCACTTTTCCATCTGTTTACGTGAACGTAATCTCGCTAGTACCTGCTGGTCATCTTCGACTTTATCTTCTAGAGCTTTTGCAATCTTGTTGCAGGTTTCTTCGCTCAGCGTTTCGATCGCGGTGACATGCCTCGTCACCGTGACCACTCGATCTTTCAGCAGAAATATTTTGTAGCTCTTGGTTTCATCATTTCCCCCAAAATCAACGCGCTCTCAGCATGTCTTTCAAGTGCCTTCTTCTTCGGGTTCCTCCAAACCATGAACGGGGACCCGAAAACCATTATATCCGTGATCACCGGTCGCTTTCCGGTCAGCACTTCGATGGGTGATAGACGACCTTGATTATACCTTGTCGGAGTACGGTTGAGTATGTAAGCAGCATAATCAGCCGCCTCCGACCAAAAAAACAATAGAATTCCAGAGCCGAATATCATGCACCGGACCATATTTAAAGATGGCCCGGTTCATTCGCTCCGCTTTTCCGTTCGTAGCCGGATTTCCAGCTTCAGTAACTTGGTGGCGAATACCATTCTGTTTGCAGAACAGATAGACGTTCTGGTATTCGCCACCGCCGTCCGTGCGTAGCACAAAAACTCATTTTAAACCGTGACAAAAAATGTCCAAACATCTTAGCCGCCCTGGCCTTGGTACGTGCGGCAATAACGCGTACGTAGCTTGAAGGGCACGGTGAAAACAACATACCAAGACTGCAGCTCCAGTATCCTTAAGTTATTTCATTGCAAGAAAAATATGCGCGGGGCTTTCATTGGAGGTGTAGTATTGTAGTGGCGGGATTATCCTCCCAATTCGATCCGTTGGTACAACGGGTTAACTCACATGAATTTCTTTCCGTATCGGGATCGGCGCATCATGGGGGAACTTCAAGCCATAATCAAACGGCACATCCAGTACGTGCAGGTGTACAAGCCGGTGCGATGGAGAATGGAGGGGGATCAGGTGGTGGATCCGTAACTTCTTCTACTTTTCCTGCAATTCAACGACCGAAGGAGCTATAATAACCCGACTGCCAACGATTTCGGCGCAATCATGGTGGGAGATGGTTACGTCGGCAGTATCTCCGATCGCAACATTATTTGAAGTGTCACGACGGACGCCTCAAGCGCATTTCAACACTGCACTCAGCGTATACCCCGCTTTACTATTTGCTTCTTTTCCTGACGGTCGGCAGGGGTGTACCACTTAGGGGATTTGAGTACGACGCTGGGAAAGGAGAGTTCAACGACAACGAGTATGCTATCCGTGGGAGAGGTGGAGCAAACGTTTCGCACGCAGGCGTTTACAGCAAAATATCTATTGCTTTTTGCTTCAAAGTTAATGTTAAAATACTGTAGTTTTTATAAAACAATTCGTCGGAACGACGGGTACCAACCCCCGGGCGTATCATGGTGGATAGTCAATCCATAATCGAACAGCACAACCCTCACGTACAGGTGTACAAGCAGGGTGCGGCAGAAAATGGAGGGGGATCAGGTGGTGGATCTGGAACTCCGTCTGCTTTGCCTGAAATCGAACAAAAAAAGGAGGTACAACAATCCGACAGCCATCGAGGTTGCCGCCAAAATGGAATGACGGCAGTATCCCCGATCGCGAGTCTGTAGAACGACGACTAATGCGTAACGTCGTTTATGACGAAGCATTACGTTAAGTTAGGTTGCAAAATCTCGAAATGATGGGAGCAGTCAATATCCGAGATTGCACAGTCGTTAACAGCAAAAAATATTTTCAAAGTAAATGTAGATATATTGTATTTTCAATGAAATTTCAATGAACGTTTCGTCGGAACGACGGGTACCGTCCCCTAGTAAACACAAATCAAATGTCATGATAAAAAAGGGAATTGTGAACGCCACTTATTAAAATGTTAACGCCACTTACCTTTTTGTGGCACAGGTTTTTTTAATCCTAAATAAATATCCAAACTTAGCATACCACTTAATCCTAAAAAGTGCATCAATAACGTCATATTTACATCAATAAAGAAGAGATGGTATCGTGCAGCGGTAAACAAGGTATCCTGCAGAAGCGGTAACCAGACACAATACCTCTTGCACCAAACACAACAACAATAACCAACGCGGTTACAGAGAAGGTTTCGTACATCCAACTACATCACCCGCTTTTCCACGACCTGCACGAGTCGAAAGAATCCGCAAGCTTCACTTTCACTACTTCTGGCTTTTTCCTTGGATCTTTTTGCCATTAGAATTTCATGAGGGGCCCAGGGAGCTCTCGTAGCCAAGGTTACCCCCCCCCCGCCTCTTCTCAAGCCCAGGGAGCCCGTTGTCAGGAAACTGGAAAGAAACGTGGGTTTAGTCAAGGTCATAAAGGCTTGAGTGGGTTTCTTGGGTGTGTTGGCGGAGAAGCAAACCTTAGGGAGGGCAAACCAAGGATGATTGGGTTGGCGGCTGGGTCCGGGGAATGTGTGGAAACACCACATCCAGAGAATTTGCTGAATCAGAACAGCGGATCAATCATAGGAAGTCCTATGCGAAAGGAATGGACATAAATATAAAGTCTTGATTCACTGAGTTGATTCAAGCGCGAAATACTGATTTCGTAGAGCAACTATATTTGGACAATAATACAAATATCATCAATAGCATATTGAGTTTACCTTGTTTTCATTTTGGATACTTCTAGTTCCTTTCACCGCGACCTCTCTTGCGCCATTATTATGATGCATTGTGAGGGTCTTCGCGTTCTTCCCCTCTGGCGAGCTTTCCGGGGGGTGGCGGGAGGATGTTGGAGGGTAGAGACGAGGACGCTGCTCTTTTCGTGCCGCAGGAGGTTGACAGTGAGTTCGGCAGTAAAGAATCCGGCGCCGCTGCGACCGAATATGTCAGATCGGCCACATCCTGCGTCTCCCAAGCCGATACCACACGGCGTGCGCTAGGATGGATTACAGTGAGTGCGGACGGCACTGTGGAAGGCGGGAGTCTCTGAGTGTGCACCTGCGGATCCTTGGAGTCTGACTTGAAGCGTCCAATGTTGCGAGGGCGACCCTTCAAGATCAAAACCTTGTCAGGATCTAAAAGTGAGAGATATATGTCCGTGTCGTCGTCGCTTCTTTCAAGCCACCAACATGGGCTAAAGTCTTCGAGCTGGAATACTACTCTCGCCTTTCCGTGCCTCTCCAGGAGACCTTTGGCGGAGACAATGCCCATTCTCTGGGTTATCAAGGTCTTGTCGAGCTCAACTGCCTCTCCGCGACGGTGGCGCTCGAGCTTGAGGAGCTGAAGGCTGGCCAGACGCATCGCTTTCCAAGCGACCTTTCTCTTAACCAGGGTAAACTCTGGCTTCTTCACCAGATCTCGCAAGACAATTGAACCCTTCTTGAAGATCGCCTCCTCATAACCATGCTTCATGGCTTTGACCATGTCGAAGTACAATTTCATTGTCTCGTCCAGGGTGGAGTTCGCCGAGATCCCGTAAGTTTTGACCATCCTATTGACGCTCTCGACGGGGGAAGTTGTCCGGTGCCCAACGTTAAGGTTGAACCTCGTAAAACAATGTGTCCAATCGCAAATCTTTGGCTTGATTTGCCGATTTAAATACTTGACGATCTCGGTTTGGGCGGCAAAAAGCACCAACATCTTAGCCCACTCTTCCTGGAACTCAGAGGCAGTCTCGCGCTTAGATACTATTTACCTCTGAGACCAAATGTCAGCCTTCGAGAATTCAACTTGATCGACGCCGAGAAACTGCGGGTGCGACTGATCTCCCTTTTCTATAGACCGCACGACGTCATTGAGAAGCCCGACCCGACGGTTCTTGTAGCCGGTGCGTATACAGCGTAACCCGCCTAGGCCGACAGGGACACAAAAAAATACGCACGGTGCGGCTAGCGCACAGAGGAAGACTCTTCCTTAAAGCGGTATCTACCGCTACTTAGCCGATACGCCCTTGTAAAGGGCGTAGTAGGAGGGTTCTCCTACTCGGGGCCAAGATTCCCTGGTTAGTTTACGACTTAGCCTTAACGGCTATATTCCCTTTACGGGATGTAAGTAAAGGGAGTACTCCCTCTTACCTACGACACTCACTGCGCGCGCGACCGGTCGAGGTCTCACGTCCGCAAAATAGAGTGAAATGTAAACTGAATATATTTAATATGTAATTAGCCTAAATTAATTTAAACTAATATAAACTATATGTAATACTAAGTAGAATATTCCTAATTCTTACCTAGCCAAAATGTAGTGTACACACCTGTGTACTGACACGTGGATGGCTGACACACCACCACACCAAGGGCCCCTGCCATGATTAGTTAAAATAACCAAAGGTTCAAACCCTTTCAAACCGGCCAATACTGACCTCAACCGTGGTGTACTCATGTACACCAACACTCAATGTAACCCGAATGTAACCCCGTTACATCCTCCACCATCAAGACTATTGCTTACGCAATAATCAAAATCTTGTTGGAGAACTCCAACGCCAGTACCTCTGGCTGTCCACTGTACACCTTCAGCGGTGCTTTGGACGCAAACTATTCCGACAACTCGGAAGTGGACGCCATTGGGGAGCTCTCCCCAACGGCAGGCCATATTGATAGCGCCGAACGGCGTTGTCGGTAATCCAATCCATTCCCCACACGTGGCGAAAACGCACTAGCTCGTGCGCCACCGTTACCCGCTAGGGGTGATACCTCCAGGTTGCCACAGGCAACCACCACCAATGAACAGTCCTTGGCTCAAGAGGCCCGACGTGCCGGACGGGCACGGAAGCGACCTCGCGACCCTCAAAAGAGGGCTAAGAACGCGGTCAAGAGGGGTTTATCCTCCTATACCCCTGGTCCAGCGGCTATATTGCCGCGTGAAATTGCGCATCGGAACCAACTCCGGGCCCGACTACTAACGCCCAAACATTATTCCGTTAAGTCCTACCGGACGCGCCTCGGGAAGCAGGCACGCGGTGTCCTCGTGGATATTATCCGCGAGATTCCCCTTGTTCTCCTGAGGACGAGAGCGTCGAAGACGCAGAACAGGCGTTCCGCGCCTGGGTGGAAAGGGAGAAGCGCCTCCCCAGTTTTGATACTCTGTACAACAGCTTTTCCGAACACGACGTTCGGGTAGAGAGAGCGCTACGCTTGGCCTATGCTCAGGCCAAAGCGCAAGGGCAACTACCTGCCTCCTATTATACGCGCTCTTCTCTCGATGTGGTGCCGGAGAGAAATGCAAGCACAGCATCTGCCTCCGGCGAACTTCCAGATATTGGGAGTGAAGGGGCTTCTTCATCCCCTTTGGTCGTTGAATCTCAGTGGGATTCTCCCGCTCGAAATCGTCAACGACGTCACGGCAATCCTGCCGCAGGGGAGTCTCGTCTTCCCACGAGCTCTGGGAATGTGGATATCCTTTCCACTTCACCAGGTACTGGGTCTCACCCCGGTGATGGCGTCGAGCCATCAGGCGTTCCACATGGTAATGTGGAGTGCCCTCCGTATCGAGCACTGGAGGAGGGGGTCGCGCTATTGCGGCGTGACTTCCACGAGCGCTGTGATCGGCACAGCCTTCGCATCCAAGATGCTCAGTAGGAACTCCGCAACGGGGGGAGTGCGAATGAACGAATCGAGGAGCGGCTTGACTCTCTTGAGACTCTCGTTGCGGAGCTTCAGGGTCGTATATCAACCCTGTCGGAGATGTTCCGACCTGTTGCGCCTTTCGGCTATCCGGTTTCTCACCCTCCTCCGAGAGGGGACCCGCCTCCGGGTTCTGGTATGGCTTAAGAATACCCACATAGAAGGTTGGATGCGTACTAATCGTCTTCGGGATGTCTAAGGTGTACGACAAGCCCTTTCGGGCTAATACCTTAAAGGGCCCCACAAACCTGGGGCGCAGTTTATTGCGCAACACATTTGAAACTGCATGTGTAGGAAGATTTTTAGCGTTTAATAAAACACTTTATCCTACTTTGTATACCTTTTTGTTACGCCGCCACTTTAGGTCAGCTTGCTCCTTCTGCTTGTCTTGGCTTTCCGCCATGGCATCGCAGACGTGTCGTAAGACACTAAGGCGCGTCGATAAAAACTTATCGATGTGCTTTCGCACATATACAGGGCTGACATCGGGGAATCATCCCCCTTCAAGCCCTGGGCCACACACACGTGGCGTCAACGGAACCCTAGGATTAACCAATACGTTCACGTAAAACGGGTAAACCCCGTAGATGCATGTACCGAATTGTTGATAGCAAATTCAACCATCGGAAGCATCTCACTCCAACTCTTTGGAGAATCCGGACATAAACTCCGGAGAATATCCTCCATAACGCAATTAACGCGTTCCGTCTGACCGTCCGTCTGCGGATGATCCGCAGTGGACATGAGGAGCTTGGTTCCTAGCACCTTAAACAACGCTCCCCAGAATTGTCCCGTAAAACGGGGATCCCGATCCGACACAACGGAATCGGGTAGACCATGATGTCGAAAGATACGGTCTAGGAACACTTTCGCTGTTCCTTGTCCATATATGGACTCTGGCACCGCCGCCAGGTGATCCATCTTGCTCAAACGGTCTACAAAGACCAATATGCCGGTGTTCCCGGCCTTATCCTTCGGAAAACCAAAGATAAAATCCATGCTAATGGATTTTCAACACTCCGTCGGAACGGGTAAGCTCACCAAAGGCGCTGCTGAATCAGCAGAGGGTTTGACCCTCTGACACGTCTCACAGGTGCGTATATACGCACCGACCCACTTATACATGTTGGTCCACTAATACAAAGCGCTTAAAACGCTGTAGGTCTTATCCCGACCTAAATGACCCCCGGTAGGGGCGTCATGTGCCTCAAAGAGGACTCTGTACTTCAGTTCCTCATTATGAGGAACTACCACCCGTGGAGTGTCCTCCGCACTCGTGCTATAAAATAGCAGACCGTCACAGTACCTGTAACGGTGTAAACGAGCTTTAGCTCGACTTGACAGGGTTGGCTCAGACGAGCCAAGACCCTTTTCACCTAACGCGCTGATTAGCGCCGTACACTGTGGGTCTTTCTCATACGCCTGGCATATGAGATCCACCACAGATGTGGTGACGAATGTCGCGTGAGCGAGCTCGTAATCGGGACGACGCGACAACGCGTCTGCAAGCACGTTTTGATTGCCAGGTTTATACTTAACCTCAAAGTTGTACTCCGCAAAGAAGGAGAGCCAACGGGCCATCCGTTGCGAGAGATGAGGCGACTTTGTCGCTGTCCGTAAGGACGCGTGGTCAGTATAAACCACGAACGGCTTTGAGCCGAGTAGGTGAACCCTAAATCTGACTAGAGCATACTTCATTGAAAGTATCTCCTTGTCATGAACGGGATAATTCCGTTCCGCAGCTTTAAGCTGCCTCGACTCAAACGCAATTACGCGTTCCCTTCCTGCATCGTCTGCTTGTAACAAAGCACACCCGATTGCGAAATTGGAGGCGTCGCAGACGACACTAAATGGTTTCCCAGAATCTGGGAGAGCAAGAACGGGAGCTTTTAACAAGCTCTCCTTAACCGCTTCAAAAGCGTTTTTGTGTTCGGTTTTCCAACACCAATCAACATCCTTCTTAAGAAGGTCGGTTAATGGCTTCGCCATTTCAGCGTAGTTCTCGCTGTACTTGTGGAGATAGTTGGCTAATCCAAGTCACTTCCGTAAATCTCTAAGATTTACAGGCGAAGGCCACTCCACAATGGCTTTCACCTTCGCGGGATCCGCCCGCACTCCATCCTTACCGATGAAGCATCCGAGGAAAGTAATTTCCTCAGCACCAAATATACGTTTGGATGCGTTCGCATATAACTTATGCTCTCTCATACATTCGAGCACAGCTCGAAGGTGTATAAGGTGCGTCTGAACATCAGACGAGTCGCCTTCCGCACGACTATGAACGAATATATCGTCGAAGTACGTCTGAGCGTACTTTATATGAGGGCGGAAGAGTTGAGTCACCAAGCGATTGAAAGTCGCTGGTGCATTCGAAATCCCCTGTGTCATAACTAGCCACTCCCACAGCATGCCACTAGGCGTGCTGACCGCTTTAAGCGGAATATCGGATGCTCGCATGAGCACCTGATAATACCCGTCCACCAGATCTAAGGCACTGTATACAGTACAGCCCGCCATATCGTTCTGGAGGATATCCTTCCGAGTAATCGGAGACTGCATGGGTACAGTAGCTGCTTCAGCTTGGTTTACGCATGCACAATGCGCCACATTCCGTTCGGTCTACGAACACAAAAGGTGGGAGATGAGTGGGGAAACTTTCTCTCCCGTACCATCCCTGCCTCTTCTTTCCCCTTAAAGAATGCGTCGATGACGTCGCATTGCTCCTTGGGGAGAGGCCACTGCCTAGTGACGCAGTATTTGGTTCCAGGAACCAAATCAATTTCATGTAGGACCCCCGATCCGGTGGTAACCCCATCGGCGGGTTATCACTAATGACATCTCCAAATTCCTTTAGTAAGGAATGATAAGGGTCCTGAGGATCCGCAAGGATCTTGAGGCCGCTTCGGGAATTCAATGCCTGTTTGGTTTGCACCAAAACTGACTCGTCCATCGTGGATGGGGAGTTCAACTCCTCTTCCGGACGCAACACGACGCCATCGTCGATTTCATCTGCTTTCAAAGCAGTTTCAAACTCGTTGAAGGACATCTCCTCCAACGACAACAATTCGCCTACCCCAGGAAACCGTTCCAGGCTTACGCCTTCTGTGACAATACCTGTCACACTATTCAGCATCCTGTAGGACTGCTGTCTACTGGCCTCGGGACTCATCCCGAGACCCAGATGGGGGGAGTCAATTGCCCCATCTATTGAAAGCGCAACGCGCCTATCCACATAGGTCTCTACCTCTACCACCAGTGCCTCGCCTGTCTCACCTATTACGGCGTAATCGGAATCATTTACGATGTGCGAAAGAGACGAACTTCGGGTCTCTTCGCTTGGAAGCGCCTCGAGCTTAACCACAGGGGTCTCTACCCCTACCACTGGAGTCGCAGCTTGTTCGCCGGACACGGCGAACGTGGTCGGAATCAATTCCGACCTGTAGAAGAGACGAACTTCGGGTCTCTTCTCTAAGCGCCTCGCGCTTACCCTCATAGGATTCCACCTCAATCGCTGGCGACTCACCAGTCTCGCCTATATCGGCGCGGGGATTAACCGCCGAATCCCCCTCGTTAAGGAAATCTTCCTTAACGCCATTGGGAATGATCATGTCAGACATCCCAATCTCTGGCATCTCACGCCAGAATCGCTTTTGCGATCGAGCAAAGGTGGGTTCATGACTCGCCAATGCTTCACCCGACCGCGGGTGCGTTGAGCCAATGGACTTAGACTTCCAGTCTATCCATGGCTTGTGGCGTTCCAGCCACTTCATGCCCAGAATGAGGTCATACCTCGAGTCAAAATCCAGGACTAGGCAACGTTCTGAGCTATCGAAGTCTGCAAACTTCAGCTTAAGGTCAATGGAGACCTTGGGTACAGAAACCTGTACGACCGTCGCAAGACGGACCGTGACAACGTCACGAGAACGTGCCTCTAGGGCCTCGGCATACAGCCGACTCTTCTCCACAGAAGCTCGTCTGACATAATTGTCAGACGCTCCAGAGTCTATCAAGATTCTCCAAGGCTTATCAAAGCCTTTCACGTCCGCAAGGACTACCAGCAAACCTGGCTGGTACACCGACTCGGTGCTAGAAATAACCGCTTCCCTCGGGGATGTGTGCTGTCGTACCCTATCCTGGGGCTTAACAGCACTGAGGGGTCCCCCAGTAGGGCGCTCCGCACCTACTGGGAGCCGTCGTTTCCCGACGGCTTGTGTAAGGGCTTTTTCCCCACCCTTGGTCCCTTGTAGCGAGTGTCTCGCTGGGGATTTTTCGAACATCTGTTCCTCAGATGATCCGTGCTCCCACACAGGAAGCATCTCAGCGGCCCACGCCGCTGCAACATGGCTAAGAGCTCTGCCTCAAAGCTCTGTGGAAAATAGTCAGAGTGCCTCTTAGCGGGAGGTTTCTCTACGCTTCGACCTGGCTCAATTCCATGGTTCAGGACCCACCTTAGAGGAACGAAAGTTCCTCTCGGCGTTGAACGCCATCTTGAACGCCTCCTCCAGGGATTGGGGTCGGCATCAGAACAATTCCGAACGTGCTGGCCCTTCTCTCAGGCCTCCCATGAAGACGGGGATGGACACATCGTCCGAATACGCTTTCGCGTACATCCCTGCCAACAGGGTCTTAAGCTCCTGGATATAAATGTCCAGGTCCTTAGTGCCTTGACGGCACCTCAGGAACTCCAGTTGATTCTGGAAAACCAGATCATGCGTTGCGTACATGTCCATGCGCTTCTGCTTAAGGACCTTCCATGTTGGGAACACGTCCGTGACTGATTCCGAGCATGTAAACGCCCATGTACGGGCTTTGCCCGTAAGATGGGTCAATGCAAGTCCCACTTGAAAGTGATCAGCGGTCATATTCGCTGTGGAGAAAGCCGTTTCGACCTCTCGCAACCAAACATAAAGGTTGTCACCCTTCTCTCCGGTGAACTCCTTTATCTTAAACGATAATGGAGGGCGCACCCCCGTGGAATGACCTCCACCGCAACTCGCCTCGTGGGCGATGAGGTCATTTACCCTTGCCTTTACGGCCTCAAGGCCCTGCTCCACAAGGAGCTTCATGACTTCTTCCCCCGTTAAGGGTAACAGCCTTTTAAAGGCTTCCTGCTGGACGAGGGTCAAACTATCCCAATCGTCCTGATTCATCCTTTGCAGAGGATGCCTAGTCTACCAACACAGGTGTTGGATTGACTACAAGTGCTACCAGATGTAGCCGGTGCGTATAAGCACGTTGCGGCTAGCGCACAGAGGAAGACTCTTCCTTAAAGCGGTATCTACCGCTACTTAGCCGATACGCCCTTGTAAATGGCTTTGTAGGAGAGTTCTCCTACTCGGGGCCAAGATTCCCGGATTAGTTTACGACTTAGCCTTAACGGCTGTATTCCCGTTACGGGATGTAAGTAAAGGGAGGACTCCCTCTTACCTACAACACTCACTGCGCGCGCGACCGGTCGAGGTCGCGCGTCCGCTAAATAGAGTGAAATGTAAACTGAATATATTTAATATGTAATTAGCCTAAATTAATTTAAACTAGTATAAACTATATGTAATACTAAGTAGAATATTCCTAATTCGTACCTAGCTAAAATGTAGTGTACACACCTGTGTACTGACACGTGGATGGCTGACACACCACCACAACAAGGGCCCCTGCCTTGATTGGTTAAAATAACCAAAGGTTCAATTCCTTTCAAACCGGCCAATACTGACCTCAACCGTGGTGTACTCATGTACACCAACACTCAATGTAACCCGAATGTAACCCCGTTACAGTTATCTTCGGCAGTGAGATTTTCTGAACCGCTGTTCTTGTCGCCGTTGGAACGTTCGACTTGGCCCGATTCTTGCGATGGAGCTCCGGGTGGCACCTTCTTCGCGTCCTACTTGTGGTAGATGTTCAAGGCCACGTTCTTGTTCAAGTGAAACTTGCAGAGCTGAAGCTGTGTGTCGGGGAATAACTTCCGGAGTGCGTTCCTCATGGCAGTACCGGCATCGGTCGTCGCGGTAAGCAGATTGGCGACCGTAACCCGCGTGCGATGTTCTCTGTACTTCTCCATCTGCCAGTGGAATCCAGCCTCGAGATTCGTATTAATGATCCCATATGCGATAGAGGCGGAGTTGTCAAAAGGCGCCATCACAATGACCTGGAAGAAAGCCAACCGGTACCTATTGGTCTGATAAGTATTGTCAAACATCACCGTCCAAGGGTTATACTTCAGCATCCGGTTACTAAACTTATGCTTCACATACAGGCCTTCGATCTTTTGGCTGTTTGGATCCCCGCCCAGCCACTTCACGGTGTATGCAACGCCCTCTCGCTCGTCAATATACCTGAACATCTCTTGCGTTGGTATATACCCACCGAGAGCGGTCTGTTTCGCGCTGACGCGGGCGTTCTTCACGTCGCCGGACGTGAAGATAAACTCAGGAAACTGCTCCCGGATGGTCTGGGCGATGAACCGGTTCCACATCGCATGGTCGTGAACGTATCCAGAGATCTGGGACTTAGCCTCATCGTTAAGCCCCCGGAGAGTCGCGATATGTTCCATATTCTGCGCGGAGTGATTTTTATGCTCTAACACACATTGGTGCTATCAAAGTCCAGCATTCACTTCTGTCGAGTCTTCCTGATGCACTTCGCGAAAATCCTGAATTTGCAGTCATACTTCTTCGTCGACGACTGTCGAATATTTTGTCCGCGGAATGCAACCATGTCTTTAAGGAGGCACATTATCGTGTAGTGGGTGAAACTTCCGGGCTTAGTTTTCCTGGTTGGTGTAAGAATCTTTTACGCCGATGGATCCACGGGTTTTGTATATCCCGTATCCAGCGAGGGTCAAATACCGACGATATGCCTACATCAAGTCATCGAGCGAGTGAAGTTTTCGGTGCGCAAAGGGTGGTCCGCCGGGGGAACGGACAAGGCGGGAGATAGTACCGAATGGGAGTAACCTATATCACAGGTTGCATTGGGCTCGGGAATTATCGACATTTTTCAGTATAAATCTTTTGGGGCGGGCGCAATAACTTTAATCTGAACAAATTTTGTACGATTTGGAAAACGATAGAGCCCGAAGAATGGAAAAAATATCCAAGGAAAAAGCCAGAAGTAGTGAAAGTAAAACTTTCGAATTCTTTCGACTCGTTCATGTCGTGGAAAAGTGGGTGATGTAGTTGGATGCACGATACCTTCTCTGTAACCGAGTTGGTTATTGTTGTTGTGGATGGCGCACGAGGTATTGTGGATGGTTCCGCTGCAGGATACCTTTTTTACCGCTGCACGATACCATCTAGTAAAGAATAACGAAAAATGGATTTATCCTAAAATTTAACTTTAATAAAATGTCAAATCTACGCCTATTAGTCGAGACTATCACAGACTACGAGACCCCCTCCTGGCATACCGTACTATATAAATAAAAATCTTAATAACTCTGAACAGATGTTATTTACATGTTAATAACTGGTAAAGTATGGATTGACGTATCTACCAGAAGTCTTTATCTGACGCAGGTTTCATGCGCTTACGGGTCGAAGAAGCCCGTAAGGGGCTATTGGACCCACGAATGTCACGTTCAGTCGCTAGTTCTGGTAGCACTATTAGATAGGATAAGTCACGCAGTCAAAGTGATATGATTACGCACTAAACGAATACATGGTAGTTTTCTAACAGACCTTCTCTTGGAGCCACAAGTGGATTTTCCGTACATCCGGTATAGAAGACGTATTGAAGCAGTAGTCAAGAAAGTATACAATACCAGGAGCACTATTTTAAATTATGGCGACGGAGGAGGCAGTGTTGTGATGAAAAGACGGAGATAGCTGCTGCAATTATAAAGAAGATCAAGTTTCTTCGTCCTGTTCGACAAATTTGACTTTGTCATACGTGAATAGCAGCATGGACTTTTGCGTACTTATTTCGGCTATAAAAGCGAAGGATACGTTCTTCAAACTGCTCGCAGATATCGTTAATACAACGACTTTATTTTACTTCAAGGAAGCAGTAAAAATTACCTTCTCAGGAAATATCAAACTGACATGTTCCTTTTAAATGTGAACTTTCGCGTCGAGGTCACTCGAAGCATAGAAAGAGATGTTATTGACCGGGTTTCGATCTTTAAAATTGTAATTTAATTGCCCATCAAAAACCATAATCTCGTCGGGATTCAACGTGATACCATCTGAAGAAGATTGTGTTTGGATTTCTGCGTAACCGCCATGGCCCACCGTTAAATTATATTTCCACTATGCAAAGCGTACTATAAGCGTGAGAACAAGAGAAAGAGATGTACTTAGCTAATTTGTGTACTTGCGTACTACAGTTGAAATTCTGAAGTGACTATATTAGAATTAAGTATAAACTTAATCTAACAAAATCTATATATCAACTTGGTTAACACCCATAATGAAATTGGGTATTACCCAATTTTCATTAACTGAATAGTCGCAACTACCCATATGCGTCCGATCTGTTCCGCGGCCGAAATGCGGGTCCCTTCAACACTTTGTGTCGCAAACTCTGTTCGTTTCTGTCGTTCATCCAGATGTTCGTACTGCGTGACACGTGTTCCAGTTGTTACGTACTGACGTGCCAAGTTCCACCTCCACTTAGATGCTCCGAGCAAGTAGCGAGATAGCGAGAAATAGAAGAACAAACGTAATCTTATGTTCCACAGTCCTTGCGCAACTTAAACGTAAAAGCAGCGACCCAAACCAACAACCACGTGATACGAGAATCCAATACGCGAAAACAAATCCAACTGCCACTGCAGTGTACCAAGTAATCAACGTAATAAACTCCAAACAAGCCGCGAACTGTAGCGCGCCTGTTCTCCACTCGTAAAATCCATACGTGAGTCAATAATAAAATTCAGAAGTGATTTATTAGAATTAAGTTTGTACCTAAAACTAATAATATGCAAATACACAATGTTTTGTACCTAACCTAAAGTTATGTACAATACATCACCTTTTCACTGTAAAGTCGCTGAAAAACGAAATGGCGACGCGAGCGGCAGCGCAAAAAGCGCGCGCTTCTAACACTCTTTCTCGACTTTTCCGTGGAAACCAACTACTCCATCGCAACCGCCGCTAGTCCAAGACCATCCTGCGCGCGTTTCAACTTCTCAGGATTTAACGGATTCGTGAAAAAATCTGCCAACTTTTCATCCGTAGGTTGGTATCTTGTCTTGACGACACCATGCCTAGACTTCGAAAGTTAAAACTTCACTCGAACGTCCATGTGTTTTGTCTTTGATGTTTTACCATCACCTTCCAACATTTTTATTGCCGCCTTCTTGTCACAAAACATCGTCATCGGCAGAGCAACCTTCAATCCGACTTCACTTGACATCTCCTTGAAACCAGTCATCTCACATAGAGCCACAGACTATGCTTAAATCTCTGCTTCCATCGTGGAAAGCGAAACACAAAACTGTCGCTTGCACACCCAGTGCTCAATGCACCCTTCCACGAAAAACACACCTCCACTTGTGGACTTCCGGTCATCCTTAGAACCAGCGAAATCCGCGTCACAAAATCCCATGATACTAACTTCATCTTTTCCTTGGATTTTGCGTTTCCATTCCCCTCCAAACGCAACTTCATGTTAGACGTCCCCTTGAGAAATCGTAAGATCCTCTTGGCCGTCATCCAATCCAGCTTCGAAGGCGCGTGATCTCTGCGAGTGGCCTTTTGCACTGCGTACGCAATGTCAGGCCTGAAGCAGCGCGCGATCCAAAGCAAACTTCCGATCAACGACTGGAAATCCTTGATCGTCGGCGCTCCATCATTTCCACAATTTTTTAACATATCTTGATCCTTAAGGTTTTGGTCCTCGAATTCATCCCCGATCGGTGCCCTCACTGTGTTCGCCTCCTCCATACCATACACCTTCAGGAAGTCCTTGATCATGACTTCTTGATCGAGAAAATAACTATGACTTTCTTGGTACTCCACCCGCATGCCGAGAAATTTTGACACTTCGCCCAATTTTTTATTTCCATATCTTTGATCTCCTCGAAAAAATTCGCCACATGTACCTTCTTTGTTGCCGTGACCAATAGGTCATCCACATATACACCTACCACGACCGTTTCGCCACAAACCTTCTTGAAATACAGACAACCGTCTGTGAAACTTTGTTCATAGCCTTGGCTTAGGAGCTTGGAGTGCAAGAGGCGGTTCCATTGCCTCCCTGCCTGCTTCAAACCGTAAAGCGTTTTCTTTAACTTTAAAACCATATCGCTTGAACTTCCAACTTGCAATTCCTTGAGTTTTTCTTGTTCGACCTTCATTCCGCTAGGGGTGAACAAATATATTTCATGTTCATAAGCGTTGGGGATGTCCCCATGCATCGCTCGTACTCTCCATTTCCGAGCAAGCATCAGAATAAACCTTCATTGGTCATCTCCATGACCGCGGCAAAGGTTAGTTCATAATCGATCCCAAAACGCTGCTCGTTTTCGCAGGCCACTAACCTCGCCTCGAAGCTCTCCACTTGTCCATTTGCATCGGTTTTTATCTGGAAAACCCATTTTAAATGCAATGGTTTGGCATTGCCTGGATTCTTGACTATCTCCCAGACTTCATTACCTTCCAACGCCTTGATTTCTTGATCCAGGGCATCAATCCACTTATCAGCGTCTTGGCGACCCATCGCATCACGATAATTCCTTGTGTCGCCCTACATTACCATGTTAATCGACGCTTCCTTTTCTTTATCGTCACCGTCGTCCTCTTTTTTGCTTTCCGCCTGAGCCATGCGCTCGGCGTACTGGCGCTTGACATGACGATCCCTCGTCCAACGCGGCTTTCTTTTTGTCTGCTTTCTCGCGATTTGCTCCACGCTTGGCGTCACCGCGGCTCCTTCTGACCCTCTGTCACTTGGTGGAGCTTCCGCCTTGCATTCTTCGGGTTATCCAGTTCTCAGCTGCCGGTTTTGCACATCTGTAAGCGTTTCTACATTCTTGATATGCTGGGTGACGGTCACCTTCCTTTCGGCTTTCAGATAGACCTTGAAGCCCTTGGTGTCCTCGCTTCGGCCGATAAGTACCCAGACCTGGGCACGGTGCGCGATAGTCTTCTTTCCGGGGTTCCTGTACACGGTACACGGCGAGCCAAAAGTCACAATACCGCCTAGATTCGGCTTGTTTCCAGTGAGAAATTCCAGCGGCGACATCCGCTTGGGATTTGCGCTCGTCGGGGTGCGGTTCAGCACATGGGCTGCATACTCCGCCGCATCGCCCCAAAATGAAAAATTTAATACACTTCCGAACAACATGCACCGGGCCATATTCATCACAGTCCCATGCATGCGTTAGGCTATCCGTTAATGGCTTGATTCCCGGCCTTGCTTATCTGCCGAGCTATGCCGGTACTACGACAAAAGTAATCAACATTCCTGTATTTCGCTCCTCCGTCAGTCCTTAGGACCTGAATATTGCATCCAAAGGTTCTTTCGAAGAATGCCAGAAAATGCTCAAATTTCTTGGCCGCAGTATCCTTATTCTTCTCCAAGAAAATCCTGGTGTAATTACCCTTGAAATCAATGAAATTCACCAAGTAACGGTTCTGTGGTGGAGTAAAGCTCGAAATCGAATACATTTGTATCGAGAACCTGACCACCACCATCGTGCCCAGCCTTCCAACTTACGGGAGGGGGGGG
>CM047591.1:997010-1023509 GCA_026184515.1 Peronosclerospora sorghi
CCCCCCCCCTTGTTTAGACCAATCGTAAACTCGACCAACTGCCTTGACCAAAAGTGACCAAATTTGTGGTACACTTCACCACAGTTCCCCAAACGATCTTTCGGTGTTATTGGACCTTTAAGGTCGGAAAAAAATCACACCACCGATCAGATCAACAGGCGCGTTTTCACCGCTGTCTTTCTTCGACTGATCGTTCTTGGTTTGCTTGCCTTGCTCGCAGGTAACAAAGTGCCTGCGCGTCTCGTCTGTGATCCGGATTCCATATTCCGGATCCTTTGACAACCTCAAAATTGTATCATAATTGAGGTGGCCCATCCGCACATGAAAGTGCATCAGCGATCCACTTTGGACGTCGTCGTCCGGCGTGTAGTTTTCTTCCGTCGTGTACTGCACCGACATAATCATTTCCATGTACGTCTTTTTAAGACGATCCACTTCACCTTCCACGGTGAACACATTATTCACCGAGCGAACATGAGTGATCGGAAGGCGCGTGTCATGCCTGACAATCGTCCTTTTTCCATCCACGTAATCAATGACGAAACATCCCTTTTCGAAAACACCATACGACAAAATGTTTCGGGCTGCTCCTTCTACGTAAAAAACATCCTTGATTTTCACGCGGGTTTCCGCGTTCCCATGTACAAAACGAATGTACATCGTGCCCTTCTTAGTGATAACGAAAGTTTTTCCGTCCATTTGATGACACTGACGGTCTACAGTTTTCACCTCCGTCAAACAAGTAAGATCCGGCGTCAGATGCACACTTTCACCGCTGTCGAGAATCCATGTGTCTCGACCGAATGGCACATCATTTCCGGCGATCATTAATGCGAAATCAGATTTCGGCATCTTCTTCTTTTTAGGGCATTCCCTCTTGAAGTGCCCCCGCTTGCCACATGCGTAACAACCGCGATTTTTTTTACCGCCACATCCTTTTTAGGATTTTCCACAATCATATTTACTGATCCGGAGCCATGACCTTTCTGCCGCCGACTGTTAAACTCAACAGCCTGCGCAAGCTGACAGATTTCTTCAGCTTGCTGCAGATGGTCCATACGTAAGTGATTGTAACGTGACATCAGAACATGCGACATCTCTGGCACGGCATGGTAAATTATATTATCCAGCACCATTGCATCGCAGTTCGATCCTACTGCATCCGCCACTGCCGTGAGATATAAAAAATAGTCTGGCCAACTCCTTCCTGGTGCCTTTCGCGCACCTAGGAGTTTCATCCCCTCCGCGTGCGTTATACGCACACTGAAAGCTGCATACATCTTATTCATGATATTCCACAACGCTGGTTCCTCTTTCCACCAGGTTTCCGCAAACCGGTCGTAATATACTTCCGCTGGGCCAGCCAGATAATGGCCCAGCAATTCGATCTTGATGTCTTCGGTCCATCTAAACCCGCAGCATTCTTCAGCGATCGATATCTTCCAGAAAAACTTCGTTCCCCAGCCCCAAAATCCAGACACAAGCCCCTTATACACTTCAGTTCCATCGAACGGCCGGATCTGTAGTTTCTTCTCCTTGGCCGTCGGTGGTCTTGGCATCAGTTATGGCTGCACATGAACATTTCCAGGCGCTACGTATGCCTGCAGAGCATTCCCTGGTGCTGCATATGGCTGATGGGCATTTCCAGGTGCTGCATACGGCTGCTGGACATTTCCAGGTGCTGCATACGCCTGATCAAAGTTCCCAGGGGCTACGTATGCCTGCTGCTACCGATTCGAGGCTTGGTTTTGCATATATACCTTCGGCGGTTGCACTTAGGCCTTACCGGGGTTAGCACGCCCGCCCCTAGTGAACACGTCCTTGCCATCTTTTCTAATATTCTTGAAGCACATTTTTCCGGCGCTTCCGACGTTAGCCTCGTCTTCATCTTCATCGCTTCCAATCCAGGGATGCCAAGCTCATCTTGGTTTCTCCCTTTGACTTCGGCACCGCAATTTGTGCCGGCGCCCCCTTGTTTAACGATGATTCCAAATCATCGAAGCGATTCATCATATGTGCGAACAAACGCATCATATCCTCCGGGATGACTGTGTGATTCGACGAGTCACTACCCTTAATTGGGCTCATAACCTGTTCGTTGCTGTCGTTCATCCAGATGTTCGTACTGCGTGACACGTGTTCCAGTTGTTACGTACTGACGTGCCAAGTTCCACCTCCACTTAGATGCTCCGAGCAAGTAGCGAGATAGCGAGAAATAGAAGAACAAACGTAATCTTATGTTCCACAGTCCTTGCGCAACTTAAACGTAAAAGCAGCGACCCAAACCAACAACCACGTGATACGAGAATCCAATACGCGAAAACAAATCCAACTGCCACTGCAGTGTACCAAGTAATCAACGTAATAAACTCCAAACAAGCCGCGAACTGTAGCGCGCCTGTTCTCCACTCGTAAAATCCATACGTGAGTCAATAATAAAATTCAGAAGTGATTTATTAGAATTAAGTTTGTACCTAAAACTAATAATATGCAAATACACAATGTTTTGTACCTAACCTAAAGTTATGTACAATACATCACCTTTTTACTGTAAAGTCGCTGAAAAAACGAAATGGCGACGCGAGCTGCAGCGCAAAAAGCGCGCGCTTCTAACAAACTCGTCCGCAGCTAAGCGTGGGATGCGCGACATGAGCTCAGATGGCAGCATATACTTTTTGATGAACTCGTAGAGCTCCCGTCGACGCATGCGCTTCAGAAGTGCGAGCATTAGCCAGTGTCTCGGATTTCGATGCTTCAATTGACTACCGTTACATTTTCATTTAAGAATCCACTTTCGACCATGTCTCTAAATTCCGACTAAACAACGTGAACGATATATGATCCGTGAGAAATTGAAAAATCTCGGGCGTTTGCGTGGCACTGTTGATCCCCAACTCTATCGGCTTCGAGCATTGCGTCACAAATCATAAACTGGACGGCTTTGCCTTTGGGGTGATTATAAATCTGTTTATGCATTTGATAGCGCTGTTGAAACTTATCGTAGATATCGAGATTCACGCTCGTGTGATAAAAATTTTTCGATCTCAATCACGCGGTTAAATATTGTCCGATGAAAGAAGTCAAAGACTTTGCGAAGACAAAAGAGATTCAGCATATCTCATGCCAAGTAGTCAAATTTGTCCACATCAATACAATTGCGTCCATTCGCCACAATTTCCTACAAATATTCACGAGAATCAACGCGGGAGCCTCGACGCGTCCTACATCAATATACATAAGCACAGGTGCCATTTTTCACCCACTCTTGCGCTCCGGTAATTATCAATCGGGTGAATTGTTTACGTCAGTTACTTAATTATTTAGACGCGATATTCCACTATGCGGGAGAAGGGGGATCGCGTCTCCCACTTATTGATTTAAGAAAAAAACTTGCGCCACAAAAGTAAGTGGCGTTAACAATTCCCTAAAAAAACGTTTAGCTGTTTCTGTATGTCTGGTTGTTGCGAATTTCACAGCGACTCTGTGTCTTATCGGCTACCTCAAAAAAGGACGCCTACCTGAATTTCTCTTCCTTTTATATATTCTTCTACAATGATTTCACTGCCATAGGCTTTAGATCAGCGGCTAATTCTTTACGATCTTTATAAGATACAAATTTTAGGGTATTTCTGATCTGGTGTACGATACAAAGTTGATGTTCACATTTTGGATATACAGCAGAAGCCGATTACCAATCCTGATCTTCAGCTAACGTACTCATGCTTCGTTAGGCGTTTTAAGAGGTGTATATATGATTTTTGTGTGATAACAGTTGGACAAGGTACAATTTTTGGTCCACTATCCATAATGATTTGCTACCAATTCAAAGAGTGAGGAGGATCTGGATTGCTATGCAAGTCGACTCTGTGACAGTTGCCGCCAAAGTATATCCCAGGATCTAGACGCGCCGGAGCTGAGTATCCACCAGAGGCGCCATGCTCCAGGACACGTCTGGAAGAAACGGCGGCAGCCGCCGGATAATGATTGGATGAAATTGTGTCGTTGATGTACGAAGATCGAATGGAACTTAAGCGAATAGGAATTCGCTAATGTAGGACATTTGCCCTCCTTAACCATAACCACTCTATTAAGCACGAAAAAAACACCACTTTCATAAAAAAAGGACCAACAGCAGACGCCGGCCTACTCTTAAGTCGTCCTCCAAGTTCTCGCCAAGCGCTGTTTTCTATACTAAACCTAATACACTCGTATTCTGTGAATTTCATGATAAGATGTAACGATTCTAAATTTAATGCAAATCTGCGCTAAATAAACTGACAAATAAGTATTTCAAAAAAGTCGCTTTTTCGTGATACATCGCTAAAAAACGCATTTCTTTTTCAGGTATTTGGAGTACGAACGATACTTTTTGTAAGGGAAAAAGTAAAACGACACCCCATTTAAAGTTCACCAAAAATGAGAATATTTTGTACACAGCCACCGATTTAGGGTTTAGGGTTTGTGTTAAGGCTATTTCTCCTTTTTGGTAAACTTTAAATGGGGTGTCGTTTTAAGTTGGGACACCTGGGTGTCGTTTTACCAACTCTCTTTTTATAATCCTCAAGGAAATGTTGGCGCTCAGAAAGTCTCTTACTCTGTATGTGTATGAATCGTCTCCAAAGTTTCAGTTCCTTCGCGTAGTCTGACCCTCCGTCTTCATTATCACGAATTCGGGTAGCACGACATCTACAATCCTTGACGAAGTTCTTTCCTCGCGATCATCTTCATCTTCAGTGAAGGTAGCGTGCGGTCCGTAGAAGTCACTGGCTGGAGCTGTACTAGAATCCGAGCTTAACCTCGTGCTCGTCGAAATAGCCGCACCAGCAAGCAAGGAAATAGCCACGGTAACGACTAGAATGCAGGCAATATGCATGGGGACGAATGGAGGCAAATTTGAATTGACCTCAGCAGCGCACTAGTAGCCACGCAAAACACAACCCATTGATCAACAATACTGTCGTATCCAAGCAGGGTGCGTGGGTGAGTCCATCTCTCTCTATACCGTATGTTAAATCTATGTGGAAAGACGGGAGCTACACAGCTGATGGGTGTTATCTTGAGGAATTTCTTGGATTCTTAAAACGTGCTACGACACAGTTTGCATTTGAAAGTTCTTTTTAAATATAACTTCTTACTAGATAGGGTAGGGCTCGTCTTGCGTCTTTGTCGCTAATTGTGCTGAAGATGTTTTTGACTTTTAATCAAAATCCAGACCAGCAACTGTCACCGTCGACTGTGAAAAGTAAGAGATGGTCATGAAACATGAGGTACTTTTACATCACAAACAAATAGAAATCTAAAATCCCTTTTACTTTTTACTAAACCATCGAGTCGATTGCTCGTGGAAAACGTGTAAAACGTCTATATTCGTTTTGCCTTTTTGTGGATAACCCCCCCCCCCGCCTATGTTCGCTCCACATGGATATATTAGCTCTCTTGGATGCGCGTGTCTCGTACATGTGCTTCCGTTTTTTGTGCTGGAACATTTTCTTTTCGCCGCCTATTCACAACACGACAGTTTTTCGCCTTGTTGTTTAAACTGGTTTCGCCTCAGCAACAAAACCTCCCTTTGCTTTTTGCCTACCACTGGAACAAGCATCTCAGGACGACCATGCGCCTCTCTCACATTTGTTGGGTCACCGCTGCTGTTTCTTTCATCACTGCGGAGGCTTCTGCGACGACCACCAGGTCCATCGAGAACTAGAGCTGATCACCTGGTAGTGTCAGCGAGCGGCAACTCAGGACCCACACCACTTTGTCGTTGATAGTGACGAGGATGGCGAAATCAGGAACCGGGACGATGACGAGGAAAGAGCGCCCATAACTCTGGAGGGAATAGCAGAAATGGTCAAGCAGGGGTTGTCGATGGATTAGATGCGTAAAAAGCTGTATAAGGGATTCAGAGACGACAAGAAGACGCTCACTACGGAGTTAGTGGACGCAAGGGTCGAGCAGGGGTTGTCGATGAAACAGATTCGTAAAAAGCTGTATAAGGCAATACAAAGTAAGAAAGATGAAGAATCTCCTCGACAACGACGAAGCTAGAGAGCTACACACAATGTACCTCAATCATTTGATTGTGTTGAAACGAGGAGACCCCAGGAAGTATGGCGAATATGAGGGTAAGGGGGGGGAGTATGAAGTTTAATGGAACATAATTCCGTTCCGATGTACTTGGGACACGAAGAAGAAGCCTCATGGCTTTACTTCTTTCTCAGTCTAGGCCGCCTACAAGACAGCACTTGCGCTACTTCTTTGTTAGTTTCGACGTAGCAAAGACACTAATAAAAAGACGCGTTGCTTTACTCCTCTACCAGTCGGTCGGCGCGAAATATTGAATAAAAAATCATATCACGTTCCACCATAAAGGGAGTTTATGCGATGCATTGAATGGTATTCTTGCCAAATCACTATCTACACACGTGACCATCCTCTTGTACGATAGTTGAGTGTTTTTTAATCAGGGGCTTCTCGTTTGCCCCACTCCATCGAGCTCAACGATGGCGACAAGGACGATGGCGATGAGATTGTGGCGGAAGGGGACGAGGAAGCTCCCGCGATTGGGCAAGACACGTTTGACACGTTGGACGAATTGCAGGCGTGCGCGGCGCAGTATCGAGCCCGCGCTGACTCTCATTGCTACGCGCAAGCACCATGTTCCAAAACGCCCACGACAGAACGTGCGCTGGCCTGGATGCAAAGCACTGGTGCAGAATCACACAGATTCGATAAATTGGACAGACAAGGCGTGCTAATTTGGTGACGTTTGCTCTGGAGATCAACGCTTGCGAAGCCATTACAGGTCCACAATCACAGAGTATTGAAGGAGCGGTACGAAAGTACGTGATCGTGCGTACGAGCTTACTGGTTGCTGGGAGGGATACTTTTTTAATTGCGTCTCAATTGTGGAGATAGCCGTAACATCTGGCACCACTTGCGCTTGTACTGCAACAAGGAAATTACGATTAAAGACGTATGCGCGCAAGAAGGTGTAAGACTACATACGTCCATCAGCAGGAGCTTACCGTAGGCCGCATACTGCGGTCGTATACGCTTTGTTTGCCGTATGATTGCGTCCCGATGACCCTACGCAACGAAATGGGGATCAAAACGTTATTTAGTTTAAGGTGGAATTGGGACTTAACGTCGGCAAAGTGAACGTTCGAAGGGCGTTGTCTCGAACTTCTCTCGCGTCAGATAGATTTGAATGACTCGACCCCACCAGTGGAGCCGAGCCAACCAAGAGATTATGAAGTTGTTCAGCTTTATGATTCACGATACGTTTGGTCATGTCCAATATGTCCACGTGAATCTGTCCAATGTGACAGCCTGTTAAAACGGAAAATAAATATTCTGAGGCTAACGTGGAATCTGAACGTGGCGACGTTGTACGGTGTAGCAAGAAGTACGGCTTTACGCAGTTTAAGAGAGATGGTCTCATTAGCTGCTGCTCGGTGCGCATTTAGAAGAAGCAAACAGGTATTCGAGTATATGTTCTCAATATTCGACGACTGGCGAAGTGGAAGAAATTTTCCCTCAATGATTGAGAGTTGTGCCGAGAAATGTGGGCATTATCCTAAGAGCAAACGTTTCGTACGTTGGCAATCCCAAAAACAACCATATGTACCTCCTTTCGGTTTAACATTCTCGTACTAATGTCAGTTTCCGATTTTTACCCTTAAGTCTGGATGGGGAAAGTTCAAACCCTACTACACTCGTGATATCCAACTGATGAGTCGCAACTTGCTGTGCTAATGTACCAATAGGGCCATGGCTAATCGTAGAAGGACCACCAGCAGAGACTTAGGGGCGTTGTGGGGGGATCTGACGAGCTATCCCGACTACTGAATGTCGTCGCTGAGACGTGTTCGACATCGTGGGGAGCAATGGTGTCTAGCGCACTTGCTCCATTAGGGGGGGGGGGGTCAGACATAAGAAAAAAGGTGTTTATTTCGTGAAATAAACACTCGCGATATGAACGTTTATTTCACACGATATACACACTTTGAAATGAGCAGCTCTCGAGCTGCTCATATCCGAAATAAACTTTATTTCGTTTTGAAATACCCCCTTTGGTGAACGGGCCCAATCAGGCCGTATGAAAGGACTCGATGCGTCATCTAGCGACTTTTCTGTAGCAAGAGCGCGCGTTGTGCTCTAGCAGATGATGAGCTTTGGGTACCGCCCTGTTGGCTCCAAAGGGAATGAAGAGTTGACATCGCGTTACTTGTTGCAACAAGTAGGTTCGAGCGTCTTTGCAACCGGTTTGCGAGAGAAACGGATTGTGTTTTGCACTGAGGATTCTTGTGTTATTGTGTGATTTCCTAACTCTATGGTTTAGATTGAGGACATTAAGGCCTGCAAACCGGCAGGCGTGCACGTGGAAGTCGATGTCCAGCGCCCCTCGGGGGCCTTTGGCGTGGTCTTTCCCGCGCAATTTCAAAACATTTATGCCAATGTGACCAACATTCTCGTCCAGTCACGCGCTCTCCTCCAACACGTGAAGCACGAGACAATTCGCTTCTGATTTCCGCCCACTACGATGCTGGGATAGGTGGCGCAGCAGCTTCCGATGATGGCGTGAATATCGCGACGATGGTCGAGCTGCTCCGACTCTTTGTCCGGTCCCCACCGGAACATGCCACGCTTGTGTTTAATTTTAATGTAGCGGAGGAAACGATGCCCATGGGTTTGTTACCCAGCATCCGTGGACTTGGACCATTGCGATTCAAGGGATTGGTGAGGTGACAAAGAGTTGAATAATTGTGTGATAGAAAAGGTGAATGATACGGCGTGAGGTAGCGTAACGAAGTGGGAGACACGCGCGAGGCAGCCTGATGGACGGACGGACACCCATGAGCAGTTCTGGTGGGTTTTTACGGTGTGCTGGCACGCGAGCGGAACCTTTTTCTGGGTCCTAAGAAGGTGTAGCGACGGAAGTGCCAACGGACGACCGTCCCTTACGACCCTACACTCTCCTTGCACAAATAGCGCTCTCTCGTACATACACCTCTACCTTCCTGCTTTAACCTCTCAGTACTTACTTTCAATCACATTGCTTTGCGTATTTGAGGTGAAATAAACCCTTTTTTTGGAGTAAAATAAACGGGTCACTCAGATCGTCAGGGGTATATATCAAATTTGATATAAACCTGATATTTGATTGATATAAACGTTTATTTCGTTTGGGCTAAACTTTAAGTTTGCCCCCCTATTATGTCTCCCACAGACGTTTGAGTGCGGTATGACAGAGTTTGTCGACGTTATTACTTTCCTCGAAAAGTCTATAGATATGTTGAAGCAACGATTCTGCAGCTTAGTCTGCCGAGTCTGGCTTAACGTTTATCGAGTCTCATAACGAGTCTGGCTTTCTGTTTATCAAGTCTCTTGACGAGACTGCCAATAACTTTGATGGGTTTGTGGAGTCTGGAGTTAATTCTGTCAATTCTAGTGATGAATCTGTCAAAAATCACTATGAATCTACGGAGTCGCAATCCAGTCGAATCAAGTGTATAGATCGTGAGAATCTAATGTGGTGGAGTCAAGTTCGAAATCGAAAACATTAGCATCGATAACCTGACTACCACCATCGCGCCCATCCTTCCAACTTTCGGAGGGGGTACTCCGCGGACCACCACTCGAGATCTGGTCCGATCGTACGCTGCAAGCAGACGATGGTCGTCATCAGAGACCACTTGGTCCGATTGTTTAGTGTCCATCTCACCTTGTGTACCCGATGGAATGGGCTAGTTACACACTCGGTGGATCGGGATCGCAGATTGGATCGAACCGGTCTTGAATATAGAAGACCGATCTGGGTAGATATCTCTGGGGCGGAACTCTTCACCCCAGACACAAACAGACCAAAAACACTTACAAGAGATAACTTCCAATAGGTCGATCGTCCAAACGATCAAGACCTGACCAATACGAAATCATAGAGGGTAGACCGACCGTTCCGGTCTAGCCCCTGACCAATGCGAAATAAGACCAAAACCGGTCTAGTTTCCAACCAATATTAAAACAAGCCAATATTTCCGCGTAAAGACCCAATATGCTCGTGAAACTCCACAAACGATATCTCCACGCCAAGACCAATCCAGTGAATAGCACGTTCCAAACGTACTTGAGTTGAGGTGTTGAGATCGCCAAATCGTACTCCCGTCGAGGGACTTCCGGTGGGCCAAAGTGCGCGTGCGGCGCGTCCAGACCGGGTATAATGGTCGAGAGGGGATAATTCGACCCTCTGTCCCCAAACACTCCGCGGCGGGCGGAGGCGACTAGTGTACGAAAAGGGAAGAACGGCGACCCCTAGCTGTGGTGTGAACCAAGACCAGAAGAGGTTTCAGCCACTTATCCGAAAGTAAAAGATTTCCTTACTTAAAGGTATAACCTCTTTCCTAAAAGGTAAAACCACAACTAAAATACTACTACCCTATAGTCCCTAAATGTACCCCCACAAAAATATGTAAAATACCCAAAGTCGGGTGACTCACCAAAACTTGCGTTCTTGACACTTCTTGAGTCTGATAGGCTGAAAAGCCCCCCTTGTTTAAACCAATCCGAAATTAGACCAAATGCCTTGACGAAACTGGACCAGAAGTGTGCCAAATTTTGGGCACGCTTCTCCACAGCCGCCCCTGAGTCAGACCGTGTCGCACAACGACAACGGTCTGACCTCGTCCATCAAATTCAGTTGAACCTTGGTCATTCAGACTTTTCCGACATAGAGAACCATCTTCTTCATCCGTTCCAGGTACTTGCACTGCTGGACTTGACCGTCTTGTATTTCCTTAACGACCGTTCTTGTAGGCACCTCGCATACCACGTCATCGCATGTCACTTCGCCCGTCCGGTCGGTCCAGTCTGGCAGCCCCCATCGTTCTACTGCACCTCAGACATCGGCAGGGCATCATACCGGGACCGACGCGCAGTTGCAAGACACACTTGAAGAGATCGCACGTCTCCAGGAGCATATTGCTCAACAGGCGACACAACGTAAGCATGCATGTCCAGTCTTCACCTTGGACCTGTTCTAACCTTCGTTTGTCTTCAGCCCGTATACCTCCAGCCCGTATATCTCCTGGGATCAGCAAGGCGATCAATGCCCTGCTTGCCGCCGATCGGCAGTCGAACACGCATGACCTCCAGCTGCGTCAGGTTTTGAATGGGCTCATAACCGCGCGCAACAAGCTGACCCGCTTGGAAGCTCATCAGCTTCATCTCCGGGAGCAGCTTGTGCTGGTCCAACAGCAGCAAGCGGAAGGCCTGCTGGACCAGACCACGTTGAGCATTCAAAGCGACGACCTCGAGAGGCGTCTCACTAAGCTCCGAATTTCGATTCAAGACCAGACCGAGGAGGTCCAGTCTTGTAAACGCAAGTCGAACGATTGGACGCAGGCAGCGAACGGTCGTCGGGCGCTATTAAAAAAATGTCATCAGCGCTTGGTTGACCTGTTGCGTCCTCGTCGGCATCCAGTTGCTGCCTCCAGCGTAGACCGGTCTGAGTCGTCCGCCTTGGTGGACCTACACCGGGACCAAGACCAAGGCCGTTCATTGGCCGAAATTCCCCAGCCCAAAATTCGTCAAAATTCTAATAAGCGCGCGGACGCGCCGCGTCCCTCGAGGGCTCGGGGCACAGCGCGCGACCCTGAACTCGAAAGGAAGCGTGCGGTGCCTCGTAAGCGAGCCAAGATACAGGCACCCCTCGTGAGCCCAAGCTTGGACGAGGATGACGACAGTAACATCTCCAAAAATCAAGCGCCCTCGACCGCCGGTGCTGACCGTGCTAAGTATTCAGAGGTCTCGTCCTGGGATAACTCCGGCGAAGACTCCGGTGATTCGGAGTTTGCTGTCCCCATCCCAACCAAGTCGCGAACAAGTCCACATGAAAGTTTTGTTCAAGTTGCATCGACTTCGGAGCAGACCAAGAAGACCGGTCCGCATGGTGGTGTTCCACCACCTCATGCGTCGACAAAGTCAACACCTACGGTCTTGCCTGGGACTTCCAAGCTCCACAAAGATGCTTTGTTGGCCAACGTGGCAATCGACAGTTCTTCCCTTCCGCCACGAACGCGTGAGGATACTTTGCCGTGGTCTCCAGGGCAGATCGGTTGTTTACGCCGGTCCACCCTGACCAAGCAGCTCCTGGCCTGGTCTTTCTCTCGTCCAGACCATTGCCTTTTCCGCCGGCGAAGAAAGTTCCTGCCACGTCGGAATGGTGGCCGGACTTGATCACGTCGGCACAATTCTTCTGCTTGTACGCTGACGAGCCGTGGAAGATTTTCGAGCATCCCAAGCTGGGGTTCATCTTCCACTCGACTCCGTGGGCCAATGCTTTCATGAGTCGGGTGAAATATTTTAACAAGACTCACGCTCAAGCCATCTGGGAGGCATCCCACTATCTGGTGCTTCCCCCGGAACGAGTTCGGCAAGACCTTGGCTTGGCGACCATCCAGAACAAGCGCAAGCGGCGTCGGATCAGAGCGGGTGAGGGCTGAAAGTCCTTGTGCCAATATGTTTTGTACGGGATGCTGTCCCACGAGTGCGACGTCGATGTGTTCTTATATCCAGTTGTACTTCATATGCCGCGGCGTCGCGTCGAGAGTACCCGGCTGCTGGCTGACGGTGGCACATGGTACCCCGGTCTTGGGTGCACTACACCGGTCTTGGACCTCAAGGATGCTTTGGTCCAACTAGACCAACAAGAACCTTGGCGTAACAGTACCAGGACCAAGTTGAAAATCATCCGTCGTTGACCGTCGGCCGTCTGTGGGGTGATGGCGAGTGAGGTCGTAAGTAGCCGACCAGATAACACTTAATATATATCATCGTTCTTTTTCACATGTTCGGTCATCAAATCACTTGAGCTAATTCCACCACTTTCTACAGAGTTGCACTAGACACGTTATCACCAACCGTTCCACTTACATCGCGAAAAAACAATCCACGTTCGTCACTCCACTATTCCAATTCGTCACATATTCACAATACACAATACACAAGACACAAGACCTTCCACCTTTTCACGTCGGTCGGGAATACCGATGCTACTGCATGTCTTGGTCTTGGTCTTCATGGGTCTGCATCACTGCGAAACGGTTCCTACTGACTCGGTCCCGTTCGAATTCTCCTATAGTGCTCCACAGTTCAGGTCGGACTCATCGATCCAAGTTATTTCATCATGGTCCTTCCATCGGACCAGATATTCTCGGTGGGTCCGGCCGAACCTGGTCTTCTTGACCGATCGGGCATCTAAGACCTTTTCCACTTCAAATTCGTCCTTCTCCAGCGGTCGTTCCCAACTGTCCTTCGGCAGTAATGCTTCATCGAAATCAAACCGTTCTGCCTCGTCTACTAGACAGGGCATTTTGGGACGATCAGGAAATTCTCGGACCAGTTTTAACTTGGACACATGTACGATCGGGAAGACCTTGTAGTCCATCCGGTTGTTACTAGACGGGCAGCGTGTTCACCAATCAGCTCGGCAACACGGAAAGGACCGTGCCACATGTGAGCCAGCTTCTTCGCATAGCCCTCCTTCACTCGGTATAGGTACAACCATACCCTCTCCCTTGGTTCTATACCGTGTGGTTGGACTTGGTCGTTGTTCCGGTCTGCCCGGTCTTGTGTAGCTTGAAGTAACCTTTCGTTGACAATTTCTCTTGCATGCTGGTAATGTTTCTGGACCTGCATGCGCCAACGTCCAGCATCACGATCGCGTGTCCGAGTGCAGCCAATAGGTATCGCGGCTTCAAGAGTGGACCGGGGGTCCCATCCATACGCAAGATAAAAAGGCGTTTCTCCTCGGACCCGATCGGTCGACGAGTTGAGTGCAAACACCAGCCTTTCTGCGTATTCGTCCCAATCGCGCTCGTCTGGATCGGCAACGTACATCTTGATTGCTCTTGTAATAGTTTGTACCATACGTTCTGCCGATCCATTCGCTTGCGGACGATATGCCATCATCGCGCTCTGTTTATGTCCCAGCATATTGTTAAACGACCGGAACACCTCGGCCATGAAACCGGGTTCTCGGTCGTGTATGATGACCTCGCTGTCGCCGAACCTTCGGAACACACATTCTTCGTAACTTTTGGCGATCTGCTCGGCATACCGGGACGCACTTGCCTTCGCAATAACTAGACCGGTGAGCAGGTCTACCCAGATCAACAACTCAGTATTGCCATATGTCGATTTAGGCAGCGACGTTATATGGTCCATCGCTATGACCTGAAAAGGGTAGGTAGTTTCGATATTTCCGGGCGATCGCCCTTTGATTACCGGTCTACCCTTTCCGGTCTCGCAATCCGTACAACAACCCACATATTTCTGTACACTTCGGAAAAGACCTCTCCAGTGAAAGTGGGACCTGATCTTGTGATACGTTTTGCCTATGCCCTGATGTCCCCCTTCTAGACTCACATGGTAGTGATGGAGGACATCCGGCTGCAGCAACTCAGGTATCACCAATTTCTCAAATCGGTCCCGGTCTGCACTGTCTTGGTCGGCATCGTGGCAGTAATATAGTAAACCATCCTCATCCACTTCGTAACTGTCTGCGATCTTGGCACATTCTTTCGCTTGACCATTCGTCAGCTTAGACAATTCACCGCGCAGGTAGGTCTTCAAATTCACAATCCATTCTTCTTCGTCCTGCGCCTTGAGGATCCGTTCTGCACTTAGTCGTTGCACAACAGATTCGCTCAACCGTTCCTTTTGGAACGGTTGGTGGGACTTCCGAGCTTTCGGTCTAGTCGCGACCATCACATGCACCTGGTCCGGAGCGTTCTTGGGTCCGATCACCTCGGGGAGCCTGTTTATATTCATCAATTCATCAAGAACGGCCTCCTCGGTGATCGTAGCCCCGGTATGTCTCGCATGGCCTTGGTCGCGAGGTAGTCGGCGCTTCTGTTCCATTCCCGTTTCACGCGCAACAGCTCGTGGTTGGGATGGTCTTTAAATGCCTTCATTACCCGATCATTTAACGACCTCAGACGTGGAGCCTTGCAGTCGATCTCTCCGGTGATCTGCCTGATCACTAGGTTGGAGTCACCACATATGATGACTCGCCCCTTCTCTTGCGACGACAGCAGGTCCAGACATAGAAGTAGACCTCGGTACTCCGCCTCGTTAACAGTAATATCCGGCGTGAAATCGGCAGCGGCTGCAACTATAGACCATTGTGACAACTTCCTCAATATGGCACTATAGGCGCCGACTTTCTTCTTCACGCTTGCTGATCCGTCAAAACTTAAGACCAAGAGCTCTTCATCATAGTCGACGGTCGGTGGCGGTCTCGAAACTGACTGCCGAGGTTGCTTCCTCGGGGCAATCGCTATCAATGCCTCGTCCACTTCAGACCGAGGGGTGATACTGGCAGCTAATGTGCCCAATATCTCTTCCTCGCCCCTGGTGCACTTAACGACCTCGAGGGTCCACTGCGACAAGACCGCCGACCATCTGCCTAGACGTCCGTCCATCCCATTGGCTGATAATAGCCAGGCCAAAGTAGACCGCCTTGACAGGACCTTTATAGGTCGGCCGACCAGCAGGTTGTAACACACATCCAGAATTTGTAGCAACGCCAGAACTTCTTTCTCGACAATTCCATAGTTCACTTCATTTGGCTTCAGCGTTCTGCTCGTGAACGTGACCGGATGGTACACACTATCATGATCTTGTACTAGAGTGGCCGAAATGGTCCACTGACTAGCATATACAATAATGGTCGGGACCTTTTCGGGATCGAAATGCTTCAAAATCGGTGCCGTCACCATCTTAGCCTTCAACATACCAAAAGCAAACTTTGCACGCTTCATATGGTCTTCGGCCTCCACTTGCGGACAATCTGCAGCAAGACCAGAGTCGGTGCCCCCATGTAAAGTTGCCCGGTCTTCTTCGCGCAACATATCGTAGTCCACTTCCCGGAGCTCATACAACACAGCCGCGTAGATAGCAAAATCTTCGATGAAGCGGCTGTAGTAGTTTAAACTTCCTAGGAAGGACTGCATTGCCTTCAGAGACTTGGGAAACGGGAGGTTGCTTAACGAATACAGGTCCTTAGGATTAGCCTCTAGACCATTGTTCGAGACCATATGACCTAAATAGGCGACCTTGGACATACCCCAAAAACTTTTTATGGCGCTGACAGATAGGTTCCAGCGGTCGCATGTCTCCAACAATCGTTCAACCTTCTCGCACAGATCGTTCCATGACGAGGCAGGTATCAGAATGTCGTCGATGTACGACCGCCTCCCTAGAACGGACGGTCTTCTTTCCCGATCGGATTCACCCTCTGTAAACACATCATAACTTTCGGCAGGGTCCCGATCGGTCTTGATTTTGAAGTGTCCGTACAGTGCGTTGTCTATCAGCCTTTGATAGATCTGGGGTGCGTTCTTCAGACCGAACGGCATACGGTTCCACTCGAAAAGACCAAACGGTGTCACAAATGCGGAAATTTCACGGGCTCGATCAGTCATCGAGACCACCCAAAATCCACTTGCCATGTCCAGCGAACAATACCACAAGGTCTTGTCCAGGTCTTCCAACAAATCATTAATCAGCGGCATCGGGTACACCATAAGTTTAGTTAACCGATTTACCAGCCGATAGTCGATGCAGAACCTAATGTCGACGCCGTTCTTCTTGATAACAATTACGATCGGCGAGGCCAATGGCGAGGTCGACGGTATAATTATCTTGGTAGCCAACAGTCCTTTGATAAGATCAGAAATCTTTTCCCGGTACTGTGGCGCCACGCGTCGACATCGCTGAGCAATCGGCTTGGCATCTCCAACGTCAATATCGCAAATCGCACCACGGGCTGCAGGTGGTAAGGCATTTCCCTTTCCGATCATCAGATGTCTTTTCTTCCATATGATATTCTTCAACTGCTCGATCTGGTCTGTACTGTTAAGGTCTTGATCACCCACTTGTAAATTATCCATTGTAACTTCGGCAGAGTCGGCAGACACTTCAGGGGGGACTGCCATTTGGCTTTCCAGCTCCTGAATGTACTGTTCCCCGCCATCATGTATACAGACTTGTTAATCTTCTGGGGTGATATCACCTAGACCATCTGGACCGGCTGAACGCCCCTGGTCTTGATCGACGGGCTGTCCTTCACTGATATCGGTCTGATTAGGAATACCGTGATGGTCCGACCTAGCAACTTCATGTTCCACTTCTTCCGTTTCTTGCTCCGCTGTCGCCTGGTCTTGTGCTGACACCACGTTGACTAGCCTCGGCTCGTCTACTTGATGGTCCACCGTTCCTGGTGACTGCTGCGCCTTTCTTCGGACCAACATATTTTTTGTGGTGACATAACTTGGTCTTTCCACTAAAGGTGAGGTATCCTCTTCCACCGACCCATCATCGCTGATAAGATCGGTGGTCGATTGGTACGCCAGGTTTTGCCACTCGACATACCGCCTCGACCCAATCGAGACGAACCCCATCTTCCTTGGTACCTTCCCTTCTGCTAACCACATGACGACAATAGTTTTATTGTCCAGTGTCAGCGGCTTGTCACCGATATTGGTAACACGGACAAAATCACGTCGACCAGAACTCTTTACGAAGGTCGAGACCCACCGATCGCTCCTGGTCAACCACAACTTCCTCGAACGAAAAACTTTCTCAACCGGGGTATCGGCAGAACGACCGACTGGGATAGTGAGGTCTTGGTCCTAACCGGAACAGATCGGTATACGAACCATACAGAGATCTTCGACCAGACAACTGGACCTGGACCTCATCCGAGAGCGTAAGCAATCCATGTGACAGGTCTAGGCGAATACCAGCTTGGACCACGAAATCCATACCTAGTAAAGCGTCCTGACCAGACAACTTGCCAACCCAAGCGCTGAAAAAGTAGACCAGCGATCCCGACAAAGTAATTTTCACACGCGTTCTTCCTTCGGTCATAAAAGAGTTTTCGCCGATCCCGACGCATTCTTGTCTCTGGGTATCGTCTATACGACATCCGACCTTACGAGCAAAGGCGGAGTCGATTATCGATACTTCAGCTCCAGAGTCGAACAAAATCCTCGCGTTATGGTTATTAATCTTGCCACAGGCTTTCGCCTGCTTGAACCATTTATCAGGCGCGTGATACTTCCAGTATCCGCGGGATTCTCCAGGCAGCAAGTCCAACTGCATAACCACCTTAGTCCGGGAGTACTCATCGGTATTCAGACTGTAGACCGGATGGTCTCGGTCGACGCAATTTGGAATAGAACGTGTAATGTCGGTCTTATCCTCCTTGCCGACATATGCATAGATGTGAACCGTAGAACGCTCGGCTCGATCCAGATTCCAACCTGGCGAGCGTTCTAGTTTAACATCTTTTCTGCGTCCGGCGGCAGCATCCCCGCGTGCTTGTCCGGCACGTACCACTTGCGCATCATGTTAAAAAATTCTTCAATATTGCAGTGGCCGGCCTCGTGGATCTCTCCACATGACTTGCATACGAAGGGGCAGTGGTCTGTCGGGTGGCCGCGTCTCTCGCACTTCTTGCACACCATCTTCTTCCAGCAGTTTGGACCATCATGTATGCTCGACCCACAGTGGGAGCACTTCTAACGAGGTCGGTCTGGATCGGACTTTCTTCCGTTCCTTCCCTTCCGTTCCACCTGGTCGAACTTCGACATGGTCTTCGGGGCAGGTCCCGCAACATAGACGTAACGATACTGGTATTCATCCGATGACTCCTGGCTGGATGGACTTCCACTTTCCCCTTCTGACCCCGTGCTGTCATTAGCTACAATTGCCTTGACCGCTCGGGTCGGTCTGGTCCAGGGCCTCTTGACCGGATCGGTCTGGGTCTGGGTCTTGGATCGGTAGCGACCTGATCCACCAGCACTCTTCGCCCTCATGCTACGCGACTGTTGTAACGTCCAGGGTCTGTTCGACTTCGCCCGCATCCTTAAGACGCAGTAGAGTAAGCTGGTTCGCCAGTTCTTGATCGTCAAGGGTACTAATATAGTGACCCACATGTTCCAGAGCAGCACCGTTCGGCAGGTTATTCTCTTTAATTGTTATGCCAGCACGAAGTGCAGCCACGTTCAACCGATGCAAATACTCGATCGGTGTCTCGTCGCTCCGCTTCTGCATATGGTGATACTTGCGGGCACTCGAAAATCCGGAGTTACAATATTTCCCTTCAAACTCTGCACATAGCTGGTCCCAGTCAGACCGGACATCCTGACCTAACTGTTGGATCCAGTTGGCAGCCGGTCCTTTCAACAAATCCCGGAAGATCATACACTTTCCACTTTTCGGGGTCTGGTCTCACAGGAACGCAGACTTGACCCGACCGAACCAAGACCGGGCCTGGTCTTCATCAGAATCCTTGCCAGTGAAGTCCTTGAGGTCGGTCGTCGCGTCCATACGGATGCGCGGAATCGCAGCAGATCCAAAGTCGTAAGCAATAGTGGAGGCTAGGTTAGCCTTGCGTGGCTTGACAGCGCCCGTACCGTCTGACCCACAGTGGTCGTCAAGCCGCCGACCGACTCCATGTCACAGTCACTTGTCTTGCTTGGTCTACGCGGTCTGACCGGTTGCGGCTTGCGCTTCCCCTTGCCGACTTGCTTATCACTTCGTGTGGGCTTGTCCACAGATGTTACCGATTCCATAACCACATATCGGCAGACATTGGCACTTTGCTGGGTAGACCGGTCTTGGACATGTGGGCGCAGAGGTGGTCTAACCCGGTCTTCCATGAAACGCTCCATTATCGTATCAAACATGGCTTGGACGTTAGCTGGAGTCATGGGCAACGTGTTGATACCCTCCCTTTTCGGAACTGAGGCCTGTGGGGGCTGCTGGAGTCCCGACTGGCAAGCAGCCCTTTGCTGTCGCATGTCCCTTTTTTGTTCAGGCTGGGCATGGTCCACCCCCATGGTCATCCTCTCGACACCAGTCTCCAACTCTGATGAGCTGTTCGAGGCCGGTGGAGATTGATAAACCGATTCGTCATCAGAACCAATGTCAACAAGCGCTGTGGAGACTTCAGCGACCTTCACTGCTGCGGTGGGAGTTGGGCGGCGAACCGCCCCCACCAGTGGGACCAAATGGTCGTGGAAGGTCGACATCGACGATTTCAGCCTCCAAGTCTCAAATTCAAATAGTTTTTGGACATCGGCGGGGTTCTGCATTTTAATGCCAGCCTCCGCCAACATCGCCACCAAGTTCTTCACCAAGAGTAACGGTCGATCACTCTGGATCGGCTCGGTAGTGGGACCGTGAAGACGGTCGGAGATCTGGAGGTTCAACACCCGAAAGACCACGTCATAGCGAACGAACTTGTTCAGCTCAAAACCATAGTACATCTTGTTCAGGTTTTCTTCGATGATGCCTCCATCTCCGACCTGCAACTTCTCTTCGAAGTCGTCTTCGTCGGCCGGCATTCCCAACCCTTTCTTGGTGACCTTGGGGACCTTGGGGACTTTAGGGAGGTAGACCGGATCGTTCCAGTCATCCTCCAAGTAATTTTCATCTTTTAGTTTTCCATCAATTTTTTCATTCATACACATAGGATCAGGACCAAGGTCTGATCCTTTCCGGAACTATAGCAAGACCTTCTATAGTACCGATTGGCTCCGGTGGGAGCCTTTTGGGGAGGAAAAAAATTATGATTCCCGATCTGGTCCTCCGCCAGGCCAGATCGAACATCGCCATCTTTATCAACAACGAGAACGTAAGGCGATAGCCTTTCCCTACGTCCTCCCCAGAACGACTCCATATTCAAATCATTCAAATCTTCGAATCCAATTTTTGATGGAATATCAGCACGGTGATATCCCTGTTTTGAATCCGGGCACGCGCATCATTGTGGTGGAGTCAAGTTCGAAATCGAAAACATTAGCATCGATAACCTGACTACCACCATCGCGCCCATCCTTCCAACTTTCGGAGGGGGTACTCCGCGGACCACCACTCGAGATCTGGTCCGATCGTACGCTGCAAGCAGACGATGGTCTTCATCAGAACCCACTTGGTCCGATTGTTTAGTGTCCATCTCACCTTGTGTACCCGATGGAATGGGCTAGTTACACACTCGGTGGATCGGGATCGCAGATTGGATCGAACCGGTCTTGAATATAGAAGACCGATCTGGGTAGGTATCTCTGGGGCGGAACTCTTCACCCCAGACACAAACAGACCAAAAACACTTCCAAGAGATAACTTCCAATAGGTCGATCGTCCAAACGATCAATACCTGACCAATACGAAATAATAGAGGGTAGACCGACCGTTCCGGTCTAGCCCCTGACCAATACGAAATAAGACCAAAACCGGTCTAGTTTCGAACCAATATTAAAACAAGCCAATATGTCCGCGTAAAGACCCAATATGCTCGTGAAACTCCACAAACGATATCTCCACGCCAAGACCAATCCAGTGAATAGCACGTTCCAAACGTACTTGAGTTGAGGTGTTGAGATCGCCAAATCGTACTCCCGTCGAGGGACTTCCGGTGGTCCAAAGTGCGCGTGCGGCGCGTCCAGACCGGGTATAATGGGCGAGAGGGGATAATTCGACACTCTGCCCCCAAACACTCCGCGGCGGGCGGAGGCGACTAGTGTACGAAAAGGGAAGAACGGCGACCCCTAGCTGTGGTGTGAACCAAGACCAGAAGAGGTTTCAGCCACTTATCCGAAAGCTAAAAGATTTCCTTACTTAAAGGTATAACCTCTGTCCTAAAAGGTAAAACCACAACTAAAATACTACTACCCTATAGTCCCTAAATGTACCCCCACAAAAATATGTAAAATACCCAAAGTCGGGTGACTCACCAAAACTTGCGTTCTTGACACTTCTTGAGTCTGATAGGCTGAAAAGACCCCCTTGTTTAAACCAATCCGAAATTAGACCAAATGCCTTGACTAAACTGGACCAGAAGTGTGCCAAATTTTGGGCACGTTTCTCTACACTAACGTTGACGACCACGACAACGTCTTCGAACCCGAATCCAAAGCTGAAGCAGTGGTCGATCTCCGCAAGTCAAGCGATAGTGACGAGGACGGTGACAGGGACGACAAAATTAGAAAAATAAACTTGAAGTCTGTTTTCACTATGCCAGATCTTAAACTAAACTACATGGTCTGAACACTTTTGACAAGGTAGGATCTAGGCAGATGATGGCTTGCGCGCGACGATCGTCGCGCCGTGAAGTTTCATCTAAGTTGTGTTTAAGGATAAAATTGAAAGGTGTATTATGTAATGTTACTTAATTGTTCAGTCCTACTGATGTGCAACTTAAAAGTAACCGTCAATGTATACCTAAAATATATACTCCCTTATCAGCCAATGGGCTTCCACCAACTTGTAAGGACTCAAAAACACGAAATGAGTACACGCACTTCCAACACTCCTCCGGGAAGACCGGAGGCTATACCCATCACGTAAACCCCAAGTGCACACAACACTTCAATCCTTGGCGCATTGAGGTCCTTGATCATCAGATCCGCTATCATTTCCGCACTGAGCACATGGGTAGGCGAAATTATACCTTTCCGTGAAAAATCTTTCAAAAACTTTAGTTTCACATCGATATGCTTTCCACTAGCGGCACTCGCTTCATTTTACACTTGCTTGATCGCCGCCTGGTTATTCATCTTGTGCACCAGGGGCGTCTTTGCACGTAATCCAATTTACGTAATCAATTCCCTTATGACCAATGCTTCCTATCCAGCCATCGATGCGGCAACAACTTCTGCCTCAGCAGTCGAAACCGCCACGGCTGTTTGCTTTTTGCATGCCCAGTTGACCATCACAACATTAACAAACGTCACCATGGCCGAAATGCTCTGCCTTTCTGACTTGTCCGCCGCGAAATCGGCGTCACTAAGTACCATAATCCGCAATGACTATGGTAAGTCATCATCATGCTTTAGCTTCAGTTTCAAATCACTTGTCCCCTTCAAATACTTGAGGATCTTTTTTACAATCTTGTAATCTACAACAGTGGGTGCATGATTCCTGCGTGTTGCACGGTGCACCGCGAAAGAAGGAAGTATCAGGGCGCGTGCTCTGTGAAATCCATAGCAGACTGCCCACAAGTGACTGAAAATTCTTAATGCACAGCATATTGACCTTAGGTCGCACCGGCAAAGGTTCACAATAAGTTTCGCCATCATCCAACACCAGCACCGGTGTTCGAGCCGAATTCATCTTCGTTAGGTTGTGCTTGCTCAGAACTTCTCAGATTGTAGCTTGCTGATCCAAGGTGTATCCGCTCCTTGTTTTTATCACCTTCAATTGTTATTCCCAAAAACTTTGTCACGTTACCTAAATATTTCAGCTACAACACATTCATATCTTCGAAAAATCGATCCACAATCTTGTTGCTGGTACCCGTAACCAGCAGGTCGTCAACGTAAGCGCCGACCACCACTGTCTCTTTCCACATTCTTGACGAAAATACAACTGTCCTTGACACATTGTATAAAATCAAAGTCTTCCAGAGTCTTACAAAAGCCCTCACGCCATAGACGCCCAGCCTGCTTTAGTTCGTAGAGGTTTCACTTCAACTTGAGGGCTAAGTCCCTTTTAGATTCCACACCGAAATCATTTAATCTCTCTTTACTTATTTCCATCCCTTGAGGTACTTGTAGACATATGTCCACATTTTACTCAGCCCTGGCTTGGGGTAGGCACTCGGCACATCGCCATGGCGTGCTGCCAACCCCCAAACTTGCGCCATCATCAATAGTAACTTTACATTATTTCGTTCCATTACCGTCGAAACGGTAAAAAAATTAATCGTCGCCGAAAATTTGTTTGTCACCCCTGGCGCCCAATCTCGCCTTGTACATCTCCACCGACCCATTCGCATTAACTTTGGTCTTGTAGACCCATTTGGTCGGGAGAGGTACCTTGTTTTCGGGTCGACGCACGACATCCCAGGTACCCAAATGTTGGAGCGACTTAATCTCCTCCATTTCAGCTTGGCACCACATTTTATCCTGCGAACCACGTGCTCCTCCCTAAAGCTTTTAGGGTCTGACTACATCTTAGCCGTATTATCTATTTCATTCATCTGCTCGCAGACCGCGAATGCGCATAGCGCGCTTTCTGTAACTTGATCATTCAATTTAACATCACTTGAAACATCCTTGCTTGAAACTACCTTCGCTTTCCGTGATCCTTTGTACTCCTTGGCCTTCGGCGTTTTTATTGAATTCCTTCAAAATTTGCGTGCACCTTGATCGCCCCTTTTTGAGCGCTTCGGCGCTCCTTCCGGGTCCATTGCCTTGTCACTTCTGCGCTCAGAATGGGTCTCTTTTTCCTTCGGTTTGTTCGAACGTAATTTTTTCATCTCTCGCATGTAGTTTCCAGCTTCTCCTTCCAGGGACTTTGCGATCTTCTTACTGTTTCATCGCTTATTGTTTCGATCGCAGTGACATGCCTCGTCACCACGACCACCCGATCCTTCATCAGCAACACCTTGTATCCCTTCGTTTCATCGTTTTTTTCTAAGATGAGGGCGCCTTAGCGTGTCGCGCGAGTGCTTTCTTCTTCGGGTACAGCCAAACCTTGCACGGGGACCCGAAAACTATTATCTCTGTAATCGCCGGTCTGTTGCCGGTTAGAACTTCAACGGTAGATAGTCGACCTTGATTCGACCTTGTCGGAGTACGGTTGAGTATGTAAGCGGCATACTCAGCCGCCTCCTACCAATAAACCCACGGAACTCCCGATCCGAAAATCATGAACCGGAACATTTTGAATATGGTCCGGTTCATTCTCTCCACCTTCCCATTAAAGCCGGATTTCCCGCTTCCGTGATTTGGCGAAGAATACCAGTCAGTTTGCAAAAAAGATCAACATTCTGGTACCCGCCGCCGCCGTCCGTACGCAGCACGTGTACTCGGCCCGAAAGTTTATTTTTAAAACACGCTAGAAAATGACCAAACATCTTGACCGCCCTGCCCTTGGTGCGCACGGAAAAAAACCAAACGTAACTCGAAAAATGATCGACAAAAACAATCTGGTACCTGTTGCCACGCCTATCCCTAGGAGTGATGGGCCCCTTCAGGTAGCTGCAAATCACTCCTCCGATTCTATCAATCGGCGCATTAGCACCAGAATCTGCCTTTGTGTGAGACGTACGCGTGGCTTTGCCCTAGGCACAGGTGAGGCAATTTGGCCTGCTAGTGTCTGTGAGGGCTATACCTGACCTGGGGTCCCTGGCCAGTCTTTCGATAGTATCATAGGCCGGGTGACCCAAGAGCACGTGAAAGTGGGTAAGCTCCCTGTGTGGACGTCATCACCGACGTCTTCCGACACACTGCTTAACACCATGCTCACAAATCCTTTCGAATTCAACCTTCCGTTTTACAAGGCCAAATTTGCAACAAATACAGATCCATACGTCTTCACATCAAACAATCTCGCGCCTTTCAGCATCACTCGCACTTGTTGACCATGTCAGCGATGGTAACCTTTCTCGCGCAGCTTGCCGAGCGAAATTAATTTTTGCCAATTTTGGCGCGAAGTATACTTCGGTCAAGACAATGACCGTTGAATTTCCATCACACGTGTGCAACGTAACTTTGCCGATTTTTGTCGCCTTCAACTTGCCTCCATCTGGGAGTGCAAACGTGTCACTTGGACCACACTCCCTGGCATCCTACAGTAACTCAGTTTTCGACACCAAGTGCCTACTTGCTCCACTTTCAACAATCCAGCTATTTTCGTCAATTTCATCACTTCCGCATGCGTCCATTCTTGAATTTAACACGGAATCCGTTGTCGACAATACAAACTTCATTGACTGCATTTCGTTTTCCTTTTGATCTGTCCTTTTACCGCGGTTTCCATCGCCCTTCAGACACTTTTCCGGGCAATACTTCTGTATGCGCCCTTTGGCTCCACATGTATAGCAGCCTCGTCTGCTTCTACTTGGAGTGAACGCATGCGCTTGCATCTTAGCAGCTGCTATGATATTGAGCGCATCTTCCTCCAGCTCTTGAGCCCATGCAACTAGCTCTTGAGCGTGGCAAAGGTATTCCTGACTAGCAGGATCATAACTCGCCATCAACATAACCTTCAGTCTTGGCGCAGCAAACTTGACAATATTTTCCACTATTAACTTATCACTAGAACCGATTTCTCGGGCCAGAGCCAATAGGTATAAGTAGTACTACGTCCATGTCCTTCTAGAGTCTTTCTCGGCAGAAAAACACATCGCAGCTTGGCGTCGGGATATGTTAACCTTGAATCCCAACCACATCTTTTTCAAAACTTAATTCAATTGAGGGAACACCTGCCACCACGAACCAATTTTCGAACGGAAATTTCCCGCGGCAGTGCCCTCAAGATGCTCGCCAAGTTTGTTAACTTTTAAGCTCTCGGTCCAAACTAAACCTGTAATGGGTTGCCATTACATAATTGATATTCAAGTTAGAATATCACAGTTACATTTCAGACGCGTTGTCTTGAATTTAAATAAGAGATTATAAGTTATTATAATCTACGAAGTAAAAG
>CM047591.1:1023909-1076516 GCA_026184515.1 Peronosclerospora sorghi
CCCCCCACTTAAGGTGGTTGGCCTATAATAATTCTTATTTTGGCCAATCATAGGTGGCACTTGTAGGTCGTTCTCATTTACCAACTGATTGACCGTCGACTCGATGGTCAAAGCACGCGGCGGCGCTCTAAAGAGCGCTGCTGAAAACATCGAAGGAGCTTCTTCGTCCGCCTCAGCACTAGGTGCTGAGGTGTTGAGTGGCAACAGTGACGCTGCATTAGCAGCGTCAACTACGCAAAGGTCGGAAGACGTACCGTCTGACCACAGATGCTGCTAAGGTGGCATCTGGCAAGGAACAGGGAGATGTTGCTAATTCAACATCTCGCACGATGGCAACTTCCGAATGGCATGTTGCGAAGAGGGCCATGTTCGGAAGTTCTGACTCCGAACAAAGTGATGGGGGTACAGCTGTACCCACTAAAGGATCTAGCGAGTCGAAACTCGCTAGGTGCTCATCGCCTAACAGCGATGATGACTCTGGTGTCGCTTTCAGCTATGACAGAGACAATGATTATCACAGGTGGTTGCGGGAACGCAGCTCCCCACCTGGACCAAGTACTTCTCCTCGTCCGGGTGATTTAACCCCGGCGCGTGGTGTTGAAGCAGGCGGTGCTCCTCCTGCTAAAAGATCTCTAACAGAAGCGGCGCCTGCCGCTTCTGAAGCGTATCATCGTACGGAACCTCAAGTTACGTATAGAGTGGGGTTTTGGAGCCCTGGATGGGCTATTGCCCCCAACAGTGGCGGTCACCGTAAGCGGGACTGCCAATATGCGTTGTTCGATATCAACGTGTTGGATGACTGCAAAGACATCCAGTCACGTCGATTCGATCGAAGTACAGACAATAGACGTCTGTACTTTATTGACCTCTTTTTCCAGGTTCGATATTATTCGAGCCGGAAAGGGTCAAGGAGGAACAGGGACGATAAGGACGCCCTGACTCAGAGTTGAAATGCTTTTGTTGACAACTACAACAAAAGCCCAGATGATTACGTGAATAAAGTTCACGTAATGCGCGAGCGTTTTTTAAAGCATTCTCGAACAGGCAAAATGGAATACATCCATTTTGCTTGCATCAAAGAAGGGTTAAAGTGTGGTGTCCCTTCTCACCTCGTTTGCCCGCGGTGTCCGCAGGGCTCTCCTCGTCTGTCAGAGGAGGAGTTGCGGGGGTACGGTGGTTTTTCCGTACCCGCCGAAATTCAGGGCTTAATCGATGCCCTAAATGCATCAACACCTAGTGTTGATGCTACTTCGCATTATGAGTTTGAGACTCCTTCTCAAACTCAGTTAAAAGGTCTGGGGCGTCGGACCTCAGAACCTCAATCGGATCCCAAGAGTCGAACTTTTGAGGGTAGCCCATCCAGCGTACTAAGTACTAGGTACGCTGCCCCTTCTTCGAAGGCACCGAGCGCTTGGAGATCAAGCGCTCGAGAATGTATCGCTTATTCCCCTTATTATCGATCAGGGGCGGCGGAGGTTGAGAATTCCCTCGCCGTTGTTGTTGCGGAGCATGGTTCTTTGCTCCGCAAGATCGAGGAGGGTTATTTCTCCTAGAGCAGCGATATGGCTCACTCTGTGAAGACATATCGGTCTCTTTGCGAAGATGTCCCCGACATCTTCGGGGGGCACACTGCCCTTCAGCAGAATAATGATCTTCTCTACATTGAGCTTTCCCGTTATAAGGGGGAGTTCGATCGCCACAAGGCTGATCTTGAGCAGTCGAAGGCGGAGGTAATGACTCTCCGCTCTGCTCATCAACGGCTGGAAGCCGATTACAAGTCTCTCTTGAGAGACTTGGAGAAGCACGGTATCTTCCGTGGTTCTGCGTCTCGTCGTAAGACGAAGACGAATGATACGGCTTGAGCCGCCCAACATAGAATTTTAGGTGGAGCCGCATTGCTGTGGGAATGTCTAAAGTATAGGCATTCCCCCGAATCTCTTGGACCTTAAAAGGTCCAATGTACTTAGGAAGAAACTTCCGTGTAGGGAAGCTGCTTATTGCATGTATAGGCGAATTGGTAGTACTTAATAATACCAATTCGCCTTTACGAAAGGAGTTTTTGTTCTTCCTTCCTTGCTTGTATGCATTTTGATTCTGATTATCCAAAGCAGAAGCAGGTGCATCTTTTATATAGCGTATTACAGATTGGCGCTGTAATACGAATTCATCTACTGCTTTATCAGCAGTAGGTGCATTGTCCTCGTTGTCTGCAGCCATTGCTGCAGACACATATTCATCATATGCAGCTTCAGTTTCATTTGAAGCTGCTTCCGCTTCTACTGTACTTTCAGTAGAAGGGCCATCGTTTTGTTCACAAGTTGCAGTTGCAACTTGCGCATTGACTCGTTCATAATTTTAGCGGGTCCCTCCCCACTTAGATTTTGCGTACCGCCAAGTAAAGCTGGGGTTCGTGGATGCCTTAAGGCATTCACGTAGAACGGTGTATGCTTAGTTGAATAATGCACCGAATTATTAATCGCGAATTCAGTGAGTGGAAGATAGTCACTCCACTGTTCAAAGGCATGTGCGTATGATCGCAACATGTCTCCGAGAACGCGGTTAACCCGTTCCGTCTGCCCATCTGTTTCCGGATGGTCCGCAGTTGACATTTTCAACTGGGTTCCCAACAATGATAACTGAGAACGTTTCTTGCCAGAAACGTCCTGTAAATCTCGGATCTCGATCCGAGACAATGTCTTCCGGCATTCCGTGCAAACGGAATACCGTATAAACGAATATCCGCGCTATTTGAGCGGCGGTTACGTTCGCTGATACTGCAGTAAGATGTACCATCTTAGTGAAACGGTCTACAAAGGCCACTATTCCGGTCTTCCGACTATTGTCGGGTGGAAGACCGAATACGAAGTCCATTGAAATGGACTTCCAACACTCTGTTGGAACCGGCAGAGATTGCAGCGGAGCCTGTGCAGACTGCGCAGGCTTAACGCGCTGGCAAATCTCGCAAGCGCGTACGTATTTCCGTACCCACTTGTACTGGTTTCGCCAGTAAAAGTCACGTGCGAGAGAAGCATATGTCTTCTCTCGACCTTGATGCCCCGAAATCGGTGCATCATGATACTCAAACATAATTTGATGTTTGAGATCATCGTCGTTTGGAACGACGATGCGACTTTCATCTTTCTGGTCTGTGCTGTAAAGCAGCAGACCATCGTGCAGTCGATATCGATGCACGCAAGCGCGGAGGAACTCTGGGAGCTCGTCGCGCTTCTCACTTGATTGATTACTTAAGTAATCAATTACCAGACGTGTCTCCTTGTCTGTTTTGTACGCCTCGCGTACTTGTCGTATAATTGACGACGACAAAGCAGTGCAACGGATCGCGTTTGCACTGTCACCTTCGGTTACGGACGGTTTCGTTTCGTAATCGGGCCTTCGTGATATCGCATCCGCTATCACGTTCAACTTTCCGGGTTTGTATTCAACCGTAAAGTTGTACTAAGCAAATAATGACAGCCATCGAGCCATTCTTTGAGAAATGTGTGGTGAATTCACGGCCGTGCGTAGCGATGCATGGTCCGTGTAAACCACAAACGGTCTATCTCCCAAAAGATAGATCCGAAACTTGGCCAGTGCATATTTCATGGAAAGGAGTTCCTTGTAATGAAACTGGATAGTTGCGCTCGGCTGGGCGCAACTGACGTGATTGATAGCAGATTACGCGATCACGATCATCGTGATCACGCTGCATCAAAACACAGCCGATAGCGAAATCGCTCGCGTCGCAAACGACGTGGAACGGACGCTCGTTATCGGCTATAGCCAAGACAGTCGCTTCAGTCAAGCTTTGCTTGACTGCATCAAAAGCATCTTGTCATTGGGATACCCAATGCCATTCGACATCTTTCTTAAGTAATTGAGAAAGAGGTCGTATTAACCCAGCATAGTTGCACGAATACTTGTGCAAATATGTTGCCAACCCAAGGAACTTTCGAAGTTCCTTAACGTTTTTTAGCGTAGGCCATTTAACGATTACCCTGATATTTTCTAGATCAGAGCGCACCCCGTTCTTGTCCACAAAACATCCAAGAACGGGTATCTCAGGTGCACCAAAGGTGCACTTCTTTAGATTTGCATAGAGCATAAGCTCTATGAAAATCTACATTCAACTTTGTAGCATCACCAATTTTTACAGCATTAACAGTTGCTTTACCTTCAAACTTTAAAGTTCCTTTATCAGCTTACGCATAAGCTCTAACACTCGACGTAGATGTTCCCTATGGACATATACATCGCTTTTATTGTGTTCACCCTTACTATGGATGACCACGTCATCGAAATAAATCGGTGCGAATTCTCGCACCGGGCGTAATAGATGCGTTACGCATCTGTTAAACGTAGCAGGGGCATTTCGAAGCCCCTGCGGCATAACATGCCACTCCCAAAGCATGCCGCTTGGGGTGCTTACTGCCGTTCGATCTAAGAGATGGATTTTATCAAATCCTAATGCGTGAGCACTAAAGATGGTGCTCCCGCACATGCCATCAATGATGACATCTTTTCGCGGTATCGGCGTCTGCGCCGGTACCGTCTCTGCGTTCAGCTTGTTGTAAGCGTGAACGATTCTACACCCACCTGTGGACTTTTTCACACAAAAGGTGGGGGTAGAGTGCGGTGAGATAGACTCCCGCACTTGGCCTGCTTTACGACGAGCTTCGAAAAACTCGTCGATTGCTTTTACTTGATCACGCGGCAACGGCCATTGCCGCGTGACACAATACTTCAAGCCTGGCATGAGGTCAATCTCATGACGAGTTCCCTTATCCTTAGGGAGCTCGATAGGTACTTCTTCTGGGAATACGTCAGCGTATTCCAGAAGTACCTCATAAAATGGGGAGTTCACTTTAAGCGACTCACAGCTCTGCGCTACAAAGCGCTGAACTCTGCTTTGATCATTGGGAACCTCTTTCCCAATGTTTCCCACTTTTAATGTGGATATTCGTTCACGAATATCCACTACATGATATGTTGCAACGATAATACAGATCTTTTCAATCTGATCATCGTGCAAATTTCTCATAAACTTCTTCCAGCTTAGCGCCGGAAAAGCCATCACCTCCGAACCTTCTTTCGGAGGGTGTTCCGTCAAAAGAGACTGGGTAGCTAATCCGGTCTCCGTTTGCGTCAAGACGCTGATCGTCTCGAAGGAACTGTCCATGCAATCAGACGAACTCGTCTGATTTACTGCTACACGGTGATTACGATTCACCGTGTGCGAATACTCATCATCATGGTGGCCACTGCCCACCATGGAATCTTCTTCGCGATCAGATGTGCTCTTCTGATCGGCCGCCTGTTCTGCGACACGGTGGTCTTTATCACCCGTGTGCATGGCTAACGCAACGTGGTGGGCACTGGCCACCACGGAGTTGTGCTCACGATTGCACTCGATCGTGAGTTCACTCTCACCAACACGGAATTTTTTCGTCTTGTTGGAACCTTCGGTCGCATAGTGGGTGTTTCCCACTGTGGATACTATTTCATTCTCACGGTGGGTGTTTCCCACCGTGGATATTACTTGATTCTCACGGTGGTCTTTATCACCCGTGGAATGTTTCTCTCCAACACGCAACGACTCTTCTGTTACGTGTGGTAGTCCCTCTGGACTCTCACCAGCGGAGGTACCTTCCGCTGATTGTGTCAAAACAGACCTGGTGGTGCCATCGCTATCCACCAGACTGTCTGACGCTGCGGTTGTATCTTCTGATACAGCCGGATTACACACAGGGTGATCAGATCCTGTGCATCCGCCGCAGTCGATCGATAGGTTAACCCAGTCGATCGAAGGTTTAAACTTGGACATCCATGGGATTCCAAGTATCACATCGAACTTGTCATCTAAATCGAGGACGATCAATTCATCCTCGAATGACAGTTCATTCAACTCGAAGCGTGTTTTAATCACACGCTTTGTAATAGTCACGGTTGCACCTGTTGCTAACCGGACTGACAACATACTTCGTGGGGTTTCTACCTCCACGAAGCTCAACAGCGTTAGACTCTGAGTTCTAACGAAATTGTTTGACGCTCCTGTGTCAAACAAAGCTCGCATGGGGACATCGCTCCCGTGCGGCTTAACCTTTAGGGTGATAAGAGGCTTATCATCACCCTGCACCTTTTGACAGGACATAGTCCCGTCTGGGGCTATTACCCTCACATGCCCTATGTCGGCATGTGGGATAACATTCCCAGTAGGGCGCCCCGCCCCTACTGGTGATCAACGTTTTTTGCACCAACAGGGTGATGTCCCTGTTGGTGTCGCCGTGCAGCGGACGGTTCCGTCCGCTGACTGCGTGGCACTGGAAGCGGTGCCAAACACTCATGGGCAAAATGCCCCATTTTCGCGCATCGATTGCAGAGCATGTCCTTCTTAAATTTCGGTTGCTCCGAGTTCGAAGCAACCGCAACCGATACGTCCATTGGAATGGACCTCCACCGCCCATGCTCTGGCGCGGGTGGCTGTTTCTTGAGACGAAGTGTGAACTTCGTCTGCCCGACTGCTTATTGTTGACATGCTGTTGCGGCATGTCAAAAGCGAAGGGCTGTTGAGCCCTTCGGCTGTACCCAGCATGCGATGACGCTGATCGCATGCTGAACTCTTCACGGATGCTCATATCAATGGCTTCCCTTAGAGTCTCTGGCGGGTGCCGGTAAATACTCTATTTGACGGGACCATCATTGAGTCCCTTCATGAAGCCAGTGACCTGCATAGCAGGGGGCACCGGCTCATACACAATATTTGACAGCAAATATTGCGTCTTCTGGGCGTAAGTTTGAAGGTCAAGCTTACCTTGCCGGAGTTCCATGAACTCCTGTCGACTACTTAGCTCCATTTCTGGAGCTTCAAAGTTGAGCTTTAGCTCAGCTTTTAATTCCTTATAAGTAAGGAAAGCAGAGTCATCAGTGGCTCTGCGACTCATCGCCCATGCCCTGGCTCTGCCGCCTAGACATGTTGTGGCGAAGTACGACTGTTGACGTTCGTCAACAATATTTTGCGCATAGATGGCATCTTCCACCTCTGCGAACCAGCTACGAAGGGGCTCGCCCCCTTCGCCGGTAAAGGGAGGTACTCGCGCCTTTACCACTTCAACGCAATGCGTTGCAGGTGCAGATGCGGTCCGCGCTGCCTCTTGCGCGGGCCGTGCTGGCTTTTCTAGGTGGTTTCGCCTAAAGCGATTCACCACCTCTATCGCTTCCTCCGGGGTCTTACCCAGGAGGAAGGTAATGATGTAGGTCCCCATGGACCGAACCATTTCTACCGTCGCGTCTTTACTACGCGACGAGAAGTGGGGAAGCGTTTCGTCACCACTTCCAGCGTTCTCTCTCGCTCTGCAGGCGTCATGTCTCGCGACATGATGCCGAGCGGCTTTTAATCTTCGCTCCGCTTGTTGACTAGCGGAACGGAACTGTCGTCGTTTTAAGACCGACCACAAAGTGCTACCAGGTGTAACCGGACTGATCCTGTTACAGGCTTACACTGTGTTGTGCGAGGAAGCGCGCAATACAAGAGGGGTAGGATTAGTTGATGACAACTAATCCTATAGTAAAAGTAAATATATAAATATTTACTTGTTATCTAGAACGCAAAATTAAGAGTGTTTATTTAATGGGTGGTTAGCGGCTAATAGTATAGTAATTACCTAACTAATATAATAATATCAAGTATTCAACTAACTGTACTATTAGTTAACCTGCATGATTCGGTATTTATACCGAATCGACTTTTCCTTCGTAGATTATGATAACTTATAATTTTTTTTTTAAATTCCAGACAACGCGTCTGAAATTTAACTGTGATATTCTAACTTGAATATCAATTATGTAATGGCAACCCATTACACCTATAGTACCCAATATGTACAAAACATGAAAATCTGTAGTACACACAATATCATGTGACTTACCCAAATCCGTGTTCTTGACACCCCTTGCACATGACCGGCTTAAAAGACTCCTGGATTTCCACCAATCCGATCATCGATAGGCCGTTCGGTATGCTGCTGACCGGAAACGACCAAAATTCTTGGGTTTGCTTCGCCACAGCCTCCCCTGAGTCGTGTCGCAGCCGCGCAATGGTTGCGGCCCGATCTCGTCATATCCAGATCTTCACAGAAGCGGACTTCACCAATGGACGGATCTCCAAATCCACCTTCGCCAGGTATTTGCCTTGTACACCCGATCGCCGTGTGACCTCTCTTGACCTTCTTTGCTGCAGGTTCCCTGTGTTCCTCATCGCCTCATATTGGTTCGCCGACCAGATCGGCCCGATCTGACAGCTTCCTCAGCACTTCAGGGTCCGAAATACCGGGCAAGCATCAGATCGAGGCAGATCAGCTCCGGAAAACGGTCCGTGAGCTCCAGTCCCAGTTGGACATGAGGGATTCTTCACTCCTGCAACTTCGGAAGGAGGTGGATACGTTGATCCCCATGTCCACGAAGTTGCAGGAGGTAACCACTGAAAACGCACGTCTCCGGTCCCAGATCGTCCAACAAGCAACGCAAGGTAGGTCGATCGGTCTGTTTCCATCTTGGGTCTGCTCTGACCTTCCTTTGCATGTAGATCAATTGCTCGCCGATATCGCGAAAACGTTCGACGCCTTATTCACGGCTGATCGGCAGTCGCATGTTCATTGCGATCAGCTCCGACTGACCTTGGACGGGCTGATCGGCGCACGTCACCATCTGTCTCGCTTGGAGGCCTATAGGTCCCACCTCCTGGAACAGCTCGCGGTGGTCGACCGGCAGAGGTTGGAGGATCAGTCCGATCGGGCTTTCCTCCGCACCCAACATGGTGACCTGGAGAGTCAGATCAGCGAGTTACAGGTCGTGGTCCGGGAGCAGATCGGGAAGGTCGAGTCCTTCCAGGACCGATCGGACGCCTGGACCCAGTAATCAGATCGTCGCAGGGCGGCCGTAAATCGGTGCTATCAACAGCTGACTGACTTGTTGCACCGGCGTACGTATGCATGCTCTAGTGCCGACCGGTCCTCATCGGCCGTTCTGGCCGATCTGCATCAAGACCGGACCCGATGTCACTCATTGGCCAAAAGTAAGCACCCCGAAAATTCGCAAACTTCCAAGAAGCGTAAGGACGCGTCGAGGGGTTCAAGGGCGCGGGTCATAGCGCGCGACTCCGAACTCGAGGAGAAGCGAGCGGTTCCTCAGAAGAAAGCCAAGACGCTGGCGCATCTCTCAAGCTCCAGATCCGATGCAGGTGACAAGTATATCACACCCAAATCTCGTGCGCCCTCGCGCCCCCGCGCCGCTCGCACCAAGTGTATAGAGGTCTCCTCCGGAGAGGACTCGGGTGGCGGATCTAGCAATTCCGAGTTCTTGGTCACTGCGTTATCCAAGTCCCGGTCCGATCAACGCCGAGGTTCCGTTCCTGCGAAGCCTGCATCGGTAACTAACAAGACGATCAGCTCCCAGGGTGATGATGCTGCACCGACGCGCAAGTCGACCGGACTGTCGCCTTCGTTCCAGCCCGGCACATCTGGGCTGCGCAATCACGCCCGATTGAAAGGGTTGTTGGCCGGAGGTCGACCTTTCCCATCGTTGACTTCGGATGCCACTTCGCCATGGTCATCGTGGCAAATCGATAGCTTGTACCAATCTGCCCTGACCAAGCATATATTAGCCCGATCTCTATCGCGCCCGGACTCCTGGCTTTTTTATGCAGCTCCCAAGGATCCTGACGCTTCTGCATGGCGGGTGGAACTGGTCACAGTACCACAAATCGCCCGTCTGTACGCAGATGATCCATGGAAGGTGTTCATCCGCCCTAAGCTGGGGTCCATGTTTGCGTCTACTGCGTGGATCGACTCGTTCTTAGGTCGAGTGAAGGCTTTCAACGAAACTTACAGCCAAGCGATCTGGGGGTCTACGCACTATCTAGTGCTTCCTGGTCGAGCGCAACATGATCAAGGCCTGATCTCGTTCCAGAGAAACCGAAAGAGGCGCCGGAGTCGGGCAGGTTAGGCCTGGCAGACCCTATACCAGTTCTTTCTGGGAGGGATGCTGGCCCGCGAATGCGACCTCAACATCTTCTTATATCCTCTGGTTCTCCATATGGCCAAGCGTCGGGTTGAGAAAGCCGGGGTGCTAGCTGACGACGGCGCCTGGTATCCCGGTCTTCATTGTGACGAGCCGGTCACAGACCTGAAGGACGCTTTGGCCCAGATCGATCGGAAGGAGCCCTGGCGCAATCAGTACCAGAACCAGATCGCATACCATCCGGCGCTGACTATCGGAAATCTGTTGGGTGATAGTGATTCTTGATGCAGCAGTTATCTGACCAGATAATTCGTAATACATGTCATCATTCTTTTCACATTCCTGATCATCCAATCACTTGACCAAATTCATCACTTTCTCCAAACTTGCACCAACGTTATCACACACAGTTTCCATCCACATCGCGAAAATCATCACCACGTTCGTCATTCCACTACTCCAGTTCATCACAGTTCATCCCAAATTCAGACCTTACCCATATTCACACCGATCGATATACTGATCGGTGCTACTGTGTGTTTTGGTCTTCGTCTTCATGAGTCTGCATCACTGCGAAGCGATTCCGACTGACTCGTTCTCGCTCGAGCTCTCGTAGCAGTGCTCCAGAATTTAGATCAAGTTCGTCGATCCAAGTTTCTTCGTCATGATCTTTCCAGCGGACCAGATATTCTCGGTGGGTGCGACCGAAACGGGTCTTCTTGACCGATCGGATATCCAGCAACTTTTCCATCTCGAATTCGTTCTCTTCCGATGGCCTTTCCCAACTGTCCTCCTACAGCAGAGCCTCATCGAAATCGAATCTCTCCGCTTCGTCCACCAGACAGGGCATTTTAGGCCGATCGGGGAATTCTCTGACCAGCTTCAGCTTGGACACGTGCACAATCGGAAAAACTTTGTAATCCGTGCCGATCGTGATCAGATGGGCAGCATGCTCACCGATCAGCTCTGCTACACGGAAAGTACCGTGCCACATGTGAGCTAACTTCTTCGCATAGCCTTCCTTGACCCGATAGAGGTATAACCAGACCCTCGCCCCTGGTTCAATACCATGAGGTCGGATCTGATCGTTATTCCGGTCTGCTCGATCTTGTGTGGCCTGACGCAACTTTTCGTTGACGACTTCTTTCGCATATTGATAGTGCTTCTGGACCTGCATACGCCAACGACGGGCATCGCGGTCGCGGGTCCGAGTGCATCCGATCGGTATCGCCGCTTCAAGTGTCTATCGAGGGTCCCATCCGTACGCAAGATAAAAAGGCGTTTCTCCTCGGACCCAATCGGTTGAAGAGTTGAGTGCGAATACCAGTCTTTCTGCATACTCATCCCAGTCACGTTGGTATGGATCGGCCACATACATCTTAATCGCCCTTGTTATTGTCTGCACCATGCGTTCAGCCGATCCGTTCGCTTGCGGACGATATGCCATCGTCGCACTCTGTTTCTGGCCTAGCATGTTATTGAACGACCGGAACACCTCGGCCATAAAACCGGGTTCCCGATCGTGTCTGATAACTTCGCTGGCGCCGAACCTTCTAAACACGCATTCTTCGTAACTCTGGGCGATCTGCTCCGCTGATCGGGATGCACTAGCCTTTGCGATCACCAGACCCGTGAACAGGTCGATCCAGATCAGCAGCTCAGTGTTGCCGCGCGTCGATATGGGCAGCGACGGTATGTGATCCATTGCTATCACCTGGAAAGGGTAAGTAGCCCCGATATTTCCGGGCGATCGGCCCTTGATGATCGGTCTGCCCTTTCCGGTCTCGCAATCTGTGCGACAACCCACATATTTCTGCACGCTCCGAAAAAGTCCTCTCCAGTGAAAGTGGGCCTTGATCTTGTGATATGTCCTGCCTATTCCTTGATGTCCCCCTTCTAGACTCACATGGTAGTGATGAAGGACATCCGGATGTAGCAACTCAGGGATCACCCGTTTCTCCAGTCGATCTCGATCGGAACTGTCTTGGTCAACATCCCGGCATTAATATAGCAATCCATTGTCGTCCACATCGTAACTGTCCGCGATCTTGGTACATTCTTTCTCTTGATCATTCGTTAACTTGGACAGTTCACCGCGCAGATATGCTTTCAGGTTGACAATCCACTCTTCTTCGTCCTGCGCCTTGAAGATCCGTTCCGCCCTTAGCTGTTGCACAACGCACTCACTAAGCCTTTCCTTCGTGAACGATCGGCGAGACTTCTGAGTTCACGATCTAGTCGCCGCCATCACATGTACCTGATCGGGGCTGTCCTTGGGCTTGATCAACTCCAGGATCCTGTTTATCTCCATAAGTTCAAGTAGAACGGCCTCAACGATGATCGTCACCCCGATCTGGTCCCGCATGGCTTGGGTCGCGAGGTGGTCGGCGTTTCTGTTCCAGTCCCGTTTCACGTGCAATAGCTCGTGGTTGGGATGGTCTTTCAGCGCCTTCATCACCCGATCATTCAGCAACTTTGGCCGTGGTTCCTTACAGTCGATCTCCCCGGTGATCTGCCTTATCACCAGGTTGGAGTCACCACATATGATGATCCGACCTGTCTTCTGTGATGACAGCAGATCGAGACATAGAAGGAGCCCCCGATATTCCGCCTCGTTGACCGTTATGTCAGGCGTGAAATCGGCGGCGGATGCTACTAAACACCATTGTGACAACTTCCACAGTGTGGCACTATAGTAGCCGACCTTCTTCTTCACGCTAGCCGATCCGTCGAAACTCAAGACCAGGGGTTCCTCATCCCGATCGACGATCGGAGGCGGCCGTGAGATTGATTGTCGGGGTTGCTTCCTTGGGGCAATCGCCATCAGAGCTTCATCCACTTCAGACCGAGGGGTGATACTGGCAGCCAATGTGCCCAATATCTCTTCCTCTACCTTGGTGCACTTGGCGACCTCGAGGGACCACTGTGACAGGATCGCTGACCATCTGCCGAGCCGACCGTCCATCCCATTGGCTGATAACATCCAGGCCAATGTCGACTTTCTTGATAGGACCTTTACAGGTCGGCCGACCAGCAGCTTATAGCACACATCCAAAATCCGTAGTAAATCCAGAACTTCCTTTTCGACGATTCCATATTTGACTTCGTTCGGCTTCAACGTCCGGCTCGTAAAAGTGACCGGGTGGTACACTCCATCATGTGCTTGCGCTAGAGTGGCAGAAATGGCCCACTTACTAGCATACAAAATGACGATCGGCATTTTTTCCGGATCGAAGTGTCTAAGAATCGGTGCCGTCGCCATCTTATCCTTCAACATACCGAAAGAAACCTGTTCACGCTTCATGTAGTCATCTGCCTCCACCGGCGGAAAATCTGCAGGCAGATCGGAGTCGCAGCCTTCTCGTTAAGTTGACCGATCTCCTTCGCGAAACATATGGTAGTCGAGTTCCCGGAGCTCGTACAGAACGGCTGCGTAGACCTCGAAGTCTTCAATGAAGCGGCTGTATTAATTCAGGCTCCTTAGGAAGGAATGCATTGCCTTCAGAGATCTCGGAAACGGGAGGTTGCTCAGTGACTCCAGATCCTTAGGATTAGCCTCCAGCCCACTGATTGACACCATATGACCCAATAGGCGACCTTGGACATGCCCCAAAAACTCTTCACAGCACTGATCGACAGGTTCCAGCGATCGCACGTCTCCAACAACCGTTCAACTTTCTAGCACAGATCACTCCATGACGAGGCAGGAATCAGTATGTCATCGATGTATGATCGCCTCCCCAGAACGGACGGTCTACTTTCCCGATCGGGTTCACCCTCTGTAAATACATCATGGTTTTCGGTGGGGTCCCGATCGTTACTGATCTTGAATTGTCCATACAGTGCGTTGTCGATCAGCCTCTGGTAGATCTGGGGCGCGTTCTTCAAACCGAACGGCATACGGTTCCACTCGAACAGACCAAAAGGCGTAACAAATGCGGAAATCTCGCGAGCCCGATCGGTCATCGAAATCACCCAAGATCCACTTACCATATCCAGCGAGCAATACCATAGGGTATTGTCAAGATCTTCCAACAGATCGCTGATCAGCGGCATAGGGTACACCAAAAGCTTGGTCAACCGATTTACCAACCGATAATCGATGCACAACCTGATGTCGACGCCGTTCTTATTGATCACAATCACGATCGGCGAGGCCCAAGGCGAGGTCGACGGTTTGATAATCTTCGTAGCCAACAGTCCTTTAATCAGATCAGAAAATTTCTCACGGTACTGTGGCGCCACACATCGGCATCGCCGGGCGATCGGCTTGGCATCACCAACATCGATGTCACAGATTGCTCCGCGAGCAGCAGGGGGTAAGGCATTGCCTTTCCCGATCAGCAGATGCTTCTTCTTCCAGATGATATTCTTAAGCTGATCGATATGGTCGGGACTGTTGACATCCCGGTCACCCACTTGTAGATCGTTCAAGGTGACTTTGGGCGGATCGGCAGACACTTCAGGGAGGACTGCCATCTGGCTCTCCAGATCCTGAATTTACTGATCCCCGCCCTCATGTATGAAAACTTGATCATCTTCTGGGGCAACACCACCCAAACCGTCCTGACCGGTTGTACACTGATGTTCCCGATCGGCGGGATGCTCTTCAACGACATCGATCTGCTTAGGCGCGCCATAGTGGTCTTCCCCAGAAATCCCATGTTCCCCTTTTTCTGTTTCTGTTTCCGGCTCCTCTGTCGCCTATTCTTGTGAAACCACCATGTTGAAGAACCTTGGCTCATCTGCTTGATGGTCCACCGTGTCCGGCGACTGCGGTGCCTTTCTTCGAACCAACATCTTCTTCGGGGTGACATAGATGGGTCGTTCCACCATAGGTGAGGTATCTTCTTCCACCGGTCCATCATCGCTGACCAGATCGGTGGTCGCTTGGTATGCCAAGTTCTGCCACTCGACATACCGTCTCGATCCGATCGAGAAGAACCCAGCCTTTCCTGGCACCTTCCCTTCCGCTAGCCACATGCCAACAATAGTATTGTTGTCGGGCGTAAGCGGCTTGTCACCGATATTAGTGAGCCGAACGTAATCAAACCGGTCGGCGCTCTTATCAAAGGTCGTCACCCACCGGTCGCACCTGGTCAACCAGAACTTCCTTGATCGAAAACCTTTATTGACCGGGGTATCAGCGGATTGGCCGACTGGAATGGTGACATCTTGAGTGCGATCCGTATAGGGGCCGCCGACCAGCTAACTGGATCTGGACCTCATCCGGGATTGTAAGCACTCCATGAGACAGATCTAGGCGAATACCCGCCGGCACCATAAAATCTATGCCTAACAGGGCATCCTGACCGGCCAGCTTGCCAACTTAAGCGCTGAAGAAGTAAACCAACGAACCCGATAGGATGATCTTCACGCGAGTCCTCCCTTCGTTTATGTAAGAATTTTCCCCAATTCCAACGCATTCTTGTATCTGGGTATCGTCTATACGACATCCGACCTTACGAGCAAAGGAGGAGTCGATAATCGAGACTTCGGCCCCAGAGTCGAATAAAATCGTTGCATTATGTTTATTAATCTTACCACAGGCGAAAGACTGTTTAAACCATTTGTCGGGCGCATGATACTTTCAGTATCCGCGAGACTCCCCAGGCAGTAGATCCAACTGCATGACCACCTTCGATCGGGAATAGTCATCGGTCGTGAGATTGTAGACCGGATGATCCCTATCGACGCAATTGATAACAGAACATGTATTGTCGGTTTTATTCTCCTTTCCGACATATGCATAGATGCCAAACGTAGATCGCTCGGCTCGATCCAGATTCCAACCTGGCGATTGTTCTAGTTTAACATTTTTTCCATGTCCGGTGGAAGCATCCCCTTGTGCTTACCCGTCACATACCACTTGCGCATCAGATTGAAAAACTATTCAATCTTGCACTGTCCGGCCTCGTGGATCTCCCCACATGACTTGCACACGAAGAGGCAGTGATCGGTGGGGTGGCCGCGTCTTTCTCACTTCTTGCATGTTAACTTCTTCCATCAGTCCCCACCGTCATGCTTGCTCGACTCGCAGTGAGAAAACTTCTTGCGAGGTCGGTCCGGGTCGGACTTGTTCCCACTCCTTCCCTTCCGATCTGCCTGGTTAGGCGTCGATCTGGTTTTTGGGGCAGGTTCCGTGATGGAAACGTGGCGACACTGGTCCTCATCCGACTCCCGACTGGACAGGCCGCTACTTTCCTCTTCCGACCCGGTGCTGTCTTCAGTCACAATCGCCTTGACAGCATGGGCCGATCTGGTTAAGTGCCTCTTCACAGGGTCGGTCTGGGTCTTCGATCTGTAGCGACCCGATCCAACGGCGACCTTCGCCCTCATACTGCTCGAGTGTTGCAGCGCCCGCAACGTCTGCTCCACTTCCGTCTCATCCTTTAGGCGCAGCAGAGTGAGCTGATCTGCCAGCTCTTGGTCATCCAGGGTACTAATATAGTGACCCACGTGCTCCATAGCGGCACCGGTCGGCGGGTTGCCTTCCTTGATTACTATTCCGGCGCGAATTGCGTCCACGTTCAGGAGGTGCAAATACTCGATCGGCGTCTCGTCGCCCCGCTTCTGCATATGGTAGTACTTGCGGGCGGTAGAAAATCCGGAGCTGCAGTACTGCCCCTCAAATTCTGAACATAGAAGATCCCAGTCAGATCGGACATCCCGACCCAACTGTTGGATCCAGTTCTCAGCCGGTCCCTTCAGCAGATCCCTGAAGATCATACACCGTTCCTTTTTTGGTGTCTGATCCCGTAAGAAAGCAGACTTGACCCGACCAAACCACTACCTGGCTTGCTCTTCGTCGGCGTCCTTGCCAGTAAAGTCCTTGAGATCCGTGGTCGCAGCCATACGAATACGTGGGATCGCGTCATATTCGAAATCAAAGGCGGTCGTAGAGGATACGTTATCCCTGCGCGTTCTGCCCACACCTGCACCGTCTGACCCATAGTGGTAATCCGGATCGCCGATCGACTCCATGTCGAAATCGCTGTTTTTGCTTGATTGGAGCGGTCGGGCTGGCTGCGGCTTGCGTCTTCCTCTGCCAACTGGTCTGCCACCTCGGGTAGCCTTATCCGTTGATGTCACTGACTCCATATCAACATCCCGGCAAGTATTGACACTTTTCCGGGCAGATCGGTCCTGGTCATGCTGGTGCGGAGGCGATCGGCATCGATCTCCCAAGAAACGCTCCATCATCGCTTCAAACATGGCTTGGACGTTGTCTTGGGTCATGGGCAACGTGTTAGTGTCCTTCTTTGGAGGTACTGAAGCCTGTGGGGGCTCCTGGGGCCCTGACTGGCATGCAGCCCCATGCTGCCGCACGTCCCTTCTATGCTCCCATGGGGTATGATCCACCCCCATGGTCATCCGCTCAGCACCGACCTCCATCTCCGATGAGTTATTAGAGGCAGGTCGAGACTGATACAATGACTTATCGTCGGAGCACACATCGTCGTATACTGCCGTGGTCTCAGCGACCTTCAATGACGCGGTGGGAGTTGGGTGGCGGACCGCCCCCACCAACGGCACCAAATGGTCATGGAAGGTCGACATCAACATCTCCAGCCTCCAAGTATCCAGATCGAAGAGTTTCTGCACGTTGGCGAGGTTTCACACTTTCATGCCGACCTCGGCCAACATTGCCAGCAGGTTCTTCACCAATAGCAACGGAAGATCGCTTTGGATCGGCTCGGTGGTGGGTCCGAGAAGGCGATCGGGTATCTGGGGGTCTATAATCCGCATGACCTGGTCTTCGCGAATAAATCGCCTCAACTCGTGGATGTACTACATCCTGGTCAGGTCTTCTTCTTTGATGACCCCACCCCCTACCTGCGACTTCTCTTCCAAGTCTTCTTCCTCAGACGGCATTCTAAGCCTCTGCTTGGGAACCTTGGGAGGGTGAGCTGGATCGTCCCAATCAGCTTCCAAGTCGTATTCACTTTTTATTTTATTTCCGTCAAAATATTCATTCAAATGCATAGGATTAGGACAAAAGTCCTGATCCTTACGGGAACTATAGCAAGACCTGCTATAGTCCCGATCGGCTCCGGTGGGGGCCTTATGGGGAGGGAAAAATATTAATCCCGATCTGGTCCTCCACCCGGCCAGATCGGACATCGCAATCTTTATCGACAACGAGAACATAAGGCGATAGCCGTTACTTATGTCCTCTCCAGAACGATTCCACATTCAATTCATTGTAATCAATTCTTTGCTGAATATCGCTGCGGTGATATCCACGATCACCAAGTGATCCGGGCACGCGCACCATTGCGGTGGAGTCAAGTTCAAAATCGAACACCGTAGTGTCGAGAACCTGACCACCATCGTGCCCGGACTTCCAAATTACGGGTGGGGGGTACCCCGCAACTTTCGCCTTCGATCCGATCGGATCGTCCGCTGCTGGCAGACGACCGATCATCAACACAGGACGCCCGGTCCGATTTAATCTTCATCTCAACTTGTGTACCCGATGGATTGGGCAGGTAACAACACACTCGGTGGATCGGCGCTGGGAATTGACTTGTGGTCTAAATGTGGTAGACCGTGCTGGGTAAGGTACCCTGGGCGGAACTCTTCACCCTGGGTACGGGTAGACCAGTTATACTTGGAGTGAGTATACTCCAGAGGGCAGATCGCTGATCCGATCGTAAAACCCAACCAATATGGGAGATAAACTCCAGTAATCCAATAGGGTCCAATAATCCAATAGGGAGATCCAAATGAGAACGTGATATACTCCACGAACGATATCTCCACGAAACAATCCAAAAGACTTAGTAACGCGTTCCAAACGCGCGCAACTTAAACTTGAGAGGTCGGCCAAAGTGCACTCCCGTCGAGGGACTTCCGGCGGGCCAAGTGCGTCTATAACGCGTCCCGTCCGGGTATAATGAGCTGGAGGGGATTACTCGACCCTTCGCTCCCAAAACACTCTGCGGCGTGCAGAGGCGACTGATGTGCAAAGCGAAACGACCCCCGGTTGAGTTAGAGGTCCAACAATTAAGTCGTAAAGCCAAAAACGCTCTTCTTAGACGAAGCCAAAACCAAAACTCAAACTACCTACCCCCTATAGTCCCCAATATGTACCAAACATGAAATATGTAGTACACGCAATCTCATGTGACTTACCCAAATCCGTGTTCCTGACACCCCTTGCACATGACCGGCTTAAAAGCCTCCTGGATTTCCACCAATCCGATCTCCGATAGGCCGATCGGTATGCTGCTGACCGGAAACGACCAAAATTCTTGGGTGCGCTTCGCTACACTAGCCCTTGTAATAGGGGATTTTACACTAGTTCCACGTGACGAAATACGAAAATTATCCACGAAAACACTCGCAAAGCCAAGAAAAATCCACGTAACAATCAAGCCAGTCTTGGGCTCATAACCTTTAGAAAAATAAACTTGAAGTCTGTTTTCACTATGCCAGATCTTAACCAACCTGGTCTGAACACTTTTGACCAGGTATGATCTAAGCCAGAGGATGGCATGCACGCGACGATCGTCGCGCCGTGCAAGTTTCAGTTACGTTTTGTTTATAAAGATAAAATTGAAAAGTGCATTATGTAAAGTTACTGAAGTGTTCAGTCGTACTGATGTGCAACTTAAAAGTAACCGTCAATGTATACCTAAAATATATACTCCCTTATCAGCCAATGGGCTTCTACCAACTTGTAAGGGCGCAAAAACACAAAATGGGTACACGCACTTCCAACAACAACGCCGTTGCGAGCCCTAGCGAGGCGCTACTCTCTCGGATTGTGTCGAACACGAGACGAACTGGCCATCCAATGATCGCACGAACCCAACGACAGGCCAGCACACACAAACGCGTCCCTAGCACAAAGATCCGGCTCAGCGAGTGCGTGTCCGGGGTAAAATCTGGAGTTTTTTCAGCGCATAATACGAAGAACCTGCAGGTTCTATTGCGACAAAAGACGTCACCATTTCGGTCGCGTTGTGCGGCCCAATACTTGAGCAGTAAGCGGTGAGGGATCCAAAGAAGGACAATACTTCGCCAACGAGGACTGTGATTGTTGCGTTGCTCGTCGGGGTAACCGTAGACCTGCGAAGCTTAAAAATGATCCTTCCGATAGTGTGCTGGGTATGCTCGGTGGGCGTGTTTATGTCCACATGATCACGTATCGAACCAAGCACCATACGCTCGATCCTGCCGCAAATCCGAAGTACACGTTCATGCAGTTTGCGTATAGTAAATTGTCGTTGACACGATGCAGGTGTAGAACCAGAACGATTCGTGCAGCAATGTGGTGGGTGGAGAGCCTTGTTCGGCTCAAGTTCAAAGCCGATGAAGCGTTCGTGGACTTTGCATTCTACTCGGTCGATGAGTCCGCGATCGAGGTCGCAATTGGGCATTGGAAGTTACTCAGTCTTATTTACCCCAAAGGGATTCACGCTCGTGTCATTTGCGGGTACGACACTTCTAGACGACGTGTGCATGCAGCCAGGTCTAGACAATTTTCAATGCTGACGAAGGCAAAAATCATACCAGTGTAAGACTTGGTACCACGGATGAGCGAGACCGCCGGGATCATCATTCGCGAGTTTGCTGTGTTTCAAGATATTACAAAAGAAGCGTTCGTGGTCGCAATCAACCCCATTGAGGGGGGAGGGGTCACTGATTTGGCGCCGTCATCGACCCAGCAAGAAAAAGATAAAAATGCAGTTTGGAGCCCATGCAGCAAAGTCAAGAGCGCGTCAAGAAGCTCCTGACCTCGTTCAAAAACACTCGAGAGGAAAGTATTCGCTCTTACACAAGGCTTGGGTCCTCTTATGGTTTGAGCAGAAATTTCGCGACTTCTCACTCGCAGGATGTGACACAGAAGAAACCGCAGTGCTCTTTAGATACCGTGATCTTGCTCATTCTTTAGTTGGTTCTATTTGATAGTCTGTTCAATCTACTCTATCCGTCCAATCTGTCCATTTGCCCCATCAGTACAATCTAACCAATCTGTCCAATCAACTTCATCTTCTTTGGGTCTAATCTGCCCAGTCTCTTTCATCGTCACAAGTACGCTAGCATGTTATCCAACCACATACGCACAGCACTGCACCAGAGAGAGAGCAGAAAACGCCAAGTCGATGCGGCGAGTCTGTCGAGTTCGACACTTTCAAACGGAGATTCCCGTGCGTGTGAGTACCGAAATTTTTTGAAAATATTGGCTGGCGTTAGAGCAACAATCTTCTACATCCGTCTGTTTTTTCACAGTGAGTTTGTGCAATCCTGTGATGAGTTTGCGCGAGATTGGACAAATTAGAGCAATAGCCCCAGTACTATGTTCAAGACGAGAAAAATGATCTTTTCCGTCCAGTCAAAGTCGGTATCGAAGGAAGCAAGCATCTTGCGTAGATCAAATGACCCACCTCAAGTTTAAGAAGCCCCTTGTCGTGCTTCTCGACATGGTGAAGAGGGAACTGTCGCATTTCAAGAACCGGGATAATATAGGATTCGTTAACAAATGCGATTCGCACTAAGTAGGGGACAGACACATCCATTTGACCAATGACCGATGATTGATGGCTAGATAGTAAGGTAGTGCCTTAGCCTTGCCAGCAACGCCGGTATCTAAGGCATGTAAGGGACCATCTTACATGTATGATGCTCTCTTGGTAGTTTTCTCCAACTGAGCAGTAGACGAATTCCTTTATTTTTTTCTCTTGGCTCTTATGCTTTCTTCTTCACATTGCCCAAGCTGACTTAAAGCCTGATCCGAGAATGATTATATTTTTACCTCCACCACTATTTCCACATGTCTAAAGACCTTCGTATTTCGTTGGATCCTTAGATTCGTCATGCACACACTTCGTAAAAAGTTCTATACTCTCTGTCACTCTTTCTTGAATTTAGTGAGATTGAAGCAGACTAGCTGTTACGGGTTTACACTGTATTGCGAAAGGGAGCGCGCAATATATGTAGGAACAGAATGTTACTTGTGTTCTAATACGTAATGTTATACTTAGAAAAATTAACTTACTACTTGCTTATTTTTTTGTCCAACGCCAAAAGGTAGAAGAAGAGCTAACTTAAAAAACAGTGACTTGACGTGAAAATAGTAAGTTACCGGTATTGTGTTGCCGGTATTGTGTTGCCGGTATTGGGAGGGTGTGTGATAGCTGATAAAATGTAAAAGTATCTGAACCTAAAATTTGTTGACTTGGATTCTATATGGATTGTCTACTGTAATTTTCTTTGGCACAGAATTTCATTTGTATCTTCATTAAAATCTATCTTTAAAGTTTAACCACTATCTTGTTATTTCCTAATGTAAATTCCTGTCTTTTAGTGCTTTCGTTAGATTGAAAAAGTGTCCGCCCTAATAATTCCGAAGATATTATCTTTGGGCGTATGACGCCGGAAATCAACAGCAAGATTGCAATCGATCAACAAATGTGGCAGGAGTTTAATGGGCTGATAGGACTTGCTCCTGATTACAGAGTATTTATATAATATGGGTGATTTAGATTTAATGTGTATGTCTAGATCCAAAAAACGTATATGAAATGATGTAGAACTGATTCATTTGTGAAATGAAGTTCCGTTTTGATTCGGTAAAGCGTAATGAATCGATTTCTCAGATATTTAGTCGATTACAAGAGTTTATGCTCCAAAGTTTTCATTTGGAGCAACCTAAATGTTGCAATTAGAACAGTGCAATTTTAACTTAAATATGACAGTTCTTATGTAATTGAGTCACACTGCATCACCGCCGTCATAAAATAGTTGGCCAATAATATCATTATACAATCCGGAGTGGAACTCGTTAACCATGGAAACTTTCCGAACATAACGCTCCATCTTTTAGCAGAAAAACAGTAAATACAGCTCACTCTAAGGCAGCTGCTGACATAAAATTAATGACGTTAGCGGATTACACTAAGAATGGAGCTGAAAGAGCGGGTATTCATACAGATGCTGCCAAAGCAATGCAGTCGGGGCAGTGCGGTCCCTGCAACAGATATGCTAAGGCAACAGCTAGTATACATCGAGATCTGCTCGAAAGAAAATCGACAAATTCCCTTTGAAGACTACGAAATACATCCTTTTGATACCAAAAGTGCGGTATTGCAATGCGATAACGAGTCGGATGAGTAAGGACTCATTAAGCAGAGTCATAAAGCTTGCTTTCTCTAAACATGCATAGTTTATGATTGAAGCATTTGCGCCAATTCCAGGCCTCCTCTTGCAAAAAGGCAGCTTTGGGACCACTTCTGCTTCAACTTATGCGTGCCAGAAATGTTTCGCATAAGGTGAGGTGACTGGAATAATCCCAATCCCGACTACCGACATATGTAATTCGATGTCCATGTCTTGGAAAACTATGGGGACCTACTGGATCGTCACGTATCCATTATAGACGACGGTAAATCGTCGGTTTATTCTTCAAGGCTTGCTTTTTCGCGGGGACAGTCATCACGAAAGAATAGGAAAACAAGATTCCCTTTATCAGTCATTGAATGCTTTTGTTGGCAATTACAATAAAAAGCCGTCTTGCGCAAACGATAATTAAAGCATTCGCTTTATGCAGAATGGAATTGCTTCAGTGTGTCTATATTGAGCCCGAGGTCTTTGTTGCGTTCACGCACATTAAAATTAAATGGACATTTCTAGAATCTTTACCACTTACTACACAAAATACGTACCTTTCCTAAGCACTACCTGTGAGTATGTGTTATGCATAATTAGAGACGTTAAGGGACGGAAGTTAATATAGCTGATCCATTAAGGCAAAAGCATCTTCTTATTATTAAAACACTAGGGGATGGTACTAAGTCCTGCACGTAATATTTCTGAAATGTGGATATTTTAACTTCTATTACCTTTCTTATTTCTCAACTTTTGTGTGCCGAAGTTTAAAGTGAAATTTCATTCAAGTAAAATGACTTATAGGAAATTCAAGTGATAAAAATTTATCTTTCTTCTTTACCTAATCATTTCCTTCTATAATATAAGACCGTCTTATATTATAGACGTGATTTGCCTCAGACGGACAGACAGACGGTCTTATATTATAGAAGTAGATACTGGCAGTTAATAACCAACCATTTAAGTAGGTAGTCCAAAACTTTTACGTCCACTCTATCCGTATACATTCAGTAAAGGGTATATATATATAAATACTAGCATAGTACCAACGGGGCAATAAATTTAATATTTGTAACACTGCAGAATGTAAATTGGGTTTGACCTGAAAAAAATGCGAAGTCACGGCAAATAGATATACACTATATTCTATATTTTATCTAATTGAGCGCCTCTTCATATACAACGTAATTCAGTCTGGATGCTATTCTACGTAAGTCACTTTGTACCCCGCCGTCATTTAATCCTTCCTGACCAATGGACTGAGATCAATATCTGATTCTACGTAAGTCAGGCTGGATGCTATTCTACGTAAGTCAGTCAATTTCAGCCAATCAAAATGAGAGCTACGTACACCAAAAGACGGATCTAATTTTATTAAATATATATATATACTTTTAACTTGCAGACGCAAACCTTCGCATACCGTTAAAAAAAAAACCGCTTGTATTAGTAAAAGGACAATGAAAACTTCACTTTTAAGTAGTCGTTGCAAAATGTCACCTATACTAAATAACTACCCTACTTAACAAAATAAAAGCCACACAAAAAATCACGATTCCGGGATTTCTGATCACCTTTTAATATTAAGGTAATTTTTCATTAACAAAAAATCACCAACCAGTTCGGCCGAGTTTGCAAAAAAATTACCTCGGAGTCCGCATTTCTCTATATAGCGATAAAGATATTCTCCTTTCCAATCCCTCTAATCAGCGCTAGATCGATTCCCAAGAGCAGCGAAAGCGTGGGCGAGACAATTCCGACAACCTAGTTCGCCTAGTTCGTCGCGAAATGTTACCTGAGTTGCATCTGCAGACGCTGCAGCCTGTCATCACAAGCGATCCGCGAACTGGTGTCACCAAAATACCCAGCGAAATCGTCATCGAGGACCGTCAACGGCAGTTTCATCGCCTATTGATGAAAGAATTAGTAGAATCAGCTAAATCTAAAGGATTATTGGGGAAAAAGACATCAGATCTGTACCGGACCATGACATGGGAGAAGAAGTCTAAATCTATATTCTTTATCTCCATAAATCTCTCGGCAAGGCGGATGCGGAACTAACTTGCTCGTTGTTCGGTATTAACATCGATACGTTCAACAATTCGATTCGGCAAAAGGTCTACTTCGAAATATGGTTCCACTATGTGGAGTCATTTACAGTCTCTGATATTCTACCGTCGATACCATCTTCGTACAGAGAGGCTTATCATGGCGTCGAACCGTCAAGTAAAGTCGAGATTGACCCAAAGTTCAGCGTCAGCACATCTGGAAATACATATGTCTCATCGTCCTCGAACGGTAACCGCCAATTAAACAGGAAGATGAGTACATGATCACGATAATATCGTTTATCTTCGCCAGACTTCAAAGACTGCAGGGTCTGGGAGAAAAGTGACATAACAAGAACAAGAAGAATTTATAATCGAACACGTTATTGAGGGTTGGGAGACCGGAAATCCCCTCTGCAAATCCTCAGCTTATAATCTACTGATTGCCAAATTTGGACACGATTCGGAAGTCGATCGAACAGAATAGGAGCTCAAACTGGGCATTCATTCAGGCAACATTACCCCAGCGTTTTCGCAGTGGCTCACTAGAGTACTTCAGAGACACCATTTCACAATCCATAAAGAGTCCATCTCACAGACTGTCCCCATCCATTGGCTTCAAGTTTGTCAAGAATCAACTGCACTAATTCGGAAAATATGTCATCTGCTGGAGTGACGCGTTTGGTGAACGCAGCTGAGATGTTTCTTCAATTTTATCCAAAAGAATCGCATTTGATTGCCCCAGTGAACGTCCATCGCGTCGGATCCAATAGAAGTGAGGACGAAAAGAAGGGCTGTACCGTCATGTTGGCCTGTGAAATGTTTGAATTACGTTTGATGTCGCCTTACATTATAATGACCGGTCAACCTAATGGTACGTTATCCAGACGTTTCGCTAGTTGGGATGGAACGAGCCAGATCACTTTCCATCCAAAACATTGGATGGATAAAGAGGGGTGCTGCCTTTATCTGGACTGGTTGCGATCGTTTTATCCCGATGCCAAGTTCGGTTTGGTCTGGGATGCGGCATCGAGCCATTTCTGTGAAAAGGTTATGGAAAAAACGGCTGCGTTAAATATTTTCTTGGGAGCAATTCCTCCTAGTGGCACAAGTCTGATTCAATCTGCTACTTGATAGCCAATAAGCCAATCAAACAGGCATTCAAGAAGCGATATCTCTCGTGGACAATTCGATCCGATCCAGGTCCAGGAGGGAAGTACAAAGTCGACCGCAAAGACGTAATTCAGTGGCAGGAAGAGGCATTCGAGGAAGTTGATGAGAGTCTGTCCTCATTTTCACGAATATCTAAAGCCTTCAGTACTTATGGCCAAGATCATCGATCTGACAATCTGGCCGCATTTATGGAATATTTGGCCAAGCATGAGGAAAACGGAGTGTATAAGTCGTTGTTGGAAATCCAAAAATGTTTAGAATTTGACTGATCCGCGATTTTCTTGTAATAAAACTCTTCAAATACTTGTTTTCGACATTTCGTTTGTATTGTACGGGCTTAAATGAATTTTGAAAAGGCGATCCAAAAAGTTAACAAAATAATCACAATTCTGGCTCATATTTTTTGCCACCTTTAGTATTAACCCAATCACCTTTGAAAAATAGGCCATGTGTTTTTTTTTGTTAAGTACGGTAAATATACATTTAAGAAGTCCTGAACACGATTTTGCCCCCGAGCCCCCCACGAATACACGCGAAAGAGTAGCAGACTACATTAACGGCATACGCCTGACACGGGCCTAGTTCCCGCGGGTGAAAACGATCACAATCCGGTAGTTCGATTGTTGAGCAACCCAACAGAAAGTAGGAGAAATTTTGCAGGTGCTGGTAGTAAACATTCCTCCTTAGTATCGACGGATTGTGATATAACGGATGAAAGAGCAGAATAGTGTGCACAATTAGGAGGAGGGACATACATGGGTATCAGAGCGTCAGGTGACCATATACCTATAGACCTGCGGGAGAATTTGATGTACGAAAACACACCGGAAGAACTGACATTGGTGTTGACGCAATCTGTCACCGATGCAACGTCACCACAACCACAGCTCCAACGTGGCTGTATCTGATGCAGCAACTCTTTCTAAGACCCGAAAGACTGGAAAATGAATGTGTCAGCGTTAGAAAAGATGTTGCTGCACATCAGCTTTATAACAAAAGTTGATGGTATACCAGTCGTGATCACCTATAACTTCAGTTAGAAGGCGTGTGGAGTAGCGCGTGTTTAATGTTCATCGAAGTGACCAATGTTCTCACGAACATGAGCATGTCAAGTGGAACTAGCAACTGAAGATCACGGAATAACAAGGATTCGATCGAAAAGGTCAAAGGACGCTGCGGTAAAAGAAGCAGATAAGGTAAGATTGTCGGATTTTTATTTGAAGTCATTCAGAGCATATGCACGCTGGTGTGGATAGGAAAGAGACCAATGAGTTTCGCGAAGGTACAGCGAATAGACGATTGACCAAAAAATGACTGAAGGGACTATAATAGCGCATTACATCCGTTTTTAAGAGTATAATGCCTAATGCTGATAAATTGCGTCTTGTCTTGACCATCTGAGTACAAGTCGAAGACTGCTTAGAAAGGGTTAGCCGGGTGAAACGCCATCAAGGAAGCACACCAGAGTCCGCAGTCTGCAGAAAAGTAAAGGCAACAGCACAGGGTATAAGAATGAATCAATTCTAGATATTTCAGTAAAAGTTAAAGTAATAAGCTACATCAATTCCAGGCACTGTCTGTATTTTCACTTCTTAGCACTAGAGGAGACATAGAAGTACGTGAGGTAGATACTCTATAATAAAAATATGTCATCGGCCATCGGAATCTACATGAGAGAGATGACTAGTGGGCAACGGCATCGGAACATGAAGGTTTTATAATATCAATTTCATCAGGAATATCTTCATCAGAACTATAACCAGAGCCATCATCAGTAAATAAAAATGAATTGATTATATATTAAAAAATATTATATTAAATATAGGGAATTGTTAATTCCACCACACACTTTTGTTATTCCCACCACACCAGCAGACCGTGATCAATTTTACTATTTCCACCACAAGCCACCACACACTTTTGCTATTTCCACCACACCAGCCGGCACGTGATCAATTTTACTATTTCCACCACACACCAGTCACCACCCAGGTCACCACCCAGGTCACCACCACACCAATTCTCCACCCCCAAAAGTAATGGACAAAGATACTACCTTGGACAAAGGTAACTGCATCCTCATACTTCCCACTTACTTTGTCCAAACGAGGGGTGTGCGGTATTGATACCGGTATTGAATACCGGTATATACTAATACCGATACCGATACCGGTCTTACTAAAGTTGGTACTGAGCCAGGGTATACCATACCGTCCCACGTAAAATCGGTATGAAATGTCGGTATACCCTACCCTGCCACACAAAGTCGGTATCAATTGCGGGTATACCCTGCCGTTCTACACAAAGTCGGTATCATTTGTGTGGCTACCGTACCGCTCAAGACAAACTTGGTATCAATTGTCGGTATACCATACCGCGCTACCCAAAGTCGGTATCAATTGACGGTATACCATACCGCGCTACACAAAGTCGGTATAATTTGTTGATATACCCTACCGCCCAATACAAAGTCGGTATCATTTTTAAGCTACCTGAACTCTAATATATATTGCGAGCATCTCAAGTAGTTGTTGATAGTATACTATTATAAGGAGGCAGAGTAATGCTACAATAGTTGTAACGGGGTTACATTCGAGCTACATTTAGTGTTGGTGTACATGAGTACACTACGGTTGAGGTCAGTATTGACCGGTTTGAAAGGTTTCGAACCTTTGGTTATTTTAACAAATCAGGGAAGAGGCCCTTGGTGTGGTGGTGTGTCAGCCATCCACGTGTCCGTACACAGGTGTGTACACTACATTTTAGCTAATTTCATATTAAATATATTCAGTTTACATTTCACTCTAAAGTGCAGTCGCGCGACCTCGACCGGTCGCGCGTGCAGTGAGTGTCGTAGGTAACAGGGAGCCCTCCCTTTACTTACATCCCGTAAAGGGAACACATCCATTAAGGCTAATTAGTAAACCAACCCGGGAAGCTTGGTCCCGAGTAGGGGAGCTCTCCTACTAAGCCCTTTATAAGGGCTTATCGGCTAAGTAGCGGTAGACACCGCTTTAAGGAAGAGTCTCCTCTGTGCGCTAGCCGCACCGTGCGTATACGCACCGGCTACATCTGGTAGCACTTGTAGTCAATCCAACACCTGTGTTGGTAGACTAAGGCATCCTCTGCAAAGGATGAATCAGGACGATTGGGATAGTTTGACCCTCGTCCAGCAGGAAGCATTTAAAAGGCTGTTACCCTTAATGGGTGACGAAGGCATGAAGCTCCTAGTGGAGCAGGGCCTTTAGGCCGTAAAGGCAAGGGTAAATGCCCTCATCGCTCATGAGGCGAGTTGTAGTGGAGGTCGTTCCACGGGGGTGCGCCCCCCATTATCATTCAAAATAAAGGAGTTCACCGGGGAGAAGGGTGACAACCTTTACGTGTGGTTGCGAGAGGTCGAAACGGCCTTCGCCACAGCGAATGTGATCGCTGATCACTTGCAAGTGGGACTTGCATTGACCCATCTTACGGGCAAAGCCCGTACATGGGCGTTTACGTGCTCGGAGTCAGTCACGGACGTGTTCCCAACCTGGGAGGTCCTTAAGCAGAAGCTTATGGACATGTACGCAACGCCTGATCTGGTTTTCCAGAATCAACTGGCGATTTTGAGGTGCCGTCAGGGCTCTATGGACTTGGAGACATATGTCCAAGAACTGAAGACCCTGTTGGCAGGGATGTACGCGAAAGCGTGCGGGGACGATGTGTCCATTCCTGTGTTCATGGGAGGCCTGAGAGAAGGGCCAGCACGGTCGGAGCTTTTCCGATGCCGACCCCAATCCCTGGGGGTAGCGTTCAAGATGGCGTTCAAAGCCGAGAGGAACTTTCGTTCCTCTAAGGTGGGTCCCGAACCCATGTACCTGAGTCAGGTCGAAGCGGAGGAGAAACCTCCCGCTAAGAGTCACTCTGACTCTTTTCCACAGAGCTTCGAGGCAGAGCTCTTAGCTATGTTGCAGCGGCATGGGCCGCTGATATGATTCCTGTGTGGGAGCACGGAACATCTGCAGAACAGATGTCCGCGGAACCCCTAGCGAGATATTCGCTTTAAGGGGCCAAGGGTTGGGAGAAAGCCCTCGCCCAAGCCGTCGGGAAACGACGGCTCCCAGTAGGTTCGGGGCGCCCTACTGGGGGATCCCTCAGTGCTGTTAATCCCCAGGGTAGGGGACGACAGCACAAAGCCCCGAGGGAAGCGGTGCTTTCTAGAACCGAGTTGATGTACCATCCAGGTTTGCTGGTAGTCCTTGCGGACGTGAAAGGCTTTGATAAGCCTTGGAGAGTCTTGAAAGACTCTGGAGCGTATGACAATTATGTCAGACGGGCTTCTGTTGTGAAGAGTCGGCTGTATGCCGAGGCCCTAAAGGCACGTTCTCGTGACGTTGTCACGGTCCGTCTTGCGACGGGCGTACAGGTTTCTGTACCCAAGGTCTCTATTGACCTTAAGATGAAGTTTGCAGACTTCGACAGCTTATAACGTTTCCTAGTCCTGGATTTGGACTCGAGGTATGACCTCATTCTGGGCATGAAGTGGCTGGAACGCCACGAGCCATGGATAGACTGGAAGTATAAGTCCATTGGATCAACGCACCCGCGATCGGGTGAAGCATTGGCGAGTCATGAACCCACCTTTGCTCGATCGCAAAAGCGATTCTGGCGTGAGATGCCAGAGATTGGGATGTCTGAAATTATCATTCCCAATGGCGTTAAGGAAGAGTTCCTTGACGAGGGGGATTCGGCGGTTAATCCCCGCGCCGATGTAGGCGAGACTGGTGATTCGCCAGTGATAGAGGTGTAATACTCTGAGGGTAAGCGCGAGGCGCTTCCTACAGAAGAGACCCGAAGTTCGTCTCTTCTACAGGTCGGAATTGATTCCGACCACGCCGTGACGGCGAACAAGTTGCGACTCTAGTGATAGGGGTAGAGTCCCCTGTGGTTAAGCGCGAGGAGCTTCCAAGCAAAGATACCCGTAGTTCGTCTCTTCTGCACGTCGGAAATGATTACGACTACGCCGTTATAGGCGAGACTGGCAAGTCGCCATTGACAGAGGTGGATTCCTCTGAGACGACTCCAGTGGTAGGGGTATAGACCCCTGTGGTTAAGATCGATGCGCTTCCAAGCAAAGAGACCCAAAGTTTGTCTCTTTCGCACGTCGGAAATGATTCCGACTACGCCGTTGTAGGTGAGACCGGCGAGTCACTGGTGGTAGAGGTAGAAACCTCTGTGGATAGGCGCGTGGCGCTTTGAATAGATGGGGCAATTGACTCCCCCCATCTGGGTCTCGGGATGAGTCCCGAGGCCAGTAGTCAGCAGTCCTATCGGATTCTGAATAGTGTGACAGGTATTGTCACAGAAGGCGTAATCCTGGAACGGTTTCCTGGGGTAGGCGAATTGTTGTCGTTGGAGGAGATGTCCTTCAACGAGTTTGAGACTGCTTTGAAAGCAGATGAAATCGACGAGGTCGTCGTGTTGCGTCCGGAAGAGGAGTTGAAATCCTCATCCAGGATGGACGAGTCAGTTTTGGTGAAAACCAAACAGGCATTAAATGCCCGAAGCGTCCTCAAGATCCTTGCGGATCCTGAGGACCCTTACCATTCCTTACTAAAGGAATTTGGAGATGTCATTAATGACAACCCGCCGATGGGGTTACCGCCGGATCGGGGAGTCCGACATGATATTGATTTGGTTCCTGGAACCAAATACCGCGTCACTAGGCAGTGGCCTCTCCCCAAGGAACAATGCGACGTCATCGACGCATTCTTCAAGGGGAAAGAAGAGGCAGGGATGGTACGGGAGAGCATGTCTCCCCACTAATCTCCCACTTTTTGTGTTCGTAAACCGAACGGAAATTGGCGCATTGTGCATGCGTACAACAAGCTGAATGCAGCTACTATACCCATGCAGACTCCGATTCCTCGGAAGGATGTCCTCCAGAACAATATGGCGGGCTGTACTGTATACAGTGCCTTAGATCTGGTGGACGGGTATTATCAGGTGCTCATGCAAGCGTCCGATATTCCGCTTACAGCGGTCAGCACGCCTAGCGGCATGCTGTGGGAGTGGCTTGTTATGCCACAGGGGCTTTCGAATGCACCAGCGACATTCAATCGCTTCGTGACTCAACTCTTCCGCCCTCATAGGAAGTACGCTCAGACGTACTTCGACGATCTATTCGTCCATAGTCGTGCGGAAGGCGACTCGTCTGATGTTCAGACGCATCTGATACACCTTCGAGCGGTGCTCGATTGTATGCGAGAGCATAAGTTATATGCGAACGCATCCAAATGTATATTTGGTGCTGAGGAAATTCCTTTCCTCGGATGCTTCATCGGTAAGGATGGAGTGCGGGCGGATCCCGCGAAGGTGAAAGCCATTGTGGAGTGGCTTTCGCCTGTAAATCTTAGAGATTTACGGAAGTGGCTTGGATTATCCAACTATCTCCACAAGTACAGCGAGAACTACGCTGAAATGGCGAATCCATTAACCGACCTTCTTAAGAAGGATGTTGATTGGTGTTGGAAAACCGAACACAAAAACGCTTTTGAAGCGGTTAAGGGGAGCTTGTTAAAAGCTCCAGTTCTTGCTCTCCCAGATTCTGGGAAACTATTTAGTGTCGTCTGCGACACCTCCGATTTCGCAATCGGATGTGCTTTGTTACAAGCAGACGATGCAGGAAGGGAACGCGTAATTGCGTTTGAGTCGAGGCAGCTTAAATCTGCGGAACAGAATTATCCCGTTCATGAAAAGGAGATACTTGCAATGAAGTATGCTCTAGTCAAATTTATGGTTCACCTACTCGGCTCAAAGCCGTTCGTGGTTTATACTGACCACGCGTCCTTACGGACAGCGACAAAGTCGCCTCATCTCTCGCAACGGATGGCCCGTTGGCTCTCCTTCTTTGCGGAGTACAACTTTGAGGTTAAGTATAAACCTGGCAAGCATAACGTGCTTGCGGACGCGTTGTCGCGTCGTCCCGATTACGAGCTCGCTCACGCGACATTCGTCACCTAGTCTGTGGTGGATCTCATACGCCAGGCGTATGAGAAAGACCCACAACGTACGGCGCTTATCAGCGCGTTGGGTGAAAAGGGTCTTGGCTCGTCTGAGACAACCCTGTCAAGTCGAACTAAATCTCGTTTACACCGTTACAGGTACTGTGACGGTTTGCTATATTATAGCACGAGCTCGGAGGACACTCCGCGGGTGGTTGTTCCTCATGATGAGGAACTGAAGTATAAAGTCCTCTTTGAGGCACATGACGCCCCTACTGGGGGTCATTTAGGTCGGGATAAGACCTACAGCGCTTTAAGCGCTTTGTATTGGTGGCCCAAAATGTAGAAGTGGGTCGGTGCGTATATTCGCACCTGTGAGACGTGTCAGAGGGTCAAACCCTCTGCAGATTAAGCGGCGCCTTTGGCGAGTTTATTCGTTCCAACGGAGTATTGGAAATCCATTAGTATGGACTTTATCTTCGGTTTTCCGAAGGATAAGGCCGGGAACACCGGAATATTGAGCTTTGTAGACCGTTTGAGCAAGATGGCTCACATGGCGGCGGTGCCAGAGTCCATTGACGGACAAGGAACAGAAAAAGTGTTCCAAGACCGTGTCTTTCGACAGCATGGTCTACCCGATTCCGTTGTGTCGGATCGGGATCCCCGTTTTACGGGACAGTTTTGGGGAACGTTGTTTAGGGTGCTGGGCACCAAGCTCCTCATGTCCACTGCGGATCATCCGCAGACGGAGGGACAAACGGAACGCGTTAATAGCGTTGTTGAGGATATTCTCCGGAGTTTATGTCCGGATTCTCCAAAGCGTTGGAGTGAGATGCTTCCGATGGTTGAATTTTCTATTAACAATTCGGTCCATGCATCTACGGGGTTTACCCCGTTTTAGGTGAACGGATTGGTGAATCCGAGGGTTCCGTTAACGCCACGTGTGTGTGGTCCAGGGCTTGAGGGGGGAGGATTCCCTGATGTCAGCCCTGTATCTGTGCGAAAGCACATCGATTATTTTTTATCGACGCGCCTTAGTGTCTTACGACACGTCGGCGATGACATGGCGGAAAGCCAAGACAAGCAGAAGGAGAAGGCTGACCGCAAGGGGCGGCGTAACGAAAAAGTGTACAAAGTAGGAGAAAGTGTTTTATTAAACGCTAAAAATCTTCCTACACATGCAGTTTCCAACGTGTTACGAAATAAACTGCGCCCCAGGTTTGTGGGGCCTTTTAAGGTACTAGCCCGAAAGGGCTTGTCGTATACCTTGGATATCCCGAAGGCTATGCGTACGCATCCAACCTTCTTTGTGGGTATGCTTAAGCCATACCAGAACCCGGAGGCCGGTCCACTCTTGGAGGAGGATGGGAAGTCGGATAGCCGAAAGGCACGACAGGTCAGAACATCTCCGATAGGGATGAAATACGACCCTGAAGCTCCGCAACGAGAGACTCGAGGGAGGCAAGACGCCCCTCGATGCGTTCATTCACACTCATCTCGTCGCGGAGTACCACCTGGGCATCTAGTATGCGACGGCCGTGTCGATCACAGCGCTCGTGGAACTCACGTCGCAATAGCGCGACCTCCGCCGCCAGTCCTTGATACGGAGGGTACTCCACATTACCATGTGCAACGTCTGATTGCGCGACGCCATCACCGGGGTTAGATCTGTACCTGGTAAAGTGGAAAGGTTATCCACATTCCCAGAGTCCGAGACTCCCCTGAGGCAGGATTGACGTGACGTCGTTGACGCTTTCCAGCGGGAGAATCCCGCTGAGAGTCATCGACCAAAGGGGCGGAAGAAGCCCCTTCACTCCCAGTAGATGGGAGTTTGTCGGAGGCAGATGCAGAGTTTTGCATTGCTCTCCGGCACCAGATCGAGAGCAGGGCGCGTGTAGTAAGAGGCAGGTAATTGCCCTTGCGCTTTGGCCTGGGCATAGGCCAAGCGTAACGCCCTCTCTACCCGAACTTCGGGTTCGTAAAAGCTGTTGTACAGAGCATCAAAGTTGAGGAGGCGCTTCTCCCCTTCCGCCCAAGCGCGGAATGCCCGTTCTGCGTCCTCGACGCTTTCGTCCCGTAAGAGAACGAAGGGAACCTCGCGGAGGATATCCACGAGGGCACCGCGTGCCTGTTTCCTGTGGCGCGTTCGATAGGACTTGGCAGTGAACTGCTTGGGCGTTAGCAGTTTAGCCCGGAGTTGTTTCCGGCGCGCAATTTCACGCGGCAGTATAGCCGCTGGGCCAGGGGTATAGGAGTCTAAAACTCTCTTAACCGCGTCCTTCGCCCTCTTTTGAGGGTCACGAGGCTCCTTCCGTGCCGGTACGGCACGACGGGCTCCATGAACCGTATTCGGTTCATTGGTGATGGTCGCCGTCGGCGACCCGGATGCATCATCCGTAGTTGGTAAAGGCGGAGAACGAGTTAGTGCGTTTTCCCCACGTGTGGGGAATGGATTGGATTACCGACAACGCCGTTCGACGCTGTCGGAGTGGCCAGCAGTTGGGGAGATATCCTCAAGGGCATCCACCTCCGAGTTATCGGAATATTTTCCTTCCATAGCACCACTAATGGTGCTCATGGTTAGCCAGAGGTTCTGACAGTTGGAGTTCTCCAACTAAAATTGATTTATTGCGTAAGCAATAGTCTTGATGGGGGGGATGTAACAGGGTTACTTTCGGGTCACATTTAGTAGGTGGTGTACGTTAATACACTACGGTTGGGGTCAGTATTGACCTGTCCGAAAGGTTTTGGACCATTGGTTATTTTAACCAATCAGGGCAGGAGCACTTGGTGGTGGCGTGCCAGCCAGCCACGTGTTGGTACACAGGTGGTGTACATTACATTTTATCTAGGTACGAATTTAGTAAGTTCTACTTAGTATTACATATAGTTTACATTAGTTTAAATTAATTTAGGCTAATTATATATTAAATATACATTCAGTTTACATTTCACTCAACCGACTAACAGACGCACGGCCTCGACCGGTCGCGCGTGTAGTGAGTGCAGTAGCGTAAAGGGAGTCCTCCCTTTAGCTACCCCCTTAGTAAGGGAGCCTTGTGTTAAGGCATTAGAGAAAGCTAATAGTAAACCAAAGTGGGAATCTTGGCCCCGAGTAAGAGAATTTTCTCTTACTAAGCCCTTTTATAAGGGCGTATCGGCTAAGTAGCGGCGAACGCCACTTAAAGGAAAGTCTTCCTCTGTGCGCTAGCCGCACCGTGCGTGTAAGCGCCGGCTACAGGTGTCTATTTTACATAGGAACGTGCGAGATTATCCAGCTGCTTCTGAAAGAGTTCGAGTCCAGAAGAGAGCGATTTGTCTGGCGAAGATGGTGTGGCTGCAACATAATGAAAATGCCAATGCTTAGCAATTGCATGTAGTCCAATAGGCTCGTTATTTGCGATCTGATGAGCACATGGTAGTCCCATATTATTTCCAAAAAACTTCCTGACAATCGGCTAACGGTATCCTGGTTTCTGATGCTTGTATCACCAGACTGCGCTGCTTCTCAATCAAGTGCAATGCATGCAGCGAAATTTTTTCAATCATATTAGCGTAATCCGGAACAGCTCGTAAAGTGTGTGGTATTCTCATCCGTTGGGTCGCCTCAGCTGCACGGAACTCAGCCACCTGACTCTGTACCATATGCGCAATACGTTCTTAAACTGCTTGCAAATCCCCAGTACTGACTTGAAGGTAACGCTTCAATGTTGCATGCACACCCTCCGCAGCAGAGGTCGATGTATTTCCAAAGTGTCGGCTGTTTTTAGTACATGCTGAAACTAATTTTTCCTTATGTGGTAGCCACGTGTCCGTCGGGTACTTGATGACAGCCGGGACATGAGATAGTTGGGTGAACAAGGTATATTTCAGCATTTCAAACTGTGCAGGGGTCTTCGCACGGCAGAAACTTGCTCACTACATCATGAAATCCTTGTGATCATCTCCGTTCACTATGTTCTTTTTGCTGTTATCCAGTACATTCTTTTCAATATGCGAAGGGCACAGCAGGTGACGAGAGGACTGAGCAACCTCTTGAATAGCATCGGCAAGTTCTCCGTCTGAATCGGTCACAATCACCGGCGGGATTTGTTGGCCAAAAAAGAGATTCTCAATTTCCTTCAACGCCCACTTGTAATCACCAATCTCTTCTCCACTGGGAAAAATAAAACAGACCGAAAACGACGTGTTCAGGCCCGTGCGGCCAATGACATGAAAAAGTGGCATCCTGAACCGGTTTGTTTTGTAGGTGTTGTCCAGCAAAACAACCGAGCTCAAACGTTTGGCTAGCGCTACAGATTCTGGATGAGCGAAGAATAACCGCTCAATGCGGCCGCTGGCGTTGCAGTGCATCGCATATCGAAATTGACTACTCTTAATCTCGTCAAAAAGCGCCTAAATCGGTGACCGGCCATCCAGGAGCTGTTGGCGGCGTTTGACCCGGGCGTTGTAGACCGTTCGCGCAATTGCTGGGAGATCTTGGGGCTGTTGACGCAAGGTCTTTACGATCTGTCGAGGAGGGACGCCCGCTGCTAATAGCTCGTTTGTTGTTTGTGCTGCTTCAGCAGTTAAACGCCGACTGCTGGGGTGTCCAGCCATGTCCATCTATGCCTCATGGTTTTGCTCACCACAAGTCACCTCGAATGTCCATTGCCCATCACGTTGTCGTCTCTTACCCACGGCACAGCCAATTAGACGTGTACCGCTTTTGCGTTCCCGTTGCTCGACCGTTAGGCTGTCTCGCTTTCGATAGTCTCCGCCGCGGTCACAGACAAGTTCCACTATTCCGCGTTTGTTGTCGGAACGTTTGATTGTGAGTGCGTAACCAGTCCGCATGCCACAACTTTGAACATATGCTATCAAGGCAGCGCGATAGTTGAAGGTGAGGTTTGTGTCCAAGGCAGTATCTTTGTCCATTACTTTCGGGGGTTGAGAATTGGTGTGGTGGTGACCTGGGCGGTGAGTGGTGACTGGTGTGTGGTGGAAATACTAAAATTGATCACGTGCCGGCTGGTGTGGTGGAAATAACAAAAGTGTGTGGTGGTATGTGGTAGAATAGTAAAATTTATCACGTGTTTGCTGGTGTGGTGGAAATAACAAAAGTGTTTGGTGGGATTAACAATTCCCTAAATATATTCTTTTAGCGCAAATAAATTCATATTTTGATAACCTTTTTAAATATATCAAATCCTAATTTTAGAATTAATTTATTCTTTTAATAAAAGCTTTAAAACCTATACCTTTTAAAACTAAACTAATTCTAAATATTAAATTAGTTCAGTCCGTCCAATTTTTTAGCCTCTAGAATTGCTTTAGCGTCAGTGATTATGCTCCAGATCATGTTCACAAGTGCGCTGAGCTGGAGCATTTAAAAATGAGGATAATCCTCGTGGGGGGGGGCACTTTAACACTCCTTATCGACTTTTATGTAAACCAAAGTCACTCGCACGTGTTCGCCCTTGGACACAGCCTTTGTTGCATGAACTCTAGCCTTGTAAAACTTAATCCTTTTGTGAACACGTCTGCAAACATACTCTGACGTGGCTCGTAGCATACGTAGATAACACCTTCACGTCCCTTGGCAACTAAAAACTTCAGTCGAACGTCTATGTGCTTGGTACTTGACGTCTTCCCATCACCATTCAACACCTTGATCGCCGCTTGGTTGTCGCATCGTAACTGCATCAGGAGCTTCACTAGCAAACCGATCTCGATCGCAATTTCACGCACTCCAAGCAATTCACATTCCATGGCCGACGCTGCGTAGAACTCCGCCTCCATCGTCGACAGCGATACACTTGATTGCCGCTTGCACATCCACTGTGTAACCTTTCCATAAACTAACGTAACTCCACCGATCACGGACTTCCGGTCCGTTTTTGAGCCCGCAAAATCTGCGTCGCTATATCCATTAATATTCAATTCATTCCACTTGCTTGTCTTTTACTTCGTATCGACCTTCATCTGCAACTTCATATCCACGCTGCCCTTCAAAAAACGTAATATCTTCTTAGCTAAGTTACAATCCAAAACACTTGGTGCTTGTGCCTTCCGCGTCGCCTTGTGAACCGCATACACTATATCAGTTCTAGTGCAGCATGCAATCCACAATAAACTCCCCGTAAGCGACTTAAATTCCTTCACACTTGGTTGCCCGTCATGTCCACTTATACTTAGCAGTTTGTGCTTCTTCATAATCTCATTTTCGTGATCATCCGTAATCGTCACTCTTACTGCGTTTGCGTCTTCAAGCTTTTATGTCATCAATAAATCTCGTATCATTACTTCTTGATCCAGGAAATATCCATCGTTATCATTGTAAGTAACACGCATTCCCAAAAACTTAGTCGCCTTGCCGAGATTCTTAATTTGCAACACCTCCATATTTAAAAAAACTTTTCCACATAGGTCACATTCGTTCCAGTAACAATTAAGTCATCGACATACACGCCTACCACCACAATTTTGTCATCATATCTCTTGTAATACAAACAGACATCTGTACTGCTTTGTGTATACCCGTAGTTTCCTAATTTTTCCATGCAACAGGCGGTTCCTTAGTCTACCCGCCTGTTTTAATCCATAGAGAGTCTTCCGTAATTTTAATACCAACTTATTGACGTCTTCAACCTTCAGTTCATCCAGCTTTTCTTTCGTAATCTCCATTCCACTCGGTACATACAGGAAAATTTCATGTTCATCTTCTAACGCTTTCACATAAGCGTTTGGTATGTCTCCATGTAACGCACGCACATTACCCTTCCTTGCGATACTTAATATGAACTTAACCGTTTACATTTCCATCACAGCTGCAAAAGTCAGCTCGTAATCTATTCCATATCGCTGTTCATTACCACACGCCACTAATCTCGCCTTAAATCTCTCGAGATTTCCATCTGCATCAGTCTTCATTTTGAAGACCCATTTTGTATGTAACGTCCTCACGTTCTCAGACCTAGGAATCACCTCCCAAACTTGGTTATCTTCAATCGCATCAATTTCAGTCTTAATCGCTTCCAACCACTTGTCCTTATTCGCACTGTTTACAGCCTCTTTATAGTTCTTAGGATCACTTTCCATTATTAAATTCACTTCTTGTCTTGGGTCTTCATTGTTTTCAACTTCGTTTCTTGTTTCCGCGGTCTTTTTTGCCGTGTACTTTCGCGTTACGTGTATATCACGCGTCCATCGGGCTTTCTTTTGCCCTCCATTTTTCCTGCGTGTTTCTCGCCAGTTTTTCCGCCTTCATGCGTACTTCAACCGCGCTTCCAATTGATCGTGGTTCGTCAGCTCCTTCTAACGGTCCATCACTTCCTTCGCTCGAAAATCCATTTACACCCTCTTCAAAAAGATCTATTAATTGCTTGTTCTGGGTCTCATTTAACGCTTGAACGTTCCGTACGTGCTGTGTTACCGTCACCTTGTTATCCCTCTTCAAGTACACCTTGTATCCTTTTGTTTCTTCACTCTTTCCAATTATAATGCCCACTTGCGCCCTGTGAGCTAGTGCATTCGTTCCCTGGTTCCTGTACACTGTACGTGGGGAACCGAACGTAACAATTTCGCCTAAATTCGGCTTTTCCCCTGTCAGAAGTTCCAGTGGTGACAATCTTCTTGCGTTAGCACTGGTAGGAGTTCTGTTCAGAACATACGACGCGTAATCGGCGACATCTCCCCAGAGCGAGAGATTGAATCTGATTCAAACAAAATGCATCGGGCCATATTCATGACGGTCCGATGCATGCGTTCCGCCTTTCCGTTGCTGGATTGATTTCCGGCCTCACTGATTTGTCTCGAAATTCCCATGCTTCTGCAAAAATAATCCAGCACTTTATATTCTGCTCCAGTGTCTGTCCGCAAGACGTGTATTTTGCAGTTAAATCTCCTGTCGAAAAACGTTAAGAAATGTTCGAACTTTTTTGCAGATAAATCCTTGGTCTTCGCCGGAAAGATGCCAAAAAATGTTCGAACTTTTTTGCAGATAAATCCTTGGTCTTCGCCAAAAAAATTCTCACATAGTTTGTCTTGTAATCAATGAAATTAGTTAGGTATCTATTACCCAACCTGTCCCGCAGTGTAATAGGTACCTTGAGGTCTGAGAACACAACACCACCGATTCTATCAGTCGGTGTATGCGCTCCAGTATCCTGCTTGGACTGTCTGTTCTTGCTTTGCTTGACTTGGGCGCATGTAGCACAATTTCCACGCGTGTAATCAGTTATCTTAATCTCGTACTTGGAATCCTTTGCAAGTGCAACAATGGTGGCATAATTTAGGTGACCCATTTTCGAGTGAAAGTGCATCAGTGTTACTTCTTGAAAGTTATTACCAGATGCATAATTTCGAAAGTTTTCACTCACGACTGTCATCACTAAGCTTCCGAAGTTTGACCTCGTTCTGTCAACTCTTCCTTCTATGGTGAGCACGTTGTTGCACATTTCTACATGCGCCATGCCTATTCCAGTCTTTCTTCATACCATGGCCCTTTTACCATTGACATAAGATAATATACAGCCCTTTTTCTCCAGACTCCATACGATAAAATATTCCTCGTAAGGCATTCAAAGAAAAAAACGTTTGTAATCTTGAGGAGGGTCTCCTTCTGTCCGCACACACATAAATGTATAAGGAGACCTTCCTGTTGATTTGTAGCTGCTGACAGTCCACTTGGTAACATACACCCATAACAGTCTCCACATACGTAAGAAAACTTAACTCATGCGTCAAAAGCATGATGGCTCCACTATCCAAGATCCACGTGTCCTTTTTCAAGTTACCACTTGAATTTCCGACCATCTACGAAAAATCTTCCCTTTTTGTCTTCTTTTTGGGGCAATTTGCACGAATATGCCCCTCTTCACCGCACTCGAAACACGCCTTCTTTCTTGGCGACCTTCTGCCCTTGTCTGACACCATGTTTACAACGCCACCATGATAAGTTCTCGGAATTCTTTCGCTAAACTCCACGGCTTGAGCGAACTGGCAGAGCTCCTCTGCCTGACGCAAGTATTCCGGCCGCGTTTAGTCGTACTTGGAGATGAGGATCTGTCTCATCTCCGGAGTCGCATGGTAAATGACATTGTCGAGTACTAAGAACTTACAATTTGAGCCAACAGCGTCAGCTATCGCAGTCAAATACAAGAAATGATCTGACCACGATCTTCCGACCAAATTCCACGCTGTAAACAACTTCATGCCTTGTGCCGGTGTTATCTGGAGTTGAATACCGACAACATCTTATCCATTACATACCATAGGGCGGGTGTCTCACACCACCACCCTTCGACTTGACGGTTGTAGTAGGCTTCTGCTGGTCCCGCCAAGTAATGGTCCAGCAGATCCACCTTGACGTACTCTGTCCACTGATAGCCGCATGCTCCTTCGGCAAGGTTCACTTGACTTATAAACTTTCGGCCCCATTCCTGAAAGCCCGAACGAAGACCTTTATATATCCATGAACCATCAAAAGGTCCAATCTTCAAGCGCTTCTCTTTCGGTGAAGAGGTCCTTACCGCCCCAAACATCTGCGCTGCTCCATTACCCTTCCCGCGTGCATATTGGGGTGGTGGTAATTGCCGTTTTCCTTGATGCTGATAATGTATTCCAGCATCTGGTCTCCTGCCTCTTGAAAAAGCGTCCTTTCCAGCGTGGAAAATGTCTCCAAAACTCTGTTTCCTTTGCGAACCAGTTATGAAACCTTTCTGTCATCATCGCTATCACCCAGCGACGCTATAATCATCTTGGTGTCCGCCCTGGGCACGTGCACAAAATTCTTGACCTGAGTCTGCTCCCCCCTGCTGACTTCCATCTTATCCAGTCGATCCATTATCGTAACCAGCATACGCATCATCTCTGGATACATGTCGGTCTCGTTTGCCTCCGTTTTTCCTTCCGTATCGTCTTGACCCTTCTTTGGGCTCATAACCTTTTGGACTTTGCGCTCTATTTCCTCGCTATCACTCATAGCTACGCCGTACTGTCTACACTTGCTTTCTCCAGCTAATGCGATTCCAAACCATACCAATATATTCGTGATAACCTTGTACTAAATCCACGTAATACGCAACCAGTTAAATCCCCGTGAATAATTCCAAATCGTAATAAATCGAAAGTTATTAGGTCAGGTCACGACCGTACTATTTATCCACTTCCACGTTCCCGCTAATAGTCACTTCCTGTCTGAGCCTTGCCCGCACAAACGTACTATGACCAGTTAGCGTACTTATGTACTCGGATGCTACAGCTGGAAAATTCTGAATTAAGTATATTAGAATTAAGTAAAAACCTAATCTAATAAATGTATATGCAAATTTGAGTAAAACCCATAAAATTGGGTATGTACCCAAAAACCCTTTACTGAAAGTCGCAACTACCAAAATACGCGCGACCGAATTTTGGGGCACTTTAACAACTTCTGCATCTAATGATTTTGAAAGGTGTTTCCGTCCATCGTAGCACAGCAGTGTAGGAAACTTGGTGTTGTAGATGTCCAATAATAACAGCAATATTACCAAATCGTCTCAAGTCAATATCTCAGCAACCAATTACAGCTCGGTTGCGAGAATGACACCCTTAAAGAGATTGTAATGCGTCCGACGAAATAGATTGAACCAGGGACTTGTTCAATGGGATGTTTATTGAGAAGTGATTAGCTAGCCTAACATGAATATGCATAAGGAGTCAAAGGTGTACTATACCTCCAAAAGCTGTTGTTACCTACATTACTTCTCAGTGTAAAAATAGGCAGTACTCAGAATTAAGTACGGATACCGTATTTTTAGCAGCTAAAAAGTAAGAAATACAGATTGCTAACTAAAACAAATAGTCCTACCTAATTTTAGTAATTCAAGGATACAGACTATTTTTAACACTCCTCCTCAATGTGTATTTCGAAAAGTAACACATGTTGAAGGCAGAGCGCGGCGCGTAGCTCCTCGACCCATGAAGCAGGTAAAGACTTGGAAGTCCATCAGCGAGCATATCTTGAGTCAAAACGTAGGTAGCCTCGATAATTCCAACCTCTAACTTAGAGATAATAAACTTGACTCGAATGTCGACGTGCTTCATTTTTGAGCTTATTTTGCCGCCCTTGAAAATCTTGATCGCTTCTTGGTTATCCATGCAAATTTGCAAGGTCGTCTTCATCTTGACTTGCATTTCTTCAATGAGTTCCTTAAAACCCAACAACATCACCACATTTGTCGAAGCCACATAAAATTCTGCTTCCATAGTCGATAGTGAGACGGCACCTTGTTTCTTGCAAAGCCAATAAATCAAAACGCCATCGACAAAGATGAGTCCACCTGAGGTCGACTTTCTGTCGCTCTTGGAACCTACGTGTGGTGAAGTGGCTGAAGTTTATGGTGAATTGTATACGTAAAGTATACATAAAGAGTATACGGTGTCGTAGTCGGCCATGAAGTGAGTTTTCGGTATTGAAGCCAGTGATGAAGTAACCAAGAAGTAACAGGGTGAACAGATACTGGAGGTAGATATAAGATTTCTTAATACTTTTAATATAATCAAATTTCCCCCTTAGTGACCAATCGACCTCCCCCCAACAAAACCTTCTCTCTAAACCTATACAAAAACTAAATACAACCCGAGGACACCTTTAAGTGAACGCGTGTTAAAGCGTGATAAAGATCCTCTGCGATTACCTAAGTTAAGGGGCAGCCTGAGTGTTACCAGGAAGTGTACATTTTTCAGTAACTTTGTATTAAGGTTCGGACGTAAGTATCAAGAGCCTGGGAAGTTTAAGCAAGAGAGGTGTATTGTATCGCTTCCTTGTGTTGTTTTTTTAGTGGAAACCTCGAAAATTTAAGTTCCTTCACGACAACTGGTGCCGCGACCCGGGACTTCACGTCGACTTAATACAATTACATATACAAAATGGCTTTAGTGTCTACTGAGGGAGAGAAAGAGCTGGTCTTTACTTTACAGCATGCTCAGGACGACCCTAATAGAACATACACTTTCTCTGATGCCTGTCCAAGAATGGCACGGTATCAACGGCATGTATTGAAGTTACCTGGGGAATCAAGTAGTTGGTTTTCGCTACATGAAATCCGTAAGGTAGCAAGAGCTTCCCCTAACTTTAGAGTTAGAGAAGATCTTACTTCCTTTGGAGGACTGAAAGAATCAATTGAAGCTATAGAAACGCTGCTTCGAAATTGTGGCTACGAATTTGTACGACAGGAAGAAATTGACACTGCATGTGACTTCAATCTGGATTGTACAGCAGAAGATATTCGTTTGATGGTGTCACTATTGCTAGCGGAGAATCAGTGGGAAACATCTTTGATGGTGTACCGGAAAGAGGGTACTGACATCAGCCCAACTTACTACATTGTGGCAGACACCACCCACACACCAGTGAAGGAGTCTAAACCACCAGGCATGCTGGAGTTGTGTAATGACGATGAGTTGGAAGACGCTATGGATTGGAAACCAAAGCGTGGCCGTCGAGTACAGAAAAAGTTGGAATTTTCCTCGGATGAGGACGAGGTCATGTCACCACCACGACCAGTGTTGCAACAACAGGACCCAGTGGTGGCAAATTTAGTCCAAATAATGCAAGACGGACACTTAAGTTTGGAAGAGTTGACTAAAGTTACAGCATCTCTATCAGCTAGTCGCACGCCTGATACTACGAGAAGGGCGACTAGTGCAGCATATCGAAGAGCGGTGGTTCCGGAAAAGGCATATCCCAACCCACCAAAACCATCAAGACACAGCATGTGAAGTGGAAGACACAATACGTGGGCATCATCAGGTCAGCCTGTCACAGCTATCATTCAGAATACTGAGATCAATACATTTGACGGGAATAGACAAGACGCAGGGATTGAAAGGGCATGGGTAACAAGATTTTTCCATGTGGCAAACATCTCAGGTTGGGATGACGATCAACGGCTAGGAATGTTTGTGGGTAGTTTGACGAACACGGCGTCTTGGTGGTATGAACAATTGGAGGATACCGTGAAGTATGATTGGAATGCGGTGATAGATTTATTTCAACGGAAGTTTTGTGTGGACAAAGTGTCGCCTAGGGTCATGTATTCAAAATTGACCCAGAAGCAAGACGAGTTAGCGACCACTTATCTATACCGGCTAAATTCCGCGGCGTTACGAGCTGGAATGGATTTCAGGGATGTCTATAACGCCTCATTGTTGGAGGAGCACATCCAACAATTCTTTGACACCATTCATGATCGTGTCAGACAAATGCAATAGAAGCATATGACATTCAATAATATTGAGGAATTGTAAAGGGTGTTGACGAAGCATGAGGCACGCCTGACCAGGCCAGGGAATAAAATGACTGCACGCAAGAGTGCCGAAGTGGTGTATGAGGATGCGCAACCCAGTGTACACGTGATGGGCGGAGAAGTACATACCATGCAGCGGTCACGCTCTAATTATGATTACAAAGGTGCGCGAACGAGTGCGCATAATAAAAATGACGGGGGCGTGGTATGTGAACATTGCAATCGAAGAGGACATGATAAAGACAAATGTTGTAAATTTCAAACATGTGAGCATTGCAAAGCAGTCGGCCATGATGTGAAGTACTGTCGGAAGTTCATCGAAGAGATGGCCGAGATGCGGAGCAAGCTGAAGTCTGGAGAACTAACCCAGGATCAAGTGGCCGCACAGTTAAATTCCTAGCCCCACAGTGCGTTGCGACCACTGTCGAGAGAAAGGGGGGGCATTGTCAAGCAATGTGAGAGCAACATCGCGTTCACTCTTCAGTATAAAAGAAACCAAGAAAAACGATACATTTTGCATGGAAGGATCACTCACAATGGACGAGGATCAAGAAAAGAAGAAGTTACAAGAAAAAACGAAGAAACAAGTTACATTTGAAGAAAAAGAAGAAGAGAAAGAAGACGCATCAGCGACCACCGAAACAACAGATGTCTAGGCTTACGTCACGCTGGTGGATAAAAGAGAGGGATAACGGGAAGGATGGCAACAATTGACCGAGACGACGCAGCCGGCAACTCAAGTATACGTAAGAGGGGCAATTGATGATTTGGAACTGCCGTTAATGTTGGATTCTGGCGCGAACATTTCAGTATTGCATACCAATGTGGCGAAGATGTTACATATAGCAGTCCGGATGTTTGATACCCCGACTAGTTTTTGTGGAGTAACGGAAAGCACCATTGGCGCAATTGGTTTGGCCACTGTCAAGGTTCGGATGGGCCCATCTGTTATTTTTAATTGTGAGATGTGGGTGGCCAACATTGATTCGCAAGCTTTAGCGATACTTGGAACATATTTCCTGGTGAAGGCGGGAGTAATTCTAAATATGAAGGATCAGTGTTGTCAGATTCCAAATGAAAATCCGCTACCGTTGATGACTCAGGAAGATCGAATATCCAAGGAATATGTGCAAGTACTTGAGCGAATTATGGGAAGTGCTGCTATGATAATTAATTGGACCAGTGTACATGCGGTACAGACGGTCGGAGATACCCCCCCCCGCTGTATATGTGATGGATGCTATAGACCCATTGAAGGTAGATCAGACCAAATTGGAAAGGGAGGTTTACCTGCATGAAGGGGTGGAAATGTCGGCTGAAGCTATGGAAGAACAGTTGGCGCTTATACCTGAAGTGGATCAGGGGCCGATAATGCCACCTGATATGACAAACGCGGACATAGGAGAGCCCGGGATTACCACCAAGGAACAAGAGGACCAGTTACGAACATTGCTATAAAAGTATGCTGATGGATTCATAAGCTCTGGTAATGCGCTGCCACCGCCGGCCAAGGGTGTGGTTTGCGATGTGGATGTTGGAGACACTTCGCCTATAGCTCAGAAAGCGCGCAAGGTACCAACGCATCTCCTACCAAAGTTGTACGAGTTAATACGAGGCCTGTTGCAAGCAGGATTAATTAAATATTCGTATTCAGCTTGGGCCTCACCAATCGTGATCGTGTTAAAGAAAAATAAAACAGACATACGATTGTGCATTGATTATCGAGCTGTGAATCAAAAGACGAGACTGATGGTGTATGCCATGCCTTTGATAGATGATTTGCTAGATAACGTTGAAGGAGTTAAATGGCTATGTTCGATGGATAACGCGAGTGGGTATTGGGCTATACCTATGACAAAAAGGGCTCGGTTAATTACCGCTTTCATTTGCCCTCTAGGACACTTTGAGTGGCTTCGAATGCCACAAGGACTAAAGAATGCGCCGCAAATATATCAACGTATAGTGGACAATGCCTTGTGGACAATGGTCCGACGCTCACAACAGATGGGGTTGATGTGCAAGATTATGAACGATGATACCACTATGGATATCGATGATGATGCCACATATGTTTTGGAGACGGACGTACCTCTGTCACAAGATGTGTTTCATAATGGTCAAGTGGTGGAAAATGAGGAGCGACCTATCATTGGGAGGCGCTCATACATTGATGACATTACGTCGGTGCAAGTAATTGGGATACACTGTGTTTAATGCTTAGGAACCTTTTGGAGTCGTTCAAGTATTGGAGAGTCACCATAAGTCTACCCAAGAGTGCATTTGGGAAGCACAGTGTAGAGTTTCTGAGTCATCGCATATCTGCAAAGGGAATTGAAGCGTCCCCACGAAACTTGGAATCAATTATTAAGATGGAATTTCCACAGACATTAAAGGGGGTTCAGAGATTCACTGGTAGCCTGATATATTATCTAAGGTTCATCGACAACTTCGCGACGTTAGCGGAATCACTATATGAATTGACAGACCTGCAGTTAAGGGATGGAACTCAATTGGAACACGCTGAGAAGTCTTTTGCATTGTTGAAGGATCGGCTTGTGCACGCACCGTTTCTACGACATATCGAGCGTGCGAAACCATTAAGTGTAATTATATACACTAATATGTGGGCATTTGGAGCTACAGTGTGTCAAGAGCAGGATGGGATCTTGCACCCAGTAAGATATGCCAGTAAAGTGTTCAAAGATGCGGAGACGCGATATACAGGAGCTGAGCAGGAGGTGCTAGCTTTGCTGAAGACGTTACATGACGCTAGTCATATTTTATTTGGACATCATAATAGTATACGCAAGGTATTCCACGATGCGATGGCTATTCACGTCCAAAAGTTTAACTGGGAGAGGAGTTCAATGGGCGGTGGTGTTATCCCCATGGTCGTTAGAAATTATTAGAATGGACCATGAAGGTGTTGGCCTGCCCGCATTACTGGCCACATCGATTGTGCCTGTGGAAAGAATGAATGAAGTATTAGAAGACATTGCTCCACTAAAGACACTGAAGGACACGCCTATTATTAGACCAATTCCAGGATTGCGTCGCCAAAGTACTGGATATGTCTTGTCGTTTGATGGTGCAGTACGGATGAAAAATAATCTCAAAGGCACGTTTGGCATGATAGTATGGGAGTTACCCACCTGGGAGGTGATAGCGGATGAATACGGAATACAAGATAACCTCACAGTGAATGATAGTGAATATCATGGGTTGATCGGTGCATTACAGCTTGCGCAAGCACACCATATAAACAAGGCAATAGTGTGTGGGGATTCGAGATTGGTGATTGGACAAGTTAATGAAGATTTACGCTGTAACCATGCCTCGTTATTGGTCTGGCTAAATAGAGTGTACTCGCTGCTTGAAACTTTTGAGGCGATTAGTTTAGTGCATGTGGCACGCAAGTATAACCAAGCGGCAGACTTCCTCACGCAGTGCGCAATGGAAGAACAACGAGCAGGAAAAATTACAAGTGATCAACAAATGACGGACCTGAAAATGTTGAATCGATTACCAGAGTTGTTGTATGCGAACGCAGATGGTCCCCCAGAAAGGGATAAAAGTGAGGAGATCCCGGAGACGATTATTAAACCGTCTGACAGAGGTGGTGGTAATCCAAGTGATGAGGCGCAAGTGGATACCACGGAAGTCAGTGTATGGGAGGATGGTGGACATCAGTCACCACAAGTATTCGTAATCACTCGCAGCATGGATAAACTGAAGAAAGGACGTCGTCAATACCAAGGAAGTGAGACCGTAGAACAAGGGGAGGATATAGAAGAAGAGATGCACTCTGCGAAAGACGGTACTGTTGAAGCTAAACAAAGCCGAGAAGGTGCAGAAGAGGACCCTTATGAAACGGCTCCCGCCATTAGACTTGAGCGAATGGCAGCGGCTCAGAATGATGACGATTGGTGTGGGAATGTTATAGCGTATTTGAAAGGAGAAGATGACAAGATAAATTCCGCCAACGAATGGAAAAGGGTAGCTCGGCATGCGATGATGTATGTATTGGACAGTAAAAATTTTCTATATTACGTCGCCTGTATACGAAGCAGAACCGAAGACCAAGTGTGGAGATTGGTCGTACCATCTATATTGAAAGAGGATATGTTACATGCCTACCATGTTGAGATTGGTAGTGGGGCGCATCAAGGGGTTGGAAAAGTCTATGCTCGTTTGAGGTCTAAGTATTATTGGAGAGGAATGTATGCCCATATCAAATATTATATTGCAGCGTGTGAAGATTGTGACACGGCTAAAGGAAAGCCAAAATAACAGGGGCGTACTAGTGGAAATATTGTGGCATCAAGACCTTTTCAGATTCTGGCCATGGATTTTGCATTACCTCTGCCACAGACCACTATAGGTCATGAAGCTCTATTGTGCTTTATCTGTTTGTTTTCTGGGTATGTGATCCTTATCCCAATGAGCACCACTACAGACCAGGATGTGGCAGAAGCGTACATGGTGGGAGTCTACAAGAGATTTGGAGCGCAAGAAACGCTAAGGCATGACCGAGAACCAAGGTTTATGAGCTCGGTGTTCAGGAGATTTAATCGAATGTTGAAGCAGAAACAAAGACCTACATTGGCATATCGACCGCAAGCCAACGGCAAACAGGAGAGATCGGTGCAGACAGTGATCAAGGCGATAAAGTGCTATATAACGGACCCAGAACAAAGAGACTGGGATGAATATGTAGCGCCATTGTAGTTTGCTTTAAACACTTCAGTGGATTTACAACATCTCAAACTCCGTTCTATTGGGTACATGGATGGGAACCCCGAACCACGATGGAAGCAATGGTACCACCAAAGGATCAGTCTGTCACGGAAAAAGATGCACTGGATTGGAGAATAGATATGAATAAAAAGCACATGGAAGCTCAAGCGCAGGCAGCCATAATTCGGGATAAAGTGGGTAAAGAAAGAGCCCAAAGTCATAACGAGAAAGTCAAGTCAAAGCTGTGGTCGACTACAAAAACCGATTACCGCCCTGGAGAGTTAGTTTGGCTGTATCATGATTTGGTCAAGCTAGGGTTGGTGAGAAAGTTGGCTCACTTGTGGCATGGCCCATATGTGGTGGATGAACGGGTAAATGGTATGGTGTATCGGTTGGTGATACCAACAACTGAGAGTCGGATATTCCCACTAGTGCATATTGCTAGGCTGAAGCCCTATATCAGCAAGATGAGACGGCTCCGTTAAAAGATTCAGACTAAGGATGCGTTAGAGTTAGATGAAGCCTTACTTCCGGAAGATTCCTGGTATGAACCTGGCAGAGACGATGAATGTGAAGTGGAACGTATCGTGGATTGTCGAGTGAAACAGCGGATAAGAAACGGGCGTCGGGTGAAGGAATACCTTGTCATGTGGAAGGATACCGAGGAGATGATGTGGGAGCCCGAAGACAACCTTTCTTGTACCATACTCTTGTATGAGTTTGATGCGCAGCGAGCTTGGGATAATCGGCATTACGCAGCTCAGACGGTAGAAGAGGACATCACTAAAGGGGAAGTGTAGAAGCCTCAACCGAGGGGAAGAGCGAATATGAAAGACGACGGAAAAGATAACAAAAAGATAACAAGAAATCAAAACAAACAGGAAAACGAAACCCCAGAGGATGTAGCACATCCCTATCACGGACCCATGTTGGTTGTGATGAGTAGAATGCGGACCCGAGTTGGTTGCATTAAGGGAAAATCAGAAGAAACAAATAAAAACAAAGAATAAAAGAAAGACGCATGTTTGAACATAATTGGAAGATGTTGGAATATGTGGATACATTACCTGATTAGCTATGTTGAGTGGAGCTACACAGCTAAATAATGAAAATGATGTGGCGAGCGTGCGAAGAGATGCCTGTCAAGGCCAAAGAGGTAAAAAACCTGTACCTCTCTCACATAACAAGATAGAACAACAATAAACCAGCGCAATATCGTACGAAGAGATACCTCACGAGGTCCTAAGGGTGCAAAACCTGTACGGCGG
>CM047591.1:1077253-1103965 GCA_026184515.1 Peronosclerospora sorghi
CCTGGAACAGTATGCAGATATGTGGTCGCACCTGATTGGATGGTCTTTGGCCAATCACGTGATATTTGGTCGTCCACGACATGATCGTTTACGACATGACCGTTCACGACAGTAAATCCCAGAGTGTGATTGGTCTGCAAGGTGAGTATTACAAATAAATCACAGTGTTCGACTGCCGAGGATTCGCTTATGACGTGAGCGTTCACGACAGCCAACGTCACGGATTTGGTCAACCAGACGAATAGTAGAAGCTTATATTATACCAGCGCTGGGCTAACTCAGTGACACATTAGTCTCAGAGGAGTTAACTTTTGGAGAGCCATCAAGCGATTCGATTGGAACGGTATAATATGGATAACGTGGTTAGTACACACATTGTTGAGTCTGAAAGCGTCAGGTGGTCCAGCCAGAGGAGTAGAACACAACGAGGAAGAAGCCGACATTCAGGAGCTGCCCCTCATAGTGTGTCCACACTACAACCTACGACTGAGCAAGACTCTGCACATATATATTACCCTCCTGCATGGACCAACCTTGAGAAGGAAGAGTTGTTACGTATAAAATGTGGGGGTAAGGATCGGACGAAGTCAGTTTCCGAGATAATTAACTCATACAATCAGCGATGTCAAGTAAACGGATGGACCAAGAGAACCGAAGCTAGTGTTGAGATTATGCTAAGGCGATTGGGATCTAAGCGAAAACGAGATAATGAGTGGACTGAAGAAGAGGTGAAGTGGTTAACAAGTCTAGTGGAACAGAAGAACACGGCCATTCACATAGCTGATCTATATCAGGTACAGTTCCCGCAAGCTAAGAAGATGCGCACCAAATAATCTATAAAAAATAAGATACGAGCCTTGCGCCAGGAGAATGTGGGCAAATCCCGGATAATATCGGATGGGGATGATAACCTAAGTGAATGCAGAAAAGGTGGTAGGAGGTGGACCCCACAAGAGGATATCATACTGAAAGAAGCGATCGAATGTGGAGAAATGGGTGTGAAACTAATTGCGAAGAAGCTACATGATACATTAAATACGGGCGGAGTTAAGTATACGCCGAGATCGTATGACGGGATCAGGCAGAGACTCCGTCGATTAAAATGTAGTGTACAGAGCGTCGAGCATGCCGTTATAAGACCAGGTCCACAGTCGGAACAGGAAGTTTCTATGAACGTCGAGGAAGATCAAAGTATTATAGATCATGCGATACCAGAGAGCCCGAGTCCATCATCAGGAGCAGAGAGTCAGAAAGTGCGCAAGATGTTGTGTTGACTCAACTTGAATTACAGAAGATGGGTGCTGAAGATGTCAATATGTGTAAAGATATGGAGCTTGCAGGTACAGTGCAAGAATTAAAAGAGACCAACTCCGGTGAAATCTCCGGACAGCAAGAAATGGTGGACGAAAACACATTGGAACCAGCACTGAGTGAGGGACAAATTGACAGCACCTTAAACGATGATGGAGAATCAAAGCAAGACAACCCCATGGCCGTAGATTTCATAGTGTCGACGGAAGGTCCAAATTTAAGTCTTAGTGGAGGTAATGAAGAAGAGTCCGTGACCAATGAAGATGAGCTACCGTATAGACGAGATTTCGGTGTGCCAGACGAGGAGAATAAGTGCGTTTCGGGAGACGTAGACCAACCTACAAGCATAACGCACGCCTATGAAGAGGTGTGTGAAAAAGTTCCGAACAACCCTATTCCTACGCCACCAGGGGTGGAAAGGGAATCAGAAACGACGGAAGATTTGGTGTTGAATCAATGTGAACTACAAAGAATGTCGGCTGAAGATATCAATATATGCAAAATTGTGGAGCTAGTAGAAGGTACATTGCAAGAAATAGAAGAGGCAAGCTCCGGTGAAATCTGCGAAGGTCAAAGGTCGGTGAATGATAAACTAGTGGTACCAGCACTAAGCGAAGAACAAGTTGACAACATTCTACCCGATGATGGAGAGACAAAACGAACCAACCCCACAGCCATAGATTTAACAGAGTTGACGGAAGACTCAAATTCAAGTCTTTGCGAAGGTAATAAAGAAAAGCCAGTGATTACAGGAGATGAGCTACCATATAGACGAGATCTCAGTGATCCAGAAGAGGCGAATAATTGAATCTCCAAAGAGATAAATCCCACCACAAGCACAGTGCAGGACTATGATGAAGTGTGTGGGGAAGTTATGAACAACCTTACTCTGATGACTGATATGAATACAGAAACACTCAAGACGGTTGTACAGCGGAAAGAAGAGTATCGAGGCTATACTTTTAAGGAAGGTTTGCTCACAGCAGAGTGTCGAGAGTTATCGCGGCGCAGCACATGTAAGCAAGGCTCAACGACATAGCGAGTGATAACGCGGATGTAAGAATTGGAAAGGAATTGGTGTCAGGAAGTCGAAAAGAGCACTATCAACCCGGGAACTATCATTAGTGAGGGTCGAGCACTGGAGTTACACAAAGAAATTGGTATGAGACGACAAATCAAATCGATCACCCCGGAGGATGCAAGAAACGTATTGTTTGCTGTCACGTTATTATTACGAGATTCAGCGTCTCTGGTGGTTTTCTTACGCGAATGTTGGGGTGGTGGTTATGGAACTTGCAGGGATGACTTGTGTAGTCTAAAATATGATGTGACAATAGCACAATTTCAATACCAAGGAAGTTGCAGACATTGGTTATATGCAAAATATCGGGAGGTGTATGTGGATGATTTTATATCAGTAAGTGATTACCTCCTTTGAAATGGTGTGTCATTACATAATTGATATTTAAGTTAGAATATCACAGTTTAATCTCAGACGCGTTGTCTGAAATTTAAATAAGAGATTATAAGTTATTATAATCTACGAAGGAAAAGTCAATTCGGTATAAATACCGAATCATGCAGGTTAACTAATAGTACCGTTAGTTGAATACTTGATATTATTATATTAATTAGGTAGTTACTATACTATTAGCCTCTAAACCACCCATTAAATAAACACTCTTAATTTTGCGTTCTAACCTAAAGTAAATATTTATATATTTACTTTTTGTATAAGATTAGTTGTTATCAACTAATCCTGCCCTATTGCATTGCGCGCTTCCTCGAAATTACAGTGTAAGCCTGTAACAGGATCAGTCCTGTTACACCTGGTAGCACTTTGTGGTCCGTCTTAACGACCACAGTTCCGTTCCGCTAGTCAACTAGCGGAGCGAAGATTAAGGGCCGCTCGGCATCATGTCGCGAGACATGACGCCTGTCGAGCGAGAGAGAACGCTGGAAGTGGTGACGAAACACTTCCCCCACTTCTCGTCGCGTAGTATAGACGCGACGGTAGAAATGGTTCGGTCTATGGGGACCGACATCATTACCTTCCTCCTGGGTAAGTCCCCGGAGGAAGTGGTAGAGGTGGTGAATCGCTTTAGGCGAAACCACCTAGAAAAGCAAGCACGGCCCGCGCAAGAGGCAGTGCGTACCGCATCAGCACCTACAACGCATAGCGTTGAAGTGGTAAAGGCGCGAGTACCGCCCTTTACTGGCGAAGGGGGCGAGCTCCTTCGTAGATGGTTCGCAGAGGTGGAAGATGCCATCTCTGCGCAAAATATTGTTGACGAACGTCAACAGGCGTACTTCGCCACAACATGTATGGGCGGCAGAGACAGGACATGGGCGATGAGTCGCAGAGCCACTGATAACGCTACGTTCCTGACTTATCAGGAATTAAAAGCTGAGCTAAAGATCAACTTTGAAGCTCCAGAAATGGAGCTAAGTAGCCGGCTGGAGTTCATGGAACTCCGGCAAGAAAAGCTTGACCTTCAAGCTTACGCTCAGAAGACGCAATATTTGCTGTCAAATATTGTGTATGAGCCGGTGCCCCCTGCTATGCAGGTCACTGGCTTCATGAAGGGACTCAATGATGGTCCCGTCAAACAGAGTCTCTACCGGCACCAGCCAGAGACTCTAAGGGATGCCATTGATATGACCATCCGTGAGGAGTTCAGCATGCGATCAGCGTCATCGCATGCTGGGTACAGCCGAAGGGATCAACAGCCCTTCGCTTTTGACATGCCGCAACAGCATGTCAACAATCAGCAGTCAGGCAGACGAAGCTCACACTTCGTCTCAAGAAACAGCCACCCGCGCCAGATCATGGGCGGTGAAGGTCCAGAGCCGATGGACCTATCGGTTGCGGTTGCTTTGAACACGAAGCAACCGAAATTTAAGAAGAATATTAGCTACAATAGATGCGCGAAAATGGGGCATTTTGCCCATGAGTGTATGGCACCGCGTCCGGGGCCACGCAGTCAGCGGACGGAACCGTCCGCTGCACGGCGACACCAACAGGGACATCACCCTGTTGGTGCAAAAAACGAGAATCGCCAGTAGGGGCGGGGCGCCCTACTGGGAATGTTATCCCACATGCCGACATAGGGCATGTGAGGGTAATATCCCCAACGGGACTATGTCCTATCAAAAGGTGCAGGGTGATGGTAAGCCTCTTATCACCCTGGAGGTTAAGCCGCACGGGAGCGATGTCCCCATGCGAGCTTTGCTTGACACAGGAGCGTCAAACAATTTCGTTAGAACTCAGAGTCTAACGCTGTTGAGCTTCGTGGAGGTAGAAACCCCACGAAGTATGTTGTCAGTCCGGTTAGCAACAGGTGCAACCGTGACTATTCCAAAGCTTGTGATTAAAACACGCTTCGAGTTGAATGAACTGTCATTCGAGGATGAATTCATCGTCCTCGATTTAGATGAAAAGCTCGATGTGATACTTGGAATCCCATGGATGTCCAAGTTTAAACCTTCGATCGACTGGGTTAACCTATCGATCGACTGCGGCGGACCCACACGATCTGATCACCCTGTGTGTAATCCGGCTGTATCAGAAGATACAACCGCAGCGTCGGACATTCTGGTGGATATCGATGGCACCACCAGGTCTGTTCCGACACGATCAGCAGAAGGTACCTCCGCTGGTGAGAGTTCAGAGGGACTACCACACGCAACAGAAGAGTCGTTGCGTGTTAGAGAAAAACATTCCACGGGTGATAAGACCACCATGAGAATGAAGTGATATCCACGGTGGGAAACACCCACCGTGAGAATGAAATAGTATCCACAGTGGTAAACACCCACTGTGCGACCGAAGGTTCCAACACGACGAAAGAATTCCGTGTTGATTAGAGTGAACTCACGATCGAGTGCAATCGTGAGCAAAACTCCGTGGTGGCCAGTGCCCACCACATTGCGTTAGCCATGCGCACGGGTGATAAAGACCACCGTGTCGCAGAACAGGCGGCCGATCAGACGAGCACATCTGATCGCCAAGAAAAATCCATTGTAGGCAGTGGCCACCATAATGATGAGTATTCGCACACGGTGAATCGTAATCACCGTGTAGCAGTCAATCAGACGAGTACGTCTGATTGAATGGGCAGTTCTGTCGAGACGATCAACGTCTTGACGCAAACGGAGACCGGATTAGCTACCCAGTCTCTGTTGATGGAACACCCTCCGAAAGAAGGTTCGGAGGTGATGGCTATTCCAGCGCTAAGCTGGAAGAAGTTTATGAGAAACTTGCACGATGATCAGATCGAACAGATCTGTATTATCGTAGCAACAGATGATGTAGTGGATATTCGTGAACGAATATCCACATTACAAGTGGAAAACATTGGGAAAGAGGTTCCCAATGATCAAACCAAAGTTCAGCGCTTTGAAGCGCAGAGCTGGGAGTCGCTTAAAGCGAACTCCCCATTTTATGAGGTACTTCGGGAATACGCTGACGTATTCCCAGAAGAAATACCTAGCGATCTCCCTAGATAAGGGAACTCGTCATGAGATTGACCTCGTGCCAGGCACGAAGTATTGTGTTACGCGGCAATGGCCGTTGCCGCGTGAACAGGTAAAAGCGATCGATGATTTTTTCGAAGCTCGTCGTAAATCAGGCCAAGTGCGGGAGTCTACCTCACCGCACTCTACCCCCACCTTTTGTGTGAAGAAGTCCACAGGTGGGTGGAGAATCGTTCACGCTTACAACAAGCTGAACGCAGCGACGGTACCGGCACAGACACCGATACCGCGGAAGGATGTCATCATAGATGGCATGTGCGGGAGCACCATCTTTAGTGCTCTCGATCTAAGAGATGTATTTTATCAAATCCTAATGCGTGAGAAGGATATCCCTCTCACGGCGGTAAGAACCCCAAGCGGCAAGCTTTGGGAGTGGCTTGTTATGCCGCAGGGGCTTCGAAATTCCCCTGCTACGTTTAACAGATGCGTAACGCATCTATTACGCCCGGTGCGAGAATTCGCACCGAGTTATTTCGATGATGTGTTCATCCATAGTAAGGGTGAACACGATAAAAGCGATTTAGATGTCCATAGGGAGCATCTACGTCGAGTGTTGGAGCTTATGCGTAAACATAAGCTCTATGCAAATCTGAAGAAGTGCACCTTTGTTGAACCTGAGATACCTGTTCTTGGATGCTTTGTGGGCAAGAACGGGGTGCGTCCTGATCCAGAAAAGATCAGGGTGATCGTTGAATGGCCTACGCCAAACAACGTTAAGGAACTTCGAAAGTTCCTTGGGTTGGCAACATATTTGCACAACTATTCGTGCAACTATGCTGGGTTGATACGACCTCTTTCTCAATTACTTAAGAAAGATGTCGAATGGCATTGGGATACCCAATGCCAAGATGCTTTTGATGCAGTCAAGCAAAGCTTGACTGAAGCGCCTGTCTTGGCTATAGCCGATAACGAGCGTCCGTTCCACGTCGTTTGCGACGCGCGCGATTTCGCTATCGGCTGTGCTTTGATGCAGCGTTATTACGATGATCGTGATCTCGTAATCTGCTATCAATCGCGTCAGTTGCGCCCAGCCGAGCGAAACTATCCAGTGCATGACAAGGAACCCCTTGCCATGAAGTACGCACTGGCCAAGTTTCGGATCTATCTATTGGGAGATAGACCGTTTGTGGTTTACACGGACCATGCGTGGCTGCGCACGGCCGTGAATTCACCACACATTTCTCAAAGAATGGCTCGATGGCTGTCATTCTTTCTGAATACAACTTTACGGTTGAATAGAAACCCGGAAAGTTGAACGTGATAGCGGATGCGCTATCACGAAGGCCCGATTACGAGACGAAACCGTCCGTAACCGAAGGTGCCAGTGCAAACGCGATCCGTTGCACTGCTTTTTCGTCGTCAATTATACGACAAGTACGCGAGGCGTACAAAACAGACGAGGAGACACGTCTGTTGATTGATTACTTAAGTAATAAATCAGGTGAGAAGCGCGACGAACTCCCAGAGTTCCTCCGCGCTTTCGTGCATCGATATCGACTGCACGATGGTCTGCTGCTTTACAGCACAGACCAAAAAGATGAAAGTCGCATCGTCGTTCTAAACGACGATGATCTCAAACATCAAATTATGTTTGAGTATCATGATGCACCGATTTCGGGGCATCAAGGTCGAGAGAAGACATACGCTTCTCTCGCACGTGACTTTTACTGACTAAACCAGTACAAGTGGGTACGGAAATGCGTACGCGCTTGCGAGATTTGCCAGCGCGTTAAGCCTGCGCAGTCTGCACAGGCTCCGCTGCAATCTATGCCGGTTCCGACAGAGTGTTGGAAGTCCATTTCGATGGACTTTGTATTCGGTCTTCCACCCGACAATAGTCGGAAGACCGGAATAGTGGTCTTTGTAGACCTTTTCAGTAAGATGGTACATCATACTGCAGTATCAGCGAATGTAACCGCCGCTCAAACAGCGCGGATATTCGTTTATACGGTATTCCGTTTGCACGGAATGCCGGAAGACATTGTCTCGGATCTAGATCCGAGATTTACAGGACGTTTCTGGCAAGAAACGTTCTCATTGTTGAGAACCCAGTTGAAGATGTCCACTGCGGACCATCCGGAAACGGATGGGCAGACGGAACGGGTTAACCGCGTTCTCGGAGACATGTTGCGATCATACGCACATGCGTTTGAACAGTGGAGTGACTACCTGTCACTCACTGAATTTGCGATTAACAATTCGGTGCATGCTTCAACTAAGCATACACCGTTCTACGTGAATGCCTTAAGGCATCCACGAACCCCAGCTTTACTTGGGGGTACGCCAAATCTAAGTGGGGGAGGGACCCGCTCAAATTTTGAGCGAGTCAATGCGCAAGTTGCGACTGCAACTTGTGAACAAAACGATGGCCCTTCTACTGAAAGTACAGTAGAAGCGGAAGCAGCTTCAATTGAAACTGAAGCTGCATACGATGAATATGTGTCTGCAGCAATGGATGCAGACAACGAGGACAATGCACCTACTGCTGATAAAGCAGTAGATGAATTCGTATTACAGCGCCAAGCTGCAATACGCTATATAAAAGATGCACTTGCCTCTGCTTTTGATAAGCAGAAGCAAAATGCAGACAAACAAGGAAGGAAGAACAAAAACTCCTTTCTGAAAGGTGAATTGGTATTATTAAGTACTACCAATTTGCTTACACATGCAATAAGCAACTTCCCACACGGAAGTTGCTTCCTAAGTACATTGGACCTTTCAAGGTCCAAGAGATTCGGGGGAATGCCTATACCTTAGACATTCCCACAGCAATGCGGCTTCACCCAACATTCTATGTTGGGCGGCTCAAGCCGTATCACTCGTCTTCGTCTTACGACGAGACGCAGAGCCACGGAAGATACCGTGCTTCTCCAAGTCTCCCAAGAGAGACTTGTAATCGGCTTCCAGCCGTTGGTGAGCAGAGCGGAGAGTCGTTACCTCCGCCTACGACTGCTCAAGATCAGCCGGCGCCGATCGAGCTCTCCCTTATAGCGGGAAAGCTCAATGTACAGAAGATTATTCTTCTGCTGGAGCGCAGTGTGCGCCCCGAGGATGTCGCGGACATCCTCGCGAAGAGACCGATATGTCTTCACACAATGAGACATATCGCTGCTCAAGGAGGAATAACCCTCCTCGAGCTTGCGGAGAAAAGAACCATGCTCCGCAACAACAACGGCGAGGGAATTCTCAACCTCCGCCGCCCCTGATTGATAATCAGGGGAACAAGCGATATATCCTCAAGCGCTCGATCTCGAAGCGCTCGGTGCCTTCGAAGAAGGAGCAGTGTACCGAGTACTTGGTACGCTGGCTGGGATATCCCCAAGAGTTCGACTCTTGGGAGCCGATTGAGGTTCTGAGGGCCGACGCCCCATACCTTTTGACTGAGTTTGAGACTTCTTCTCAAACTCATAATGCGAAGTAGCATCAACACTAGGTGTTGATGCATTCAGGGTATCAATTAAGCCCTGAATTTCGGCGGGTACGGAAAAACCACCGTACCCCCGCAACTCCTCCTCTGACAGACGAGGAGCGCCCTGCGTACACCGAGGGCAAGCGAGGTGAGAAGGGACACCACACTTTAACCCTTCTTTGATGCAAGCATAATGGATGTATTCCATTTTGCCTGTTCGTGAGTGCTTTAAAAAGCGCTCGCGCATTACGTGAACTTTATTCACGTAATCATCTGGGATTTTGTAGTAGTTGTCAACAAAAGCATTCCAACTCTGAGTCAGGGCGTCTTTATCGTCCCTGTTCCTCCTTGACCCTTTCCGGCTCGAATAATATCGAACCTGGAAAAAGAGGTCAATAAAGTACAGACGTCTATCGTCTGTACTTCGATCGAATCGACGTGACTGGATGTCTTCGCAGTCATCCAGCACGTTGATATCGAACAACGCATACTGGCAGTCCCGTTTACGGTGACCGCCACTGTTGGGGGCAATAGCCCAGCCAGGGGTCCAAAGCCCCACTCTGTACGGAACATGTGGTTCCGTACGATGATACGCTTTAGAAGCGGCAGGCACCGCTTCTGTTCGAGCTCTTTTAGCATGCGTAGCACCGCCTGCTTCAACACCACGCGCCGGGGTTAAATCACCCGGACGAGGAGAAGTACTTGGTCCAGGTGGGGAGCTGCGTTCCCGCAACCACCTCTGATGATCATTCTCGCTGTCATATCAGACAGCAACACCAGAGTCGTCATCGCTGTTAGGCGATGAGCACCTAGCGAGTTTCGACTCGCTAGATCCTTTAGTGGGGACGGCTGTATCCCCATCACTTTGTTCGGAGTCAGAACTCCCGAACATGGCCCTCTTGGCAACACGCCATTCGGAAGTTGCCATTGTGCGAGATGTTGCATTAGAAAAAATCTCCCTGTTTCTTGCCAGATGCCGCCTTAGCAGCATCTGTGGTCGAAGACGGTACGTCTTCCGACCTTTGCGTAGTTGAGGCTGCTAATGCAGCGTCACCGTTGTCACTCAACACCTCAGCACCTAGTGCTGAGGCGGAGGAAGAAGCTCCTTCAATGTTTTTAGCAGCGCTCTTTAGAGTGCCGCCGCGTGCCTTGACCATCGAGTCGATGGTCAATCAGTTGGTAAATGAGAACGACCAACAAGTGCCACCCATGATTGGCCAGAATAAGAATTATTATTCACCAACCACCTTAAGTGGGGGGTGATGTAATGGGGTGCCATTACATAATTGATATTCAAGTTAGAATATCACAGTTTAATTTCAGACGCGTTGTATGAAATTTAAATAAGAGATTATAAGTTATTATAATCTACGAAGGAAAAGTCGATTCGGTATAAATACCGAATCTTGCAGGTTAACTAATAGTACAGTTAGTTGAATACTTGATATTATTATATTAATTAGTTAGTTACTATACTATTAGCCTCTAAACCACCCATTAAATAAACACTCTTAATTTTGCGTTCTAACCCATAAGTAAACATTTATATATTTACTTTTAGTATAGGATTAGTTGTTATCAACTATTCCTGCTCTATTGCATTGCGCGCTTCCTCGCAATTACAGTGTAAGCCTGTAACAGGATCGGTCCTGTTACATCCTTACTATGTGCCTAGTGACACATCTAGATGCATATTGGGCCACCAACCCTGAGCAATACGACTGGATAACGGATGATGTTGATTCAACCATCAAGCTTCAGGTGTTATCATACGGCATTGGACAATGTTTAGCCAATCGATGGAATACTTACACCAATGATAGTGGCACAACTCATTTCATGCCGTTAATGAGAGGGGTAATGTACCTGCAAGTAGCCGGAAATGATGCGCATGAACATGTAAATACGAGTACAGAAGATATACAACGATGGGATTATGGACAATAATGTGTTCCACGAGGAAGAAACCTGGAATTTTTAGGATGAGGGATAATATGTTCTGTAGGATTCAGACATATCATCCTAACCACAGCCCTGGGAGGACGTATTCACGAGAATATACATAAGTTACGATAGATACCCAAAACCAACATTATGAACTACATCCGATGATTCGGAGTGATAGATAAGCTGACTAGAGATTCACCACCAGAGATTTTGAAACTGATAATTCGACGGGAAACTGTTCAATCGCTGAGAAGTTCATCAGTAATGGCTGATGCAGAACAAACACCAGTATATAAGACATTTCAGCGCAACTTGGATAGGGATCAAATGGAAGTGATCCGTGCAGCAATAGAGACGAAAGGGATAGTGTTGGCTTGTGGCCCTTATGGATGTGGGAAGACATCCACAATTACGGCTGTTGTACTGTCTCTATTGGCAATTTTTCCTTCATATAGGATTGCCATCGTGTCCGAAACCAATGCAGCTATTGGTGAAGATCTGAAAAGGTTGATGGATTCAAAGCAGTTGAACGATCAAGATATAGTTCGGCTGGGAGAAATAAAGGGCACTATGTTAGCGCCAGATGCTGAGAAGTATCGACGAAGGTTCCTTTCGGAGATATTACGACGAGAGCGACAATCATTGGAAGGGTATGTGAATCGGAAAGAGATAGCTCCCAGATTGAAGTTAAAAGAGAGAGACACATTGGGTGGGGCCCGTGTGATTGTTGCTACTTTGGCTCAATTGGGGCGACCAGATCTCTCGAACTTTCTCTATGACGTGATTATCAATGATGAGGGTGCACAAACAGCAGAAGTGGCATTACTTCAAGCTATTAGACCGTGGGTAAAAGTGATTATCTCAGTGGGAGATCCGTACCAGCTTTTTGCATACTCCCCTATGTATGAAAGAATGAAGCATCTATTCCGTGATGGCGTACGTCGTCATAAGATTGCGTGGGGGTTGATACATTCCATGGAACATTACCGAGCGATGAGGAAGATATCACCTGCATTCCCTGGAGTTACCATGACGGCATAATTTAGGAGCCATCCTATGATAACGAGATTGTTACAAACATTTTACCCATACACTATTCGAGATCGAGCCTATAAGTCACAAGATTATTTGGCACCAATGCACCTGAAGCATATGGAAACACTTAATTGGGCAAAGCCGGATGACCGCTACCCTTCTAGGGTGAAGAAAAATTTGGGGGGGCAGCGTGTCGTGTGGATTAGCTATCAAGAATGGGTTGAAGAACTCGAGCGCACCATGTATAAGCATAGAAACGTTATTGAAGTGGCAATAGTGGTGCATGTATTGGATGAAGTATGGTCGGTTTTACGGGCTGAGGCACGAAGATTGGGTATAGTTGTACAAAAGTCAGTTTTGAAAATTTCACCATATCAAGACCAAGTCTCGGCTATGAGGAGAGATTTGAGATATTTGAATGGAGTGTATGAAGATCATTTAGATATCGAAGTAGCTACTACCGACTCTAGTCAAGGCCGAGAAGCAGAGATTACTATTTTTACGATGGTGCGTTCGCATAATATCGGATTTATGGAAGGAAACCCTTCGAGGTCGTTGGTATCACTCAGCAGATCACGTGATTACTTATTCATTGTGGCTGCACGATATGTATTCGAGCAAGATATAGATTGGGATCGGATGATGGAAGTGTGCAGGAGGTATGATACTCCTTGTTTTGTCTCCACTATGACGGACATTGACGCACGTCAATATTTGAAGTGGGAGTAGAACAAAACGTTGGTTTTGACAGGAGATATAAATGGATTGCTTGATTTTGCTCGCTTACGATGAAGCTGCGCAAGGGGCGGTTGTGGTGAAGTGGCTGAAGTTTATGGTGAATTGTATACGGAAAGTATACATAAAGAGTATACGGTGTCGTAGTCGGCCATGAAGTGAGTTTTCGGTATTGAAGCCAGTGCTGAAGTAACCAAGAAGTAACAGGGTGAACAGATACTGGAGGTAAATATAAGATTTCTTAATACTTTTAATATAATCAAATTTCCCCCTTAGTGACCAATCGACCTCCACCCAACAAAACCTTCTCTCTAAACCTATACAAAAAACTAAGTACAACCCGAGGACACCTTTAAGTGAACGCGTGTTAAAGCGTGATAAAGATCCTCTGCGATTACCTAAGTTAAGGGGAAGCCTGAGTGTTACCAGGAAGTGTCCATTTTCAGTAACTTTGTATTAAGGTTCGGACGTAAGTATCAAGAGCCTGGGAAGTTTAAGCAAGAGAGGCGTATTGTATCGCTTCCTTGTGTTGTTTTTGAGTGGAAACCTCGAAAATTTAAGTTCCTTCACGACATACGTAACCTGCATCGCTGTACGCCTTGATGGTCAACTCGTTGCTCGCCACCTCACCGTGCCCCATACAAAACTTAAGATTTTTTGTACCCTTGAGGTTACGCAAAATATTCTTGGAAAGCTGCCAATCTGCAAAGGTGGGGGCATGAGTGCATCGAGTAGACTTATGAACGGCGTACACAATGTCGGGTCCGGTGCAGCGGGAGATCCAGAGCAAGCTTCCGACCAAAGACTGGAAATCCTTGATAGTCGTTAAACCAGTACTTTTTAGAAGTTCGCTTGGTTGAAGCGATATGTTCTCGAAATCCATGCCGATCGGAGTGCGTACCGGGTTGGCATCTTCCAACTTAAAGTCTTTGATGATACCATCAATCGTGAGCTTCTTGATCCAGCCTGTATCCGGAGTTGTCGTCGAACGTCACTCGCATGCCGAGAAATTTCGATACTTTGCCGAGGCTTTTAATCTCGAGGCACTTCAAATCTTGAAAATCTATACGAGCTCCTCCTTTGTACCAGTTACTAGTAAGTCATCAAAACAGATGCATACTATAACGGTTACACCATTTAAGGTCTTGACGTATAGACACATGTCCGTCAAGCACTGCGAAAATCCAAATCCATCAATTTTCCGTGAATCAGACGATTCCATAATAGGCCTGTCTGTTTAAGGCCGTAAAGCGTTTTCTTGAGCTTTAATACCTTGTTTTCTTGAGAACCTTGAATGTCCTCACTTGTCTTCAATTTCATGCCTTGGGGGATGAACATAAATATGTCATGTTCGTTTTCCTTGGCCTTAACATAGGCGTTCGGAATGTCCCTGTGCCTCACAGGCACTTTCCACTTGGTATCCAACGCCAAAACCAACTTCACCGTGTTCATGTCGATAACGGCGGCAAACGTTAAGGTGTAATCTATACCAAGACGTTACTCCTTGCCACATGCAACGAATCTTGCCTTGAACCGTTCGATTTCACCATCTTGGTCCAGTTTTGTCTTGAACACCCACTTGGTGTGAAGAGGTCGACATTTTTGAGGCTTGTCGACGATTCTCCAAACTTCTTTTCGTTCCAAAGCAATGATCTCCTCCTGAGCTGCAGTTGTCCATTTGTCCTTGTTAGTGGACTTCATCTCTTCGTTGATTTTTTTGGGTCTATTTCACTGACGAAATGTACCGACCCATCATCCTCGACTGCATTTGGAGTTTCAGTTGTATCTTCATCATTATGAGCTGAAACTTCGTGCTTGGACTTGAAAACACTTTGTGTGACGCAGCGCTCGCGTTGCCAACTTTTCTTCTTGTGTGCATTCTGCATTCACTTGAAGAAGTAGTCGCATCCTCCTCGATTGGCGATCTTCCACCAAAGTTTGTTGAAGTTTGAGGTTTTGGTCCGGGGTCAGAGTTTCATCGTTTTTGATATGTTGAGTGACAACAACCTTACGTTCACGCTTAAGGAAACTTAAACCCCTTCACCTCTTCGCTTTTGCCAACCACAACCGCAATCTGGGAACGATGTGCTCGTGAATCCTTTCCAGGATTTCTATACAAAGTGCAGATCCAACCGAAAGCAATGATCTCACCAAGGTGGGTTGCTTGCTTGTGACCACCTCAAAAGGTGACTAACGGCGAGAATTTGAATTACTCGGGATGCGGTTCAATATATATGCAGCATATTGAACCGCATCGCCCCAGAAAGTAAGTGGCAAACCACTAGCGAGCAGCATGCACCTTGCCATGTTCATAACCTTGCGGTGCATGCGTTCCGCCTTTACATTGCTCTACTGGTTGTTGGCTTCGCTTATTTGTCACTCAAGCACCAGTCTGTATGCAGAAACCATCCAGGTTCTTATATTCATACCCTCCATCGGTACGTAATATGTGAACCTTGCACTTAAACTGCCGTTCGAAAAACGCCATGAAATGTTCAAATTTCTTCGCCTCGACATCTTTGGTGTTGGCGAGAAAAACACGCACATAGCTAGATTTATGATCAACGAAGTTGATCATGTATCTGTTGCCAATACGGTCATTAGGGGTAATCGGGCCCATTAGGTCAGAACATATGACACCACCGATTCGATCAATCGGTCAGTTGGTACCACTGTCTTGACGGACCTAGGATTTTTCGTCTGCTTTCCCTGGGCGCAGGTCAGACAGTTCATCCTTTTATGGTCCGTCAGTTCGATGCTAATCGACGAATCCTTAGCCAAGCGTTCGATGGCATCGTAATTTAGATGTCCATGTCGAGCATCAAAATGCATTAACGACCTTTGTGCACATCTGATTGCCGGGCCGATTCAGTGTCATTCTCCTCCAGGATGTCCATAACGGCCGTAAAATGAGTCTCGTCATTGATAATAACCGAGACATTGACCGTTAAGACCTTGTTGTTCTTTTGGATATCAAAAATCTGAGATAGGGTGGAGGTATGTAATAACATACGGTTTCCATTAACTTAGGCCATCTCACACCTTTCTCCTCCAAAAGACCGTAAGACAAGATGTCTTTCACGAGATTTTCCACGTAGTACACGTTATACACTCACACCGTCTTTGGTTTACCATTGGCACGTACTTTTATCAAAATCCAGCCTTTTAACGTAATTTCCAGCTGTTTTCCATCAGCCTGGAAACACGTGCTGTCAACTGTTTCGGTATCACGCTGATACTTTTGCTGATTAAACAAGTGTATGCTAGCGCCGAAATCGAGAATCCAAGTGTTTGCAACATATTTGGGCGCAAAATTCGAAACAGCCAGCGAAAAATCGACTTTTTTTGTCGGGCTTGGTTGGTCATTTCGGTCTTATATGACCTACTTTTCCACACCCATGACATTTCACCCATTTTTTTTCCTCCTCGACCAAGTTGACTGCATCGGGATGGTAGGCCTTCACATTTCTTGATTCGCCTTCAAGAGCTTGCGCAAAGTGCGTCAACTCTTCAGCATGTCGAAGAAAATCCGTTCGTGTATGGTCATACTTGGCCATCAATATTGTCTTCAAATCAGGCGACGCATAGTGGACCACATTGTCCAGTACAAGCAGCTCACTGCCGCCAACTGCCTCAGATATCGACACCAAGTACAAAAAATGTTCGTTCCACGAACGCTTGGGGCTCTTTCGACTGGTGAACAATTTCATCGCCTGTGAAAATTGTGATGGTTGTGTGAAATGCATTTAGCATATTATTCATCACATGCACAAGAGTGGGCTATTCGTTCCACCATGTGTCGACTCGTCTGTTGTAATATTTTTCGGCGGTACCACCAAGGTAGTGACCTAGCAAATCCAGCTTGATGTCCTCGCTCCAATAGTAACAGCAGGCAGATTCGGCAATCGATATCTACCGGATGAATCTTGTACCCCAGTCCTTGAAACCCGCTCCAAGTCCTCGGTACACTTCGGTACCATCAAATATCTTGATTGAAAACTTGCACGCTTTCGCGGATGGCGTTTCGAATACCAGGGGCCGATTTTCCATCGGTACCCATACCATAATTATTATGGTTAAAATTTGGTTGCACCTCGGGCTTCTTGTCGGGAGTGCTTTCAAGCGACTCCATCCGCATACGTGTACCCAGACGAATCGAGTTGTTGAAACCGAAGTTATTCGGATCCGGTTGGACCCTGGTAGCTTCAAGCTTGTCCATACGGTCGAACAATTTCTGGAACATCTCCAGTACCTTTATTCCTTCGGCGCCCATCGCAGCCGGTTTCTCCTCCTGGGATCCGTCGTCGCTGGAGACATCATGACCCTTTGGGCTCATAACCTGTTGAAAGGTGTTTCCGTCCATCGTAGCACAGCAGTGTAGGAAACTTGGTGTTGTAGATGTCCAATAATAACAGCAATATTACCAAATCGTCTCAAGTCAATATCTCAGCAACCAATTACAGCTAGGTTGCGAGAATGACACCCGTTGAGAGATTGTAATGCGTCCGACGAAGTAGATTGAACCAGGAACTTGTTCAATGGAATGTGTATTGAGAAGTGCTTAGCTAGCCTAGCATGAATATGCATGCAGAAGGAGTTGAACGTGTACTATATCTCCAACAGCTGGTGTGTGTTACCTGCATTACTTCTCAGGGCAAAAATAGGCAGTACTTAGAATCGAGTACGGATACCGTATTTTTAGCAGCTAGAAAGTAAGAAATACAGATTGCTAACTCAAACAAATAGTGCGTACCTAATTTTAGTAATTCAAGGCTACAGACTAGTGTTAACAGATGATTGTAGAGCGCTCGAACGAGCTGGCGGTTCCCGCCTTGCGCGCCCTACGTCATCAGCGTAAGCGCGCTCGGGAAGCAGCGAGCACGTGTTCTCGGTCGTTTTCGCGTAAACTTCTGCGAATCGAAAAGCGTACTTAAGCACCGAACCTAACATGCCAACGGGCACGTACCGGTATGAGAGACTCCAGCCCTCTCGGACGTTGTTTGCCTCGTGCATTGTTTCCGTCATGTTGCACGGGCCTGTCGTTCGCCGAGTGGGCAGCGTCCGACGCGCGTCGACGCGACCGAATTGGCTCGAACAAAATTGTGGCCCCGTGCCCGTGTGTCCGCAAGTACATGACGCTGAGACGAGCGACATGATGCGCGCGGGGCACGCGCTGCAAGTCGCAAGTGCCACGCTGCTCGATGCCAAGGCACAGTGTGGCACAATCCATTCGACTTGCGTTTCGAGTGGAATGAAATAAATTAATTGGATTAGGATGTTGTTATGATTATTTTTGGCAGCTCAGCGAGTTCCATGTCCTGACACCCGACACGAGCGCGGAGACGGAGAAAGTAAAGGTAAAAAAAAAGAATTGGTGGCCGAGTACGAGGCGTGTGTGTGTGTGTGTGTGTGTGTGTGTGTGTGTGTTTGACCGAAAAGCATGAATTGTGTGTGTTTTTCCGAACCACCAGGAGCTGCAAGGAACTCAACACGAGGCCGTGGAGCGCATCGAGGAGGCTGTGCGAACACATGACGTGCGATTTCGACCGAGTTGCGTGATGCCAGCGGTCAAGCTCAGTAGTTTTGCTCTTGGTACGTTTTGGTCGAGGGCGCTAGTGTTTTTCGTTCTGTTTTCTCTAACCCATTTGTTGCTTTTTTTTGGCGGTCGTGTCTTTTCGAGGCTGTGTGTTGCGTACAGTGGGGGACTCGAGGAGCAGCACGTCGTTCATGACTGGAACGAAAATGGGCCTGAGTGAATTCTACAATGACCAGATCCGCGAACTGTATGCGCGCAACCGCGACGCGGTCGCATGCAAGGAAGTGAGTACGCCCATATCTTGTGAAAAAAAAAAAAAACAGCGTGAAAGGGAGATAGGAGGCCTAACGGATGGGAACATGCATGGGTGCTAGTTGTTGAAAGCGTTGCGAGATCAAGAGCAAGCGTTTGTGGACACGCACGCGCCAGACATGGCGACGGCCACGAAAAACGGTTTCGACCCCGTTGCCACAGCCGCGAAAATGGCGGTGCAAGTGCTCGCTCGCGTCGCGAAAGCGCTGTAGGAAACATCGTGTGCTCAGCGTGTACGAAGTCAAGGTTCAAGTAGGAAAGCGCATGTGGCTTCATCATCTCTTGCGCAATGGTGTCGTTCATAGACTTAACCACTAGCCCACGTAGTGCACGTCAGCAAACGAACGAATGAGAAAAGCATGGACTCGAATGAATGGGGTTTGTTTTCATGGACGCTGCGATGTTGCTACACATTAATGTATCACTTATTAACACATGAGGAAGAGGCTAGGCTGGGGTTCTATCTAACTGCTCGAGTGCGTGTGCGTGTGTGTGTGTGTGTGTGTGTGTGTGAGCATCATCCACTCGCGTTGCTATACACGCTTCGTTCCTTGCTCAAGCGCTGGTGCATGCTTCGTGACGGCACGCCCGTACTCCAGTACTTGCGCTTTACTCGATCCACGGTTCGTGTCGAGTAGAGTTCAAAAAACGTCGACGCCGTGTCGGCAATGCACGAGTAGCCGGGCCCGTGGCGATCCTGCGTGTAAATGAAGAGACGAAAACAGAATGGAAACGTCTGCGCGGGCGCTGAGCGCGTGGCCTTGCGTTTCTTCTTGAGCATGGGCTGCACCTTCCAGACATCGGGGAGGAAGAACCACGTGCTTCGGATGACACGATGCGAAGACGACGCGTCCGTCGTGGACGACGACGACGACGTGTCTGGTAACACGACGCGCCGCTCTTCCATTTCCACGGCTTGGAAACACGTGAATCGAAATTGTTCAAAAACGGCGAGCGTCGGAAACGACGGCGGCGGATGCAGCGCTTCGACGAGATTCGTGGATTCCTGTTGCGGCACGCGTTCAAAGCGTCCGAGCACGTAGAGCTCCCGCGTGCCCCCGCCACGCAACGCGCCGTCGCGTTTCGTCGACAGCGTCGTTGCGGCAGGGAAAAACTCGGCCGCCGACGTGAACGCGTGACAGTAGACGGGGCCACGACACACGCCGACGCTCGAGTGTTTTCGATTGTTCATCTTCATGGAGTAAAAGTCGTGATGCTCGGGACAGGATGGAAAACACTGGAGGTTCTTGCGTCCATTCTTCCAGTAACAGTCACTGAGGTCGGTCAAGAGCTGGATCTTGGCCGCGTGGGTCGGAGGCCCAGCGAGGGGCGCGGCCGTGCGTCCTTTCGTCCCGCGCGTCACGGCGTCGCCTGCCTCGAGCACGGACGCTGCCGCGTGGAACGGGACGTTGTTCGTGGCCAACGTCCGCGGTGGCGAGGAGGGAAGACTCTCGACGGGCTCCGCCGTGCGTGGGGATTCCGGGGCACTCGCTCGGTGCGTGGGACCGTCCACGGAGCCGCCCACGCTCTTGATGTCACCAGGGAGCGTCGCATACGCGGGACAAGGACGAGGCACGGGCTCGAGCGTCCGCGTTTCGGGGGCCGAACACACGTCGCTGTACTTGCTGGGTCGATACGGGGGTGCGGGTCCCGTCGGAAGCAGCGCATGCCGTTGATAGGGTGGCAACGTGTAGGCAGGATGGGAAGGTGGCACTATCGTGCTCGACGTGCCTTCAAAGCAAGGAAAGGCCATGGACGGCGTCGGAGGCAGGGGTACAGGAGTGGCATACGGCTGAGGAGGATACTGCGGCGCGTCGTACGTGTCGGTGGCCCCACTGGGCCACGCACTCATGTCTTCAAACAAGAGTTCCGACGGTTCGAGCGGGTGGGGCAAGCACATGGCAAAGTGGTCCATCTCGACGGGCGACGTGACGTCCTCACACGCGTAGGACGACAGGACGTCGCCCTGCGCTTTGCCACTCGTGCTTGGAAACTCGCCACTGCCTGCATACAGACACGGCGCACGAAAGGGCGTGGCACTCGCTGCCGTGCCGGTTTCCAGGGCCGGGGCCCCAAGCGCCTGCGAGCGGGGCGTCCCAAACGACGACACGAGAGGCGCGCTCGCTCCCGTCTCCATCTTACTGCTCATGAACCAACTCGTGCCAGGGTACGGCATGGACGTGACGGGGAGAGGAAGACTGTCGTGCTCGAGTGCGAGCTTGTGCAGTGGCTCGTGGAGAGTATTGATGGACGGATAGAGAGGCGCGACGACCGAGAAGCCACACGTCGTGGCCTCGGCGCCTGCCAAGCACGTGTCCTCGAACGCAGTGGACGAGATCATGTTCCAAACCGACTGAGGCAACGGTCCCGAGAGGGAAGTCGCGTGACTCCCAGGAATCGTCCCGAGGCCATGATGGGGTTGGAATCCGGACCCACCACAGGCCTCCTCGGGGCTTTGGAGCATCGTTGTGTAGCCATGGGAGCCGCCCGCGCCGCGGGCGGCGACGTCCCGCTCGTCCACTTTAAAGCTTGGCCACTGGACCTCTGGACCACTCGAGATGGAGCACGTGAGCTTAAGATCCGCCGTGTCCGCTGGCTCGTCCTCCTCTCGAGCCGCAAACGCGCGTGGACTAGACATGGGGCGGTCGAGGGAATGAGGATGATGGCGCGGGAACGGCCCGAGCGCGAGGGTCGCTGAGAAAGTCATTGAGCCGGTGCCGTCGAGTGTGACAATGAGGCAGAGCTCTTTTCTCACGAGAGAGTGGGGGGAGGCTGCCACAACGTCAAGTGAACAAGCGTTCTAGAGGCGACGGAGGGGCATCCTTGTCGTCTCGCAAAAAGTGGGCCAAGGTTTCGACACAGACTCGAAAGAGTACTGCTGATCGTACAAAAATCCTCTCTCTCTCTCTCTCGAAACAAGTGGACGGCACTTGCTGGTCTCTCTCTATGGGGCACACAAGTCGCTTTTCTGGAGCGAGGCTGTCGTGCAAGCTCGTACGAGTGCGAGCGTAAAGTCGTAACGGACTGGTGTGGCAAGGGGTGGGGGGGGGTGTGTGTCATGACGTGCGTGGGCGTGGGAAGCGTAGCAGCCTTTGTACGCACGGTTTTTTGTGGCGGTACGTCCTCTCTCCCCTGGACGTACGCGACGAGGGGGAGCCTCTGCAGCTGAAGCTCGTGCCCTTTAAGGGTTGAACAAAAGGGCGCGGCCGTGACAAGAGGTTGACATGGCGCTTTGCGAGCCACACGTTGCTGCGTCGTTGGCCGGGCTGCATAAAACCCACACGACTCGCGTGCGCGTTATCAGGTGGTTAGAGGATTGACACGCATTGGTCTGAGCTAGAGAATCAAGCGAACGAGTGCAGCTGGGACCTGACATGTGGGACTGGAGCTTGAAGACCCAGCGAGTCTCTGTGTGTGTGTGTGTGTGTGTGTGTGGTGGCTTGCGACTCGACGGCAAGCCCTGGAACAAGGGGCATGGGCATGGGCATGGACGAGTGCGTTTAGTGCAGAGGTTAGAGATGGATAGAGAGATACATGTTGCAAAGGGCCCAAAACGATCTTTTGCACGGAGACTCTAAATGGTGACATAAGTGAGAGGTGTCTCTAAGCAAATCCCTAAGAAAGGAGCTCCACGTGGGGATTTGCTCACCCATGTCGTTATGCATGCGTAACATAAACACGCGCAATGAAAAAGATGTGCGTGCCGCCTCGATAGTCAGTGTGCCAAAGTCACGAAACATGCGCTTTTGGTTAGCATATACACATGCAACATGTACGCACGTGTTTACCTAACGCATCATCGTATGCGAGGATACATCTCCATCGACTTGGTGGATCGTACATTAATTTCACGTCGCTCGCATGGACGCAACGAGGGCGCGTGTCCGTCCATGCAGCACACAGATTACATTAAGTACGAGTTTAGACACCCTTTTTTAGAGCATGTAATCACCGAAAAATACTGTAGCGTAAAACGTGCCTTGTAATCTAATCTGTAGGATGTGCTTCATCTGTGTCGTTTTGTATTGCAACTCGTCTGCAAATCCTAGCGCGTGACAATTCTTGTCACGCATGAGTCATCTCTTAGTGAGTTAAGTAGTTACGGTACGGACTCCATTTCCAAAAAAAGGCCACGATTCCTCCGCAGGGTACGATTGTACGCACTCCGAGGGAGCGACGCACCGAGTCTAGAATCAACAGGTGGACATGCGGTGGTTCTGTGAGCTCGACACGCTCAATGCTTTGCAGGTCATGGGTCTCTTCATTGTGACACGTTGAAGGAGGCGGAGGCTGTTGCGCGACGTCGGCGTCCTTGTCGTACAAATGGTCTCGTCGGTCCAATTCCTCACGAGATACTTTTGACAGCTCTGTGTCTGCACCAGTCGTGCCTCCGTTTGCAGGCTCGTTCGATTCCGGGTCTGGACCTTGGCGTCGCATCCCAGTTAGTCACATGTTCCACTGCCGCGTCCTCGAGCAGCGACTAACCTGACGCGCTCGTCGACGCTTAATCTCGGTCGTACAAAGATTCATATGGTGTCCACCCTGTCACTTTATATGCACGCGTCCGGTTGCGTCAGGACATGACGAACGCGCGTATGGGATCGGGACAATGGACAGCTGTTCGTCTTGCAAGGGTGGACATGCCGTGCCGCTATCGTCTTCGCCCGGATCACTGAGCGCGAGCAGCGTTTGTACCATCGGCGGTCCGTGCTTTTCGTGAAATCCTCGAACCAGTAGCGTGCGAATACTGACGCGCGTTCGATGCCGTTCAGCTCAGGGGATACATGTCGGCGACTCTTAGAGCGAGCATCCCTGAAAAGAGCGCTGCGCGGCATCGAGTCTTTCGTGACGTCGAAGCGCACGTACAGGCAGTGAAAGTCGTCGGGGTGGTCGTACACGTCTGATCCCGTCGTACACACTCGCACCTCAGTGAAAGACCCACGAGAGAGACACTTGAAACGTGTTGACTGCTATGACTATATGGAAGAGAACGAGCGTGGCCACGAGCAAGAGGACGCGACAGGGACGAGAGCACCATGCAATCGCATGGACGGACAAAGGCACAAGACTGGACCACAGATGGTACCATAAGACGTGGCGAAGCTCAATGACGTTGTGTCAAGAATAAAGTGAAGGACGTTCTTGAGTACGTCCAAAGGGCAGGCAGTGGGCAGGATCGAAGCTTAGTGAGCTACAGGTAGGGGGAGAGAGCCCCATGACCCACGGACGCTTTTGGATGTCCAATCCGACCTTTTCATTGGACAAAATCATGGGCATCGATAGAAAAAAAACCTTGCGTTCCTTCACAAGTTTCCCAACCTCGGCAGGCACACTTTTTTTACATTGACTGGGTACATTGATCATCTCTTCCCCTCGAGTGAGGGGTGGAGCAAAGCCTCGGAGAGTCAACGCAATTGAATGTATACGACTGGACGCCGTCACATCTACGGCAAGTTGAGTCCAGGCCTCTGTTGAAAGTTGTTCGTGTCCATAGTAGCTAGCACTTGGAGACGAAAAGTTGCGAAAATTAATTCAAAAGGTAGCGAAGAGTCACTTAAATCGATGTCTCGACAGTCAAACACACGGTAACAGCGAAAAAAAATACCCGAAGACAGTTCGCAACGAGAAGAATATCCAAACCATGGACTAACTCAACGGGATGTGGAGTGAGAAGTCTCTAGCTAGCCTAACATAAAATGTGTACGAGATGTTGAAGTTATGGTAACCTTCCATCTGTTGTGTGGTATACATTTCTTATGCGTAGCAACAAAAATGGGTGTACTCAGAGCCGAGTACTAAGACACAAATTATGCTGCAAATGAGAACGAAATACAAAATGGCTACCTAAAATAGTCCTACTCAGTTTTAACAAAAACCAAAGATAGACGGACTATTTTAACAGCCAATAAGGGAAACGTTAAAATGTCCCCCTATAAAACGTCATAAAGCCTAGCTGATGTTCCCAATCCAGCTATCGGTGGACAATCGACCCATACTCTCGTCCGAGCGCAGAGAGGAGACCAACTTACGGAAGAACAATTGGAAGAGAACAAGATGGAGAATGAAGAAGATGATAAATATCATATGTGTTGTTGTGTGCTCTTCCCCTTAGCCATCGTATAGTCGTAGTGCAAAAATGCGTAGTAATCACTTGATCCTAGTATACCCTCCTCTTAGTACGCGCAACCTTCGTATCCAGCTCTTATCCACAGTAACTGGAACCTAAATGCGCGCCCCCACTAAAGAGAAACTTGGTCTGCCGTGTGATGCCGCTTGCCCCTCTCTACTCCTACTGAATATGCCAAAGTGACCAAGCGCACAGAGAAAACGGACGCGTGGTTACTGTTAGTTAACCGTGAGAAGAAAATGCAAAAGTGATATATTTAGACTGGACTAGTTTTAGTCCGTCACAACAAATGCAATTTGTGTACACCTATTTTCGACTTCTGTGCGTCGATGCTAAAACCTTGGAAAACCACAATATCGCAACTTGCCCTTGGTTTCCAACACTCCTTCTCATCGCCGCGCACTTTGAAAAAAGGTTTCCTTCATCGCTACGACAGTCCAACACTTGATCACAACACTCCAAACCGCGTCATCGGTAACGCCTTGGTAAACATGTCAGCTTTCATCTCATCAGTCCCTTTATAGCGCACTTCAATGTGTCCTTCCATCTGCTTCGAGATCAGGAACTTGATCCTCACGTCAACATGCTTCATCTCACTTGAGTTTCTTTCACCTTCCAGGAACTTTATTGCAGCTTGATTGTCCGAAAATAGAATCATCGGCAAATTAAAATTTATTCCAATCTCTGTCAGCAATTCGTACACTCCAAACACCTCGCACTCCACTTGAGACGCAGCAGAAAACTCTGCTTCCATTGTCGAAAGTGATACGCACGCCTGGCGTTTGCACATCCAATAGAGAATAATTCCATCCAACGTGACCAATCCTCCGGTCACCGACTTTCTGTCTTCCTTACATCCCGCGTAGTCTGCATCACTGTATGCAACCATCTGTAATACATCTTGTACATCGACTTCCTTCGACTGCTCCATCTTTAACTTCATCTTGAATGTCCCCTTCAAGTACCGCAAAATCCTTTTTACCAAAATCCAGTCCGTCATCCTCGTCGCAAGCGTCTGCCTGGTCGTCCTGTGTACCGCGTACACTATGTCGGGCCTAGTACATCTAGCAATCCACAGGAGGGATCCCACAAGTGACTGGAAATCCCTCACTGCAGGCGATCCGTCACTAGCCTTGACCGGCAATTCCACTTGATTTTCCATACACACGTCCTCGTGATTTCCTCCAATTGGTGTCTTCACTGGATTGTCATCCTTCGAACCATATTCTTCAATGAGACACTTGATCATCACTTCTTGGTCGAGGTAATAACCTCCTTCATAAGTCACCCGCATTCCTAGAAACTTGGACACTTCACCCAAATCCTTAGTGTCTAACACTTTCATGTAATCAAAAAATGTCGTTACCAAATCTTCTTGCGTTTCGGTCACCAATAAATCATCTACGTAAACTCCGACCACGATCATATCCACTCCACGTCGCTTGAAATACAAACATAAATCCGTGTAACACTGCGAGAAATTCAACGTAATCAACTTGTCGTGCAATAGTCTGATCCAGAGTCGCCCTGTAACGGGGTTACATTCGCGTTACATTGAGTGTTGGTGTACATGAGTACACCACGGTTGAGGTCAGTATTGGTCGGTTTGAAAGGTTTTGAACCTTTGGTTATTTTAACCAATCAGGGCAGGGTCACTTGGTGTGGTGGTGTGTCAGACATCCACGTGTCAGTACACAGGTGTGTACACTACATTTTAGCTCGGTACGAATTAGGAATATTCTACTTAGTATTACATATAGTTTA
>CM047591.1:1109648-1143026 GCA_026184515.1 Peronosclerospora sorghi
ACCGTGGTGTACTCATGTACACCACGGTTGAGGTCAGTATTGGTCGGTTTGAAAGGTTTTGAACCTTTGGTTATTTTAACCAATCAGGGCAGGGTCACTTGGTGTGGTGGTGTGTCAGACATCCACGTGTCAGTACACAGGTGTGTACACTACATTTTAGCTCGGTACGAATTAGGAATATTCTACTTAGTATTACATATAGTTTATATTAGTTTAAATTAATTTAGGCTAATTACATATTAAATATATTAAGTTTACATTTCACTCTATTTTGCGGACGTGCGACCTCGACCGGTCGCGCGCGCAGTGAGTGTCGTAGGTAAGAGGGAGTCCTCCCTTTACTTACATCCCGTAAAGGGAATACAGCCGTTAAGGCTAAGTCGTAAACTAACCCGGGAATCTTGGCCCCTAGTAGGAGAACTCTCCTACTAAGCCCTTTACAAGGGCGTATCGGCTAAGTAGCGGTAGCTACCGCTTTAAGGAAGAGTCTTCCTCTGTGCGCTAGCCTCACCGTTCGTATACGCACCGGCTACATCTGGTAGCACTTATAGTCAATCCAACACCTCTGTTGGTAGACTAGGCATCCTCTGCAAAGGATGAATCAGGACGATTGGGATAGTTTGACCCTCGTCCAGCAGGAAGCCTTTAAAAGGCTGTTACCCTTAACGGGGGAAGAAGGCATGAAGATCCTAGTGGAGCAGGGCCTTGAGACCGTAAGGCAAGGGTAAATGCCCTCATCGCTCATGAGGCGAGTTGTAGTGGAGGTCATTCCACGGGGGTGCGCCCTCCGTTATCGTTTAAGCTAAAGGCGTTCACCGGGGAGAAGGGTGACAACCTTTACGTGTGGTTGCGAGAGGTCGAAACGGCCTTCGACACAGCGAATATGACCGCTGATCACTTGCAAGTGGGACTTGCATTGACCCATCTTACGGGCAAATCCCGTACATGGGCGTTTACGTGTTCGGAGTCAGTCACGGACGTGTTACCAACATGGAAGGTCCTTAAGCAAAAGATCATGGACATGTATGCAACGCATAATCTGGTTTTACAGAATCAACTGGCGTTCCTGAGGTGCCGTCAAGGCACTAAGGACCTGGAGATTTACATCCAGGAGCTTAAGACCCTGTTGGCAGGGATGTACGCGAAAGCGTATTTGGACGATGTGTCCATCCGTCTTCATGGGAGGACTGAGAGAAGGTCCAGCACGTTCGGAATTATTCCGATGCCGACCCCAATCCCTGGAGGAGGCGTTCAAGATGGCGTTCAACGCCGAGAAGAATTTCCGCTCCTCTAAGGTGGGTCCCGAACCCATGGACCTGATTCAGGTCGAAGCGGAGGAGAAACCTCCCGCTAAGAGTCATTCTGACTCTTTTTCACAGAGCTTCGAGGCAGAGCTCTTAGCTATGTTGCAGCGGCATGGGCCGCTGAGATGCTTCCTGTGTGGAAGCACGGATCATCTGAGGAACAGATGTCCGAAAAATCCCCAGCGAGACACTCGCTACAAGGGACCAAGGGTGGGGAAAAAGCCCTTGTCCAAGCCGTTGGGAAACGACGGCTCCCGGTAGGTGCGGGGCGCCCTACTGGGGGACCCCTCAGTGCTGTTAAGCCCCAGGGTAGGGGACGACAGCACAAAGCCCCGAGGGAAGCGGTGCTTTCTAGCACCGAGTTGGTGTACCAGCCAGGTTTGCTGGTAGTCCTTCAGGACGTGAAAGGCTTTGATAAGCTTTGGAGAGTATTGATAGACTCTGGAGCGTCTGACAATTATTTCAGACGGGCTTCTGTTGAGAAGAGTCGGCTGTATGCCGAGGCCCTAGAGGCACGTTCTCGTGACGTTGTCACGGTCCGTCTTGCGACGGGCGTACAGGTTTCTGTACCCAAGGTCTCCATTGACCTTAAGCTGAACTTTGCAGACTTCGACAGCTTAGAACGTTGCCTAGTCATGGATTTGGACTCGAGGTATGACCTCATTCTGGGCATGAAGTGGCTGGAACGCCACGAGCCATGGATAGACTGGAAGTCTAAGTCCATTGGCTCAACGCACCCGCGGTCGGGTGAAGCATTGGCGAGTCATGAACCCACCTTTGCTCGATCGCAAAAGCGATTTTGGCGTGAGATGCCAGAGATTGGGATGTCTGAAATGATCATTCCCAATGGCGTTAAGGAAGAGTTACTTAAGAGGGGGATTCGGCGGCTAATCCCCGCGCCGATATAGGCGAGACTGGTGAGTCGCCAGTGATAGAGGTGGATTCCTCTGAGGTTAAGCGCGAGGCGCTTAGAGAAGAGACCCGAAGTTCGTCTCTTCTACAGGTCGGAATTGATTCCGACCACGCCGTGTCCGGCGAACAAGTTGCGACTCCAGTGGTAGGGGTAGAGACCCCTGTGGTTAAGCGCGAGGCGCTTCCAAGCGAAGAGACCCGAAGTTTGTCTCTTTCGCACGTCGGAAATGATTCCGACTACGCCGTTATAGGTGAGACCGGCGAGTCACCGGTGTAGAGGTAGATTCATCTTTGGATAGGCGCCTGGCGCTTCCAATAGATGGGGAAATTGAATCCCCCCATCTGGGTCTCGGGATGAGTCCCGAGGTCAGTAGTCAGCAGTCCTATCGGATGCTGAATAATGTGACAGGTATTGTCACAGAAGGCGTAAGCCTGGAACGGTTGCCTGGGGTAGGCGAACTATTTTCGTTGGAGGAGATGTCCTTCAATGAGTTTGAGACTGCTTTGAAAGCAGAGGAAATCGACGAGGTCGTCGTGTTGCGTCAGGAAGAGGAGTTGAAATCTTCATCCACGATGGACGAGTCAGTTTTGGTGCAAACGAAACAGGCATCGAATGCCCGAAGCGGCCTCAAGATCCTTGCGGAACCTGAGGACACTTACCATTCCTTGCCGAAGGAATTTGGAGATGTCATTAGTGACAACCCGCCGATGGGATTACCACCGGATCGGGGAGTCCGACATGAAATTGATTTGGTTCCTGGAACCAAATACTGCGTCAATAGGCAGTGGCCTCTACCCAAGGAGCAATGCGACGTTATCGATGCATTCTTCAAGGAGAAAGAAGAGGCAGGGATGGTACGGGAGAGCAAGTCTACCCACTCTTCTCCCACTTTTTGTGTTCGCAAACCGAACGGAAAGTGGCGCATTGTGCATGCGTCCAACAAGCTGAACACAGCTACTGTACCCATGCAAACTCCGATTCCTCGGAAGGATGTCCTCCAGAATAATATGGCGGGCTGTACTGTATACAGTGCCTTAGATCTGGTGGACGGGTATTATCAGGTGCTCATGCGAGCGTCCGATATTCCGCTTACAGCGGTCAGCACGCCTAGCGGCATGCTGTGGGAGTGGCTTGTTATGCCACAGGGGCTTTCGAATGCACCAGCGACATTCAATCGCTTCGTGACTCAACTCTTCCGCCCTCATATAAAGTACGCTCAGACGTACTTCGACGATATATTCGTCCATAGACGTGCGGAAGGCGACTCGTCTGATGTTCAGACGCATCTGATACACCTTCGAGCGGTGCTCGATTGTATGCGAGAGCATAAGTTATATGCGAACGCATCCAAATGTATATTTGGTGCTGAGGAAATTCCTTTCCTCGGATGCTTCATCGGTAAGGATGGAGTGCGGGCGGATTCCGCGAAGGTGAAAGCCATTGTGGAGTGGCCTTCGCCTGTAAATCTTAGAGATTTACGGAAGTGACTTGGATTAGCCAACTATCTCCACAAGTACAGCGAGAACTACGCTGAAATGGCGAAGCCATTGACCGACCTTCTTAAGAAGGATGTTGATTGGTGTTGGAAAACCGAACACCAAAACGCTTTTGAAGCGGTTAAGGAGGGCTTGTTAAAAGCTCCCGTTCTTGCTCTCCCAGACACTGGGAAACCATTTAGCGTCGTCTGCGACGCCTCCGATTTCGCAATCGGATGTTCTTTGTTACAAGCAGACGATGCAGGAAGGGAACGCGTAATTGCGTTTGAGTCGAGGCAGCTTAATCTGCGGAACGGAATTATCCCGTTCATGACAAGGAGCTACTTTCAATGAAGTATGATCTTGTCAAATTTAGGATTCACCTACTCGGCTCAAAGCCGTTCGTGGTTTATACTGACCACGCGTCCTTACGGACAGCGACAAAGTCGCCTCATCTCTCGCAACGGATGGCCCGTTGGCTCTCCTTCTTTGCGGAGTACAACTTTGAGGTTAAGTATAAACCTGGCAAGCAGAACGTGCTTGCGGACGCGTTGTCGCGTCGTCCCGATTACGAGATCGATCACGCGACATTCGTCACCACATCTGTGGTGGATCTCATACGCCAGGCGTATGAGAAAGACCCACAGTGTACGGCGCTAATCAGCGCGTTAGGTGAAAAGGGTCTTGGCTCGTCTGAGCCAACCCTGTCAAGTCGAGCTAAAGCTCGTTTACACCGTTACAGGTACTGTGACGGTCTGCTATTTTATATCACGAGCGCGGAGGACACTCCGCGGGTGGTAGTTCCTCATAATGAGGAACAGAAGTATATAGTCCTCTTTGAGGCAAATGACGCCCCTACCGGGGGTCATTTAGGTCGGGATAAGACCTACAGCGATTTAAGCACTTTGTATTGGTGGCCCAATATGTATAAGTGGGTCGGTGCGTATATACGCACCTGTGAGACGTGTCAGAGGGTTAAACCCTCTGCAAGTTCAGCTGCGCCTTTGGCGAGCTTATCGGTTCCAACGGAGTGTTGGAAATCCATTAGCATGGATTTTATCTTCGGTTTTTCGAAGGATAAGTCCGGTAACACCGCATATTGTTCTTTGTAGACCGATTGAGCAAGATGGCTCACCTGGCGGCAGTGCCAGAGTCCATAGATGGACAAGGAACGGCGAAAGTGTTCCTAGACCGTGTCTTTCGACAGCATGGTCCACCCGATTCCGTTGTGTCGGATCGGGATTCCCGTTTTACGGGACAATTCTGGGGAGCGTTGTTTAAGGTGCTAGGCACCAAGCTCCTCATGTCCACTGCGGATCACCCGCAGACGGACGGTCAGACGGAACGCGTTAATCGCGTTGTGGAGGATATTCTCCGGAGTTTATGTCCGGATTCTCCAAAGAGTTGGAGTGAGATGCTTCCGATGGTTGAATTTGCTATCAACAATTAGGTACATGCATCTACGGGGTTTACCCCGTTTTACGTGAACGGATTAGTAAATCCGAGGGTTCCGTTGACGCCACGTGTGTGTGGCCCAGGGATTGAAGGGGGAGGATTCCCCGATGTCAGCCCGGTATCGGTGCGAAAGCACATCGATAAGTTCTTATCGACGCGCCTTAGTGTCTTACGACACGTCTGCGATGCCATGGCGGAAAGCCAAGACAAACAGAAGGAGCAAGCTGACCGCAAGGGGCGGCGTAACAAAAGGGTGTACAAAGTGGGAGAAAGTGTTTTACTAAACGCTAAAAATCTTCCTACACATGCAGTTTCAAATGTGTTGCGTAATAAACTGCGCCCCAGGTTTGTAGGACCCTTTAAGGTACTAGCCCGAAAGGGCTTATCGTATACCTTGGACATCCCGAAGGTGATGCGTACGCATCCAACCTTTTATGTCGGTATGCTTAAGCCATACCAGGACCCGGAGGCGGGCCCCCTCCTGGAGGAGGGTGGAAAGGCGGATAGCCGTAAGGCACCGCAGGGCGAAGTAAGCCCGAAAGGGCTAAAATTCGACCACAAAGATCCGAAACGGTCGTCTCGAGAGAGGCAATTCGCCTCTCGAAGCGATCAGTGGCATCCCGCTCATCGCGGATCCCCTCGAGGAGATCATGGATGCGAAGGCTGTGTCGATCACAGCGCTCGCGAATCTCACGTCGCAATTGCGCGACCTCCTCCTCCAATTCTTGATGCGGAGTGTTCTCCACACTTTCATGTGGAGCGGCGGATGGCGCGATGCCATAATCGGGGTCAAACCCAGTATCTGGTGAAGTGGAAGGGTTATCCACACTCACAGAGCTCGTGGGAGTTCGAGACTCCCCTACGGCAGGATTGCCGCGACGTCGTTGACGCTTTTGAGCGGGAGAATCCCGCTGTAGATCAACGACCAGAGGGGCATGGGAAGCCCCTTCACTCCCAATAAGTGGGAGTTCGCCAGAGGCAGATGTGGAGCTCACACTGTCCTCTGGCACCATGGTGGAGACAGGGACGCTGGCGTAGCGCGTGCGATATGGAGCACGTAATAGCTCCATCGCTTTGGCTTTGGCAAATGTCAGGCGCAACACCCTCTCCACCCAAATGTCTCGACGGGAATAGCCGTCGTGCAGCTCATTGAAGCTGGGGAGAAGCTTCTCCCCTTCCGCCCAAGCGCGGAACTTCTTATCTTCATCATCAGCACTTTCTCCCGGAGAAAGAACGAAGGAACCTCGCGGAGGTTCTCAACAGGGGCAACCTGTGCCTGCCTGTTTAAGCGATCTCGGTATGAGACGCTAGTGAACTGCTTTTGTGTAAGCGGTTGTTGCCGGAGTTTCTCACGGCGTTCGCGTTGATACGGCTGTTCAGCCACGAGGCCAGGGGTATAGGACGCTAAACTGGTCCTTAACAAACGCCTGGACCATCTTGGAAGGTCACGAGGACCATCAAAATTATAAGCCGCCTTGACGGGTATTTGGGGGAGCGTAACGCAGCCCTTAGTGCCTGTGCGGCAAGTTGGGTGTCTTGAGCTTCGCCCAGCTCATTAGTGACGATCGCCTTTGGCGATTCGGATGTATCATCCGATATGGGCAGGGGTGCCGCACTGGTTAGTGCATTTTCCCCACGTGTGGGGAATGGATTAGGCTGCCGACAACGCCGTTCGGCGCTGTTGGAGCGGCTCACCATTGGGGAGGTATCCCTAAGGGTATCCAGCTCCGAGTTTTCGGAGTAGTCTACCTCTTTTAGAGGAGACGCCATAGCACCACTGGAGGTGTACATATGGAGGGCCAGAGGAACTGGCGTTGGAGTTCTCCAACAAGATTTTGATTATTGCGTAAGCAATAGTCTTGATGGGGGAGGATGTAACGGGGTTACATTCGGGTTACATTGAGTGTTGGTGTACATGAGTACACCACGGTTGAGGTCAGTATTGGTCGGTTTGAAAGGTTTTGAACCTTTAGTTATTTTAACCAATCAGGGCAGGGTCCCTTGGTGTGGTGGTGTGTCAGCCATCCACGTGTCAGTACACAGGTGTGTACACTACATTTTGGCTCGGTACGAATTAGGAATATTCTACTTAGTATTACATATAGTTTATATTAGTTTAAATTAATTTAGGCTAATTACATATTAAATATATTCAGTTTACATTTCACTCTATTTTGCGGACGTGCGACCTCGACCGGTCGCGCGCGCAGTGAGTGTCGTAGGTAAGAGGGAGTCCTCCCTTTACTTACATCCCGTAAAGGGAATACAGCCGTTAAGGCTAAGTCGTAAACTAACCCGGGAATATTGGCTCCGAGTAGGAGATCTCTCCTACTAAGCCCTTTACAAGGGCGTATCGGCTAAGTAGCGGTAGCTACCGCTTTAAGGAAGAGTCTTCCTCTGTGGGCTAGCCGAACCGTGCGTATACGGACCGGCTACACCCCGTGCCTGCTTAAGACCATACAAGGTCTTCTTCAACTTCAGCACCAGCTCGCTTACTTCTTCCACCTTGAGTTTCTTGAAATCTTGCTTCGTGAACTCTATACCTCTTGGTATATATAAGTAAATGTCATGTTCCTCTTCGAGCGCCTTGACGTATGCATTCGGGATATCTCCATGCTTGGCTTTCACATTCCATCTTTTTGCCAACGCCAAAATGATCTTTACCGTTCCCATATTCATCACAGCCGCGAACGTGAGTCCATAATGAGCTCCAAAGCGTTGTTCGTTGCCGCACGAGACTAGTCGTGCTTTGTAACGTTCCACACTTCCGTTTGCGTCAGTCTTGGTCTTGAACACCCATTTTGTAATGGGGTGCCATTACATAATTGATATTCAAGTTAGAATATCACAGTTAAATTTCAGACGCGTTGTCTGAAATTCAAATAATAGATTATAAGTTATTATAATCTACGAAGGAAAAGTCGATTCGGTATAAATACCGAATCATGCAGGTTAACTAATAGTACAGTTAGTTGAATACTTGATATTATTATATTAGTTAGGTAATTACTATACTGTTATCCGCTAACCACCCATTTAATAAACACTCTTAATTTTGCGTTCTCAAGCCTAAGCAAATATATTTTTTTCTTTTAATATAGAATTAGTTGTCATCAACTAATCCTATCCCTCCCGTATTGCGCGCTTCCTCGCACAACACAGTGTAAGCCTGTAACAGGATCAGTCCTGTTACACCTGGTAGCACTTTGTGGTCCGTCCTAATGACCACAGTTCCGTTCCGCTAGTTAACTAGCGGAGTAAAGTTTAAGAGCCGCTCGGCATCATGTCGCGAGACATGACGCCTGCCGAGCGAGAGAGAACGCTGGAAGTGGTGACGGAACACTTCCCTCACTTTACCTCACGTAGTAAAGACGCGACGGTAGAAATGGTTCGGTCCATGGGGACCGACATCCTTACTTTCCTCCTGTATAAGTCCCCGGAGGAAGCGATGGAGGTGGTGCCTCGCTTTAGGCGAAACCACCTCCAAACACCATCACGGCCCGCGCAAGAGGCAGCGCGGACGGAACCTACAACACATAGCGTTGAAGTGGTAAAGGCGCGAGTACCGCCCTTTACCGGCGAAGGGTGCCAGCCCCTTCGTAGATGGTTCGCAGAGGTGGAAGATGCCATCTCTGCGCAAAATATTGTTGACGAACGTCAACAGGCGTACTTCGCCACAACATGTCTGGGCGGCAGAGCCAGGGCATGGGCGATGAGTCGCAGAGCCACTGATGACTCTGCGTTCCTGACTTACCAGGAAATAAAATCTGAGCTAAAGCTCAACTTTGAAGCTCCAGAAATGGAGCTAAGTAGTCGGCAGGAGTTCATGGAACTCCGGCAAGGTAAGCTTGACCTTCAAGCTTACGCTCAGAAGACGCAATATTTGCTGTCAAATATTGTGTATGAGCCGGTGCCCCCTGCTATGCAGGACACTGGCTTCATGAAGGGACTCAATGATGGTCCCGTCAAACAGAGTATTTACCGGCACCCGCCAAAGCCTCTAAGGGATGCCACTGATATGAGCATCCGTGAAGAGTTTAGCATGCGATCAGCGTCATCGCATGCTGGGTACAGCCGAAGGGCTCAACAGCCCTTCGCTTTTGACATGCCGCAACAGCATGTCAACAATCAGCAGTCGGGCAGACGAAGTTCACACTTCTTCTCAAGAAACAGCCACCCGCGCCAGAGCATGGGCGGTGGAGGTCCAGAGCCGATGGACCTATCGGTTGCGGTTGCTTCGAACGCGAAGCAACCGAAATTTAAGAAAAACATTCGCTGCAATCGATGCGTGAAAGTGGGGCATTTTGACCATGAGTGTATGGCACCGCGTCCGGTGCCACGCAGTCAGCGGACGGAACCGTCCTCTGCACGGCGACACCAACAGGGACATCACCCTGTTGGTGCAAAAAACGTAAATCACCAGTAGGGGCGGGGCTCTCTACTGGGAATGTTATCCCACATGCCGACATAGAGCATGTGAGGGTAATAGCCCCAGACGGGACTATGTCCTGTCAAAAGGTGCAGGGTGATGGTAAGCCTCTTATCACCCTGGAGGTTAAGCCGCACGGGAGCGATGTCCCCATGCGAGCTTTGTTTGACACTGGAGCGTCAAACAATTTCGTTAGAACTCAGAGTCTAACGCTGTTGAGCTTCGTGGAGGTAGAAACCCCACGAAGTATTTTGTCAGTCCGGTTAGCAACAGGTGAAACCGTGACTATTCCAAAGCCTGTGATTAAAACACTCTTCGAGTTGAATGAACTTTCATTCGCGGATGAATTCATCGCCCTCGATTTAGATGACAAGTTCGATGTAATACTTGGAATCCCATGGATGTCCAAGTTTAAACCTTCGATCGACTGGGTTAACCTATCGATCGACTGCGGCGGACCCACAGAATATGATCACCCTGTGTGTAATCCGGCTGTATCAGAAGATAAAACCGCAGCGTAGGACAGTCTGGTGGATAGGGATGGCACCACCAGGTCTGTTCCGACACGATCAGCGGAAGGTACCTCCGCTGGTGAGAGTCCAGAGGGACTACCACACGCAACGGAAGAGTCGTTGCGTGTTGGAGAGATATCCACGGGTGATAAAGACCACAGTGAGAATGAAGTGATATCCACGGTGGGAAACACCCACCGTAAGAGTGAAATAGTATCCAAAGTGGTAAACACCCACTGTGCGACCGAAGGTTCCAACACGACGAAAGAATTCCGTGTTGATGAGAGTGAACTCACGATCGAATGCAATCGTGAGCACAACTCCGTGGTTACCAGTGCCCACCACGTTGCGTTAGCCATGCACACGGATGATAAAGACCACCGTGTCGCAGAACAGGCGGCCGATCAGACGAGCACATCTGATCGCCAAGAAAAATCCATTGTAGGCAGTGGCCACCATAATGATGAGTATTCGCACACCGTGAATCGTAATCACCGTGTAGCAGTCAATCAGACGAGTGCGTCTGATTGCATGGACAGTTCCGTCGAGACGATGAACGTCTTGACGCAAACGGAGACCGGATTAGATACCCAGTCTATGTTGATGGAACACCCTCCGAAAGAAGGTTCGGAGGTGATGGATCTTCCAGCGCTAAGCTGGAAGAAGTTTATGAAGAACTTGAACGATGATCAGATCGAACAGATCTGTATCATCGTTGCAACAGATGATGTAGTGGATATTCGTGAACGAATATCCACATTACAAGTGGAAAACATTGAGAACGAGGTTCCCAATGATCAAACCAAAGTTCAGCGCTTTGAAGCGCAGAGCTGGGAGTCGCTTAAAGCGAACTCCCCATTTTATGAGGTACTTCGGGAGTCCGCTGACGTATTCCCAGAAGAAGTACCTAGCGAGCTCCATAAGGATAAGGGAACTCGTTATGAAATTGACCTCGTGCCAGGCACAAAGTATTGTGTCACGCGGCAATGGCCGTTGCCGCGTGATCAAGTAAAAGCTATCGACGAGTTTTTCGAAGATCCTCGTAAAGCAGGCCAAGTGCGGGAGTCTATCTCACCGCACTCTACCCCCACCTTTTGTGTGAAAAAGTCCACAGGTGGGTGGAGAATCGTTCACGCTTACAACAAGCTGAGCGCAGCGACGGTACCGGCGCAGACGCCGATACCGCGAAAAGATGTCATCATTGATGGCATGTGCGGGAGCACCATCTTTAGTGCTCTCGATCTAAGAGATGTTTTTTATCAAATCCTAATGCGTGAGAAGGATATCCCTCTCACGGCAGTAAGCACCCCAAGCGGCATGCTTTGGTAGTGGCTTGTTATGCCACAGGGGCTTCGAAATGCCCCTGCTACATTTAACAGATGCGTAACGCATCTATTACGCCCGGTGCGAGAATTCTCACCGAGTTATTTCGATGATGTGTTCATCCATAGTAAGGGTGAACACGATAAAAGCGATGTAGATGTCCATAGCGAACATCTACGCCGAGTGTTAGAGCTTATGCGTAAGCATAAGCTCTATCCAAATCTAAAGAAGTGCACCTTTGGTGCACCTGAGATACCCGTTCTTGGATTCTTTGTGGGAAAGCACGGGGTGCGTCCTGATCCAGAAAAGATCAGGGTGATCGTTGAATGGCCTACGACAAACAACGTTAAGGAACTTCGAAAGTTCCTTGGGTTGGCAACATATTTGCACAAGTATTCGTGCAACTATGCTGGGTTAATACGACCTATTTCTCAATTACTTAAGAAAGATGTCGAATGGCATTTGGATACCCAATGCCAAGATGCTTTTGATGCAGTCAAGCAAAGCTTGACTGAAGCGCCTGTCTTGGCTATAGCCGATAACGAGCGTCCGTTCCACGTCGTTTGCGACGCGAGCGATTTCGCTATCGGCTGTGCTTTGATGCAGCGTGATCACGATGATCGTGATCGCGTAATCTGCTATCAATCGCGTCAGTTGCGCCCAGCCGAGCGCAACTATCCAGTGCATGACAAGGAACTCCTTGCCATGAAGTATGCATTGGCCAAGTTTCGGATCTATCTCTTGGGAGATAGACCGTTTGTGGTTTACCCGGACCATGCGTGGCTACGCACGGCCGTGAATTCACCACAAATTTCTCAAAGAATGGCTCGATGGCTGTCATTATTTGCTGAATACAACTTTACGGTTGAATACAAACCCGGAAAGTTGAACGTGATAGCGGATGCGCTATCACGAAGGCCCAATTACGAGACGAAACCGTCCGTAATCGAAGGTGCCAGTGCAAACGCGATCCGTTGCACTGCCTTGTCGTCGTTAATTACACGACAAGTACGCGAGGCGTACAAAAAATACGAGGAGACACGTCTGTTGATTGATTACTTAAGTAATCAATCAAGTGAGAAGCGCGACTAACTCCCAGAGTTCCTCCGCGCTTGCGTGCATCGATATCGACTGCACGATGGTCTGCTGCTTTACAGCACAGACCAAAAAGATGAAAGTCGCATCGTCGTTCCAAGAGACGATGATCTCAAACATCAAATTATGTTTGAGTATCGTGATGCACCGATTTAGGGGCATCAAGGTCGAGAGAAGACATACGCTTCTCTCGCACGTGACTTTTACTGGCAAAACCAGTACAAGTGGGTAAGGAAATACGTACGCGCTTGCGAGATTTGCCAGCGCGTTAAGCCTGCTCAGTCTGCACAGTCTCCGCTGCAATCTCTGTCGGTTCCGACAGAGTGTTGGAAGTCCATTTCAATGGACTTCGTATTCGGTCTTCCACCCGACAATAGTCGGAAGACCGGAATAGTGGTCTTTGTAGACCGTTTCAGTAAGATGGTACATCTTACTGCAGTATCAGCGAACGTAACCGCCGCTCAAACAGCGCGGATATTCGTTGATACGGTATTCCGTTTGCAAGGAATGCCGGATGACATTGTCTTAGATCGAGATCCGAGATTTACAGGACGTTTCTGGAAAGAAACGTTCTCATTGTTGGGAACCCAGTTGGAGATGTCCACTGCGGACCATCCGGAAACGGATGGGCAGACGGAACGGGTTAACCGCGTTCTCGGAGACATGTTGCGATGATACGCACATGCCTTTGAACAGTGGAGTGACTATCTGCCACTCACTGAATTCGCGATTAACAATTCGGTGCATGCTTCAACTAAGCATACACCGTTCTACGGGAATGCCTTAAGGCATCCACGAACCTTACTTTACTTGGCGGTACGCCAAATCTAAGTGGGGGAGGGACCCGCTCAAATTTTGAGCGAGCCAATGCGCAAGTTGAAACTGCAAATTGTGAACAAAACGATGGCCCTTCTGCTGAAAGTACAGTAGAAGCGGAAGCAGCTTCAAATGAAACTGAAGCTGCATATGATGAATATGTGTCTGCAGCAATGGCTGCAGACAATGAGGGCAACGCACCTACTGCTGATAAAGCAGTAGATGAATTCGTATTACAGCGCCAAGCTGTAATACGCTATATAAAAGATGCGCTTGCTTCTGCTTTGGATAAGCAGAAGAAAAATGCATACAAGCAAGGAAGGAAGAACAAAAACTCCTTTCGGAAAGGCGAATTGGTATTATTAAGTACTACCAATTTGCCTACACATGCAATAAGCAACTTCCCTACACGGAAGTTGCTTCCTAAGTACATTGGACCTTTCAAGGTCCAAGAGATTCGGGGGAATGCCTATACTTTAGACATTCCCACAGCAATGCGGCTCCACCCAACATTCTATGTTGGGCTGCTCAAACCGTATCATTCGTCTTCGTCTTACGACGAGACACAGAACCACGGAAGATACCGTGCTTCTCCAAGTCTCCCAAGAGAGACTTGTAATCGGCTTCCAGCCGTTGATGAGCAGAGCGGAGAGTCATTATCTCCGCCTTCGACTGCTCAAGATCATCCTTGTGCCGATCGATCTCTTCCTTACAGCGGGAAAGCTCGATGTACAGAAGATCATTCTTCTGCTGAAAGGGCAGTGTGCGCCCCGAGGATGTCGCGGAAATCCTCGCGAAGAGACCGATATGTCTTCACAGAGTGAGAAATACCGCTGCTCAAGGAGGAAAAATCCTCCTCGAGTTTGCGGAGCAAAGAACCATGCTCCGCAACAACAACGGCGAGGGAATTCTCAACCTCTGCGGCCCCTGATCGATAATCAGGGGAATAAGCGATACATTCTCGAGCGCTTGATCTCGAAGCGCTCGGTGCCTTCGAAGAAGGGGCAGCGTACCGCGTACTTAGTACGCTGGCTGGGCCACCCCCAAGAGTTCGACTCTTGGGAGCCGATTGAGGTTCTGAGGGACGACTCCCCAGACCTTTTAACTGAGTTTGAGAAGAAGTCTCAAACTCATAATGCGAAGTAGCATCAACACTAGGTGTTGATGCATTTAGGGCATCGATTAAGCCCTGAATTTCGGCGGGTACGGAAAAACCACCTTACCCCCGCAACTCCCCCTCTGAAAGACGAGGAGCGCCTTGCGGACACCCCGGGGAAACGAGGTGAGAAGGGACACCACAGTTCAACCCTTCTTTGATGCAATCAAAATGGATGTATCCATTTTGCCTTTTCGCGAGTGCTTTAAAAAGCGCTCGCGCATTACGTCAACTTTGTTCACGTAGTCATCGGGGCTTTTGTTGTAGTTGTCAACAAAAGCGTTCCAACTTTGAGTCAGGGCGTCCTTGTCGTCCCTTTTCTTTCTTGACCCTTTCCGGCTCGAATAGTATCGAACCTGGAAAAAGAGGTCAATAAAGTGCAGACGCCTATTGTCTGTACTTCGATAGAATCGACGTGACTGGATATCTTCGCAGTCATCCAGCACGTTGATATCGAACAGCGCATATTGGCAGTCCCGCTTACGGTGACCGCCACTGTTGGGGGCAATAGCCCATCCAAGGTTCCAAACCCCACTTTGTACGGAACATGTGGTTCCGTACGATGATACGCTTTAGAAGCGGCAGCCACCGCTTCTGTTCGAGCTCTTTTAGCAGGCGGAACACCGCTTGCTTCAACACCACGCGCCGGGGTTAAATCACCCCGACGTGGAGAAGTACTTGTTCCAGGTGGGGCTCTGCGTTCCCGCAGCCACCTGTGATGATCATTGTAGCTGTCATAGCAGACAGCGACACCAGAGTCTTCATCGCTGTTAGGCAATGAGCACCTAGCGAGTTTCGACTCTCTAGATCCTTTCGCGGGGACTGCTGTGCCCCAATCACTTTGTTCGGAGTCAGAACTGTCTCCGAACATGGAAGAACCCTTCCTGGCAACACACCATTCGGAGGTTGTCATCGTGCGAGATGTTGCATTAGCAACATCTCCCTGTTTCTTGCCAGATGCCGCCTTAGCATCATCTGTGGTCGAAGACGGTACGTCTTCCGACCTTTGCGTAGTTGACGCTGCTAATGCAGCGTCACTGTTGTCACTCAACACCTCAGCACCTAGTGCTGAGGCGGAGGAAGAAGCTCCTTCGATGTTTTCAGCAGCGCTCTTTAGATCGCTGCCGCGTGCTTCGACCATCGAGTCGATGGTCAATCAGTTGGTGAATGAGAAATTCCGACCAACAAGTGTTACCTATGATTGGCCAAAAATAAGAATTATTATTGGGCAACCACCTTAAGTGGGGGGTGATGTAATGGGGTGCCATTACATAATTGATATTCAAGTTAGAATATCACAGTTGAATTGAAGACGCGTTGTCTGAAATTTAAATAATAGATTATAAGTTATTATAATCTACGAAGGAACAGTCGATTCGGTATAAATACCGAATCATGCAGGTTAACTAATAGTACAGTTAGTTCAATACTTGATATTATTTTATTAGTTAGGTAATTACTATAATTTTAGCGGCTAACCACCCATTTAATACACACTCTTAATTTTGCGTTCTCAAGCCTAAGCAAATATATATATTTTCTTTTAATATAGAATTAGTTGTTATCAACTAATCCTACCCTCCCGTATCGCGCACTTCCTCGCACAACACAGTGTAAGCCTGTAACAGGATCAGTCCTGTTACGCATTTGGTGTGTAACGGTCTGCATCCACTTGGTCTCTTTGTCCCATCCCACACTTCATTCATTTCTAACGCCATTTTCTCCGTTTTAATTGCTTCACTCCATTAATCCTTGTGCTTGCTTTTCATAGCTTCCGAAAAATTACGCGGATCCATTTCCGTGATCATACTCACCACTCCACTGTCTCATCCTCATCATTATCTTCTTGCTACTGTTCATCACTTGTTTCCGCTTTCTTCTTTGCGTACTCCCTTGTCACGTGCCGCTCTCTTGACCATGTCTTTTTATTCTTGACTCTCTTGGTCTCCTTCTTGCTGGCTTGTGTTTCTTGAACTTCTTCATCTTGTTCTGCACTTGATAGTGGTGCTCCTTCTAAATCTGCACCTCCTTATTCTGAAAATAGACGCCGCAACTGCTCGTTTTGCGTATCGTCCAAAGTATCAATGTTCTTGATATGCTGGGTCATGCGCACGTCGACCGTCAGGACCTTGTTCACCATCTCGACTTCGAAAATGCTCTCGCCTGTCTCTTGGTACTTGATCACCCGCTTACTATTCACGTAAGCCAACTCGCAGCCATTTTCTTCTAATAGTCCATACGATAAAATGTTACGCGCCAAATTCTCCACGTAATACACATTTTTAATCTTGATCAGTCTTTCGACTCCACCGCACCGCGCGTACACCTTCAATTCGCCCTTCATCGCGACCTTCAGCTTCTTACCATCCGCTTGATAACACACACCATCCACTGGCTCTGTATTCCGTAGAAAACTTGAGTCATTCGTCAGGTGCATGCTTGCACCGCTATCCAAAATACACTTATTTCTCAAAACATTAGCGCAATCTCCAGTCATCGTAAGCGACAAATTCACATTCTTGCCACCCTTCTTCGGGCAATTCCATTTCAAATGTCCCGCATATCCACATACGTAACACTTCCTTGACTTGTCCTTCCTTTCTGCCACGACGTTCACTGTGCCTCGTGCCGCCGTCCTTGGTCTGTTACCTTCGTGTTCCACTTCCTGCTCGAACTGGCAGAGCTCTTCAGCATGCCGTAGATAGGCCAAGCGAGTGTAATCATACCTCGACATTAATACATGCTTCAGCTCTGGCGCTGCATGATAAATAACATTATCAAGCACCAGAGCATCCGCGCCCCCCCTACTGCTTCCGCCACTGCTAGCAAATACAAGTATTGTTCCGGCCAGGATATTGAATAACACTTCCTCGCCAAAAATAACTCATCGCTTGTGCCGACGTCAGCTGCGTATGGAACGTCGTCAAAATCTTATCCATAACGTACCACAACGCGGGAGTCTTACTCCACCACGTTTCAACCTGGCGGTTATAATATCTCTCCGCCTTACCAGATAGGTAATGTCCCAGGAGATCGGCCTTAACGTCTTCACTCCATGGGAACCCACACGCTGCCTCAGCGATACCTATCTGCCGCAAAAACTTCCTTCCCCACGGGTGAAAACCCGACCCCAGTCCCCGGTACACTTCCTTACCGTCGAAGACTCTAATTTGAAGCTTGCACTGCTTCGGTGAGGGCGTCCGCATTACCTGAGCTTGTGCTACCTCCCCTGCATCTACATTCATCCCTGGGTTTGAGTACCCCTGTACTGGGATGCCCGCCTGCGCACCGATCTGTCCGGCGTCTGCTACGCCACCTCGATCGAAACAATTCACACCGGCCTTGCTGAGATGCCTAAAGCTCATTGCAGCTGGATTAGCTGGCCTGTACACAGCCTTCTCTTAATGGCTTCCTTCCAAAGAAGACATTCTCATCTTAGTGTACCTTTGGGGGTGTGATACACACCACCCCCATCGGACACTGCTCCACGAGAGCTTTCCAACTTCCCCAGACGGTCCGTCAGCTCGCAGATGGCTGCTAAGACGTCATCCGACCCCGCATTATCTTCAATGGCGTCATCCTTCTCCTCGCTGTCTTCACGACCCTTACTTGGGCTCATAACCTGTTGTTGTGTGCTCTTCCCCTTAGCCATCGTATAGTCGTAGTGCAAAAATGCGTAGTAATCACTTGATCCTAGTATACTCTCCTCTTAGTACGCGCAACCTTCGTATCCAGCTCTTATCCACAGTAACTGGAACCTAAATGCGCGCCCCCACTAAAAAGAAACTTGGTCTGCCGTGTGATGCCGCTTTCCCCTCTCTACTCCTACTGAATATACCAAAGTGAACAATCTCACAGAGAAAACGGACGCGTGGTTACTGTTAGTTAACCGTGAGAAGAAAATGCAAAAGTGATATATTTAGACTGGACTAGTTTTAGTCCGTCACAAAAAATGCAATTTGTGTACACCTATTTTCGACTTCTGTGCGTCGATGCTAAAACCTTGGAAACCACAATATCGCAACTTGCCCTTGGTTTCCAACAATATGATATCCCCAAGATGGCTATTTTGAAACTAGTGTTGAAAACGGCTCGGCTGAAGCCGGTCCAGCCGTGGCTTGAGCCGTTTTCCAAATATTTTCTCTTGTATGAATATATTCTGAATATCAAGGATACAAAAGTATGTTCTTGCCATTTTGTTAAAAGTATATTGAATTCAGAAGAATCTGACTATGATATATATATGCACATGGATTTTTTCCACACTTTGTTGCATCTCAAAAGTTTCTACCCAACTGATGAGAATCGGAGGATGACGTGATGGGCGGAGTAGAGAATTTCATAGAAAATTCTAGATAGCTTTGCATGTGTGTAAAAAGGCAGCCCGTCCGCTGTATCTTCCTGTACTGGACGCATTAATACATGCATTTATTCTGTCCTTACGATACATATCACCAACTTTCAATATAATAAGTATACTCAAGCCGTGGCTAAGTGGCTGGCTTGAGCCGAGACACATGGCTTGGCTTGGAGCTGAAGCCGGGCCACATTTCATGGCTCCGAGCCGAATCCAAGCCGAGCCGAGCCGTTTTCAACACTATTTGAAACCAACAAAATAGCTTAAATATCAGTTAAGCCCCGATTGGCTAATCTCGCAGCCGTCAGCATCATTTCCTATGCGTAAGTCATTAGAATTTCCAACGCGTACCACGTAACCATGATCCCTCTTCTCGTGCTGCTCTTTTGCCTCTTGCCTCCTTTATTGTAACACGCGAATCGCAGGGTGGGTACTAGAACAACGTGACAAACAAGAAGCAGGCCACGGCCAGACCAAAGAACAAGTCCGCGAGCTCGGCACAGAGCCAGCACAAGCAGCTGACGATGAACAAAAGAGCAACCACGCTCTATCATGCCGAGGCGCTCGCCAAAATCACCAAACTGCGCAGTGGAAGAAGCCCGGAACCTGCTAATACCAGCGAAGAGGACAAACAGACCGACGACGTTGGTGAAGGCGGGGCTACTGTGACAATTACCTGTGTCCAAGGAGAGGTACAGGAAGAAAAGCTCCGGGTGAACGCGCTGATCACTCAGGCCTATCAGACGAATCTGCACGCAGCCGCCGCGAGGGCGCTGTATCACGAGGCGCACTGTCGAGTACTGGAACACGAGATCATGCGCGAAGCATGGAGGAAGGTGACAGCCCGGCATAGTTGAGGCATGATCTGCCGAACGATGAGGAGATGGCAAGCATGGAGCATGACTACTGTACATCTGACTCTGTGGTGAAAGACGCGGCTGCAGAAGCTGGTAAGGCTGAGAGAGTACACGCAGCACTCGCAAAGAAGATTGCGAAGCTGATCGCAAAAAAGACATCTTTGACGGCGGAGCTTCTGTGGTGGAGTCAAGTTCAAAATCGAACACCGTAGTGTCGAGAACCTGACCACCATCGTGCCCAGCCTTCCAACTGACGGGGGGGTACCCCGCGAACCTTCGCCTACGATCCGATCTGATCGTCCGCTGCTAGAAGACGACCGATCATCAGCATAGGACGCCTGGTCCGATTTTTGCGTCCCCATCTCACCTTGTGTACCTGATGGAATGGGCTGGTTGAACACTTGGTGTATCGTCGCTGTGAATTGATTTGGGTATTAAATGTGGGAGACCGTGCTGGGTAGTGTACCCTGGGCGGAACTCTTCACCATGGGTACGGGCAGACCAATTATACTCAGAGTAAGTATACTCTAAAGGGCAGATCGCTTAACCGATCGTAGAGCCCAACCAATGCGAGAATAAAAGACCAATATTCCAATATGGAGATCCAACGAGAACGTAACAAACTCCACGAACTATATCTCCACGTAACAATCCAAAAACTTGCTTACACTTTCCAAACGTGTGTAACTTGAGCTTGCGAAGACGACCAATGCGTACTCCCGTCGAGGGACTTCCGGCGGGCCAAGTGCGTCTGTAACGCGTCCCGGCCGGGTATAATGAGCTAGAGGGGATTACTCGACCCTCTGCTCCCAACGACTCCGCGGCGTGTAGAGGCGACTAACTTACTTGGCAAAGATGCGAACGACTTCCTTGTTGTGGTTAAAAGACCAAAAAATCTAAAACTCTCCCCACGGTCCCCAATATGTACAAACATGAAATATGTAGAATACACGCAATATCGTGTGCTCACCAAAATCTGCGTTCTTGACACTTCTTGCATACGATAGGCTTAAAAGCCTCCTTGTTTTCCACCTATCCGATCGCTGATAAGCTGATCGACGTTCCGCTGACACAAAGTGACCAAAATTTTCGAATTCACTTGTCCACAGCCGCCCCTGAGTCTGGTCTCAGCCGCGCAACGGTAGCGACCCGATCTCACCACCTGTTGGCATCCCAGATCTTCGCAGTAGTGAACTTCACCGATGGACAGATCTTCGAATCCGCCTTCGCCAGGTATTTGTGCTTATGCACCTGACCATCTTGCAGCCTCTCTTGAAGTTCGTTGCTGCAGGTGCCTTATTCTACCAATCGCCACATGATAATTCGCCTCTCCGATAGGCCCGATCTGACAGCCCTCGCAATACTTAGGATTCCGACACACCGGATGGGCATCAGATTGGGGTCGACCAGCTTCGGAAAACAGTCAGGGGGCTTCAGTCGCAGTTGGACACAAAGAATACATCATTCTTGCAACTGCGGAAGGAAGTGGATACTTTGATCCCCGTGTCCGCGAAGTTGCAGGAGGTGATCGCTGAGAACGCGCATCTCCGGGCCTAGATCGCCCAACAAACAACGCGAGGTAAGCTGATCTGACGCTATCTTCATCTTGGATCTGCTCTAACCTTCCTTCGCGTGTAGATCGGCTGCCAACCGACATCTCCAAAGCGTTTGACGCTTTACTCGCGGCTTATCGGCAGTCCCATGACCACTGCGATCAGCTCCGATCGATCTTGGACGGGCTGATCGGCGCACGACATGATCTGTCTCGTTTGGAGGCCTACAGGTCACACCTCCGGGAACAGCTTGCGTTGGTCAACCGGCAGAGTTTGGAGGATCTGTCCGATCGGACTTTACTCCGCACTCAACAGGGTGACCTGGAGAAGCAGATCGGCGAGTTGCAGGTCGTGGTCAAGGACCAGATCGAGAAGGTCGATTCCTTCCAGAGCCGATCGGACGCCTGGACCCAGGAGTCAAACCGTCGTTGGGCGGCCGTAGATCGGTGCCATTAACAGTTGACTGACTTGCTGTAAGGCATTCGGCTGCAGGCTCTAGCGTTGACCGATCTGCATCGGTCGCTCTGATCGATCTGCACCAAGATCGGAAGCGACGCCATTCATTGGACAAAAGTCGATATTCCAAAATTCCAAAAGTTTCCAATAAACGTAAGGACGCGTCGAAGGACTCAAGGGCGAGGGGCGTAGCGCGCGACTCCGAACTCGAGGAGAAGCGAGCGGTGCCTCAAAAGAAAGACAAGACGCAGACGCATCTTCCAAGCCCAAGCTCGGACGCAGACGACACATCCATCATAGTCGAATCGCATGCGCCGCCCTTACGCCCCCGCACTGCTCACACCAAGCATATGGAGATCCCCTCCGGAGAGGACTCGGGGAACGAATCGGGAGATTCTGAGTTCTTGTTCACTGCTTTTTTCAAGTCCCGATCCGATCAACGCCGAGTTCATGTTCCAGCGAAGCATGCATCGGGGGCTGATCCGGTGATCAGCTCCCAGGTTGATGGTGTTGCAAGAACGCGTGAGTTAGCCGAATAAGCGCTTTCTTTCCATCCCGGCACATCTGGACTGCGCCATCACGCCCGATTGAAAGGGGTTTCGATCGGAGACCGATCTCTTCCGTCGTTGACTTCAGATGCCACTTTTCCGTGGTCACCGGGGAAGATCGGTAGCTTGCACTTATCAGCCCTGATCAAGCAAGATCTAGCCTAGTCTATGTCCCGACCAGATTTCTGTCTCTTCCTTCCAGCTTCGAAAACCCCTGACCCGTCTGCGTGGCGGGCGGATATAGTCACAGGACCGCAAATCGCTCGTCTGTATGCAGATAGACCATGGTCAGTGCTACTCAGCGCCAAGTTGGACTCCATATTCGCGTCGACTCCTTGGATCGATTCGCATCTGGGTCGACTTCGGGCTTATAATACAGCCCACTGCCAGGCGATATGGGAGTCCACCCACTATCTCATCCTTCCCGATGGTCGGGCACTACGTGACCAAGACCCGATCCTGTTTCGGAAGCGCCGGAAACAGCGCCGGAGTAGGGCGGGAGAGGCCTGGCTGACCCAATGCCAGTTTATTCTTGAAGGGATGCTGGCCCGCGAGTGCGACATCGACGTCTTTCTGTATCCGGTATTTCTTCATATGGACAAGCGTCGCGTTGAGAGACCCGGGGCGTTGACTGAGGACGGCATCTGGTATCCCGGTCTTCATTGTGACGAGCCGATCGTAGACCTGAAAAACGCCTTGATCCAGATCGATCGGAAGGAGACCTGGCGCAATCAGCATCAGGACCAGATCGAAAACCATCCGGCATTAACTATCGGTCGTCTGTGGGGTGATTGCAAATTTTGATGCTGCAGATAGCTGACCAGATAATCCATAATACATGTCATCATTCTTTCAAAATTCCTGATCACCTGATCACTTGAACAAATTTCATCACTTTCTCCAAACTTGCACCAACGTTATCACACACAGTTTCCATTTACATCGCGAAAATTATCACCACGTTCGTCACTCCACTACTCCAGTTCATCACAGTTCATCACGCTAATTCACAATAATTCAGACCTTACACATATTAACACCGATCGATATACTGATCGGTGCTACTGTGTGTATTGATCTTCATCTTCATGAGTCTGCATCACTGCGAATCGATTCCGACTGACTCGTTCTCGCTCGAGATCTCGTAGCAGTGCTCCAGAATTTAGATCAAGTTCGTCGATCCAAGTTTCTTCGTAATGATCTTTCCAGCGGACCAGATATTATCGGTGGGTGCGACCGAAACGGGTCTTCTTGACCGATCGGATATCCAGCACCTTTTCCATCTCGAATTCGTTCTCTTCCGATGTCCTTTCCCAACTGTCCCCCGGCAGCAGAGCCTCATCGAAATCGAATCTCTCCGCTTAGTCCACCAGACAGGGCATTTTAGGCCGATCGGGGAATTCTCTGACCAGCTTCAGCTTGGACACGTGCACGATCGGAAAAACTTTGTAATCCGTGCCGATCGTGATCAGATGGGCAAGCATGCTCACCGATCAGCTCTGCTACGCGGAAAGGACCGTGCCACATATGTGCCAACTTCTTCGCATAGCCTTCCTTGACCCGATCGAGGTATAGCGATACCCTCGCCCCTGGTTCAATACCGTGAGGTCGGACCTGATCGTTATTCCGGTCTTCCCGATCTTGTGTGTCCTGACGCAACTTTTAATTGACGACTTCTTTCGCATGCTGGTAATGCTTCTGGACATGGATGCGCCAACGACGGGCATCGCGATCGCGGGTCCGAGTGCAGCCGATCGGTATCTCCGCTTCAAGTGTCGATCTAGGGTCCCATCCATAAGTCAGATAGAAAGGCGTTTCTCCTAGGACCCGATCGGTTGAAGAGTTGAGTGCGAATACCAGTCTCTCTGCATACTCATCCCAGTCACGTCGGTTGGATCGGCCACATACATCTTAATCGTCCTTGTTATTGTCTGCACCATGCTTCGGCAGATTCGTTCGATTGCGGACGATATGCCATCGTCGCGCTCTGCTTCTGTCCTAGCATGTTATTGAACGATCGGAACACCTCATCCATAAAACCGGGTTCCCGATCGTGTCTAATAACCTCACTGGCGCCGAACCTTCTGAACACGCATTCCTCGTAACTCTGGGCGATCTGCTCCGCAGATAGGGATGCACTATCATTTGCGATCACCAGACCAGTGAATAGGTCGATCCAGATCAGCAGCTCAGTGTTGCCGCGTGTCGATCTGGGCAGCGACGGCATGTGATCCATTGCTATCACCTGGAAAGGGTAGGTATCCTCGATATTTACGGGCGATCGGCCCTTGATTATCGGTCTGCCTTTTCCGGTCTCGCAATCTGTGCAACAGCCCACATATTTCTGCACGCTCCGAAAAAGTCCTCTCCAGTGAAAGTGGGCCCTGATCTTGTGGTATGTCCTGCCTATTCCTTGATGTCCCCCTTCTAGACTCACATTGTAGTGATGAAGGACATCCGGCTGTAGCAACTCAGGGATCACCAGTTTCGCTAGTCGATCTCGATCGGCACTGTCTTGGTCAGTGTTACGGCAGTAATACAGCAATCCATTGTCGTCCACATCGTAACTGTCCGCAATCTTGGTACACTCTTTCGCCTGATCATTTGTTAACTTGGACAGTTCACCGCGCTGATAGGCCTTCAAGATGAAGATCCACTCACTCTTCTTCGTCCTTCGCCTTGAGGATCCGTTCCGCCCTTAGCTGTTGTACAACTTACTCACTCAGACTTTCCTTTGGGAACGATCGGCGAGACTTCCGAGTTCGCGATCTAGTTGCCGCCATCACATGAACCTGATCAGGGCTGTCCTTGGGCTTGATCAACTCCGGGATCCTGTTTATGTTCATAAGTTCATGTAGAACGGCCTCCTTTGGTGATTGTCGCCCCGATCTGGTCCCGCATGGCATGGGTCGTGAGGTGATCGGCGTTCCTGTTCCAATCCCGTTTCACGTGCAATAGCTCGTGGTTGGGATAGTCTTTCAGTGCCTTCATCGCCCGATCATTCAGCAACTTCAGCCGTGGCGCCTTACAGTCGATCTCCCCGGTAATCTGCCTTATCACAAGGTTGTAGTCACCCCTTATGATGATCCGCCCTTTCTTTTGTGATGACAGCAGATCAAGACATAGAAGGAGTCCCCGATATTCCGCTTCGTTGACAGTTACGTCAGGCGTGAAATCGGCGGCAGCTGCTACTATAGACCATTGTGGTAACTTCCAAAGTATGGCACTATAGGAGCCGACATTCTTCTTTGTGGTGGAGCGGCTGATCAAAGTTTTTGAGGCTTGATCAGGCGGTACTACGGCGCCCGTACTGCCGACTGACGAAGGGGGTCCTCTGGTTGTCCTTGACTGCTTGTGTTTCTACTCACCTTGTGTACCCGACGGATTAGGCGTAGGTCGTTCTCCAGGTGGCGGGGATGGCACACTACAATTCCTTGTGGCAAGACTGAGTTGACTTGTGATGAGTCGACAGATGCTATCAGGCGATGATCAGGCGCAATCAAGCTCGAATCACGTGAGATCAGGTTTGATCAACAGTGATGAGGCTTGGGCAGGTACTAAGAGTCGTCGATCAGTGGTGATCAGACTCGATCAGGATCAATCAGGTGCTAAAAGTCGCTGATCAGCTAGTTGGCGCGAGTTGAGAGCAGCTGAGCGCGGATCGTGAGTCTTAGTGTGTCGATCAGGTATTGATCGGCGAAGGGGGTACTCGATCAGGCAGCCGAAGTCTTCACTGCCCGATCACAGAGCCTCTTTAAGCTTAATCCTTCAATAGAATACCCAAAGTACCTTGTATTCCAAACTTAAGCCCTATAGGGACGGTCAATCAGCGCCTTCGACGGGCTGATCGACGATTACGACTAAAATCCACTTAGTGTTCCCGTGGGGCGCTTGAAGCATCCGAACAACTAGGGGCCAAAAACGTGGATTTATGGGAAGAGGTGAGAGCGCACTGCTCGATCACGTTCCCGAGACCAAAAAACCTTTGAAAAAAGAACCGCTGGCACAGCGGACGGAGTTGTGGGTGAGTTCTCACACTCTACGCCTACCGGTGGGCCAAAAATGCACTATGCTCCCTCCCGGGACGTAGAGGTATTTAGTAGTAAGGGAGGCGCAAAGGTGCCGTCCCTGAAGCGATCTGCACGATCGTACGCAAAAGGAGAACTGTATTATTGCTTATATCCTAATATCTACCAAAAAACTAATATCAGCCAATCAGAACTACCCATTCCTACGCATTTTGTCGACCATTCGACCTGATTCCTTAGCTTACCTTCGGGTTACCGTTAGGTAACCGTACCAGTTGTCACATCGTCTCAGACGTCCTGTCCACGCCTCGTCCCTGTCCGCCATCGTCGTGTGAACAGTTGTACCGAATGAGGTACCAACTGTGGTACCGACTGTGGTGCCCACTATCGTACCACCCTTTGTACCGACTAAATTTGTGGTACCCTCTACCACAGCTACGCCTATAGGGGTATCCATAATTATGCCCCTAATGACGTACCAATTTTACGGTACGCTTTACCACATCTTCACGCTAGCCGATCCGTCGAAACTCAAGAGCAGGAGTTCCTCATCCCGATCGACGATCGGTGGCACAGCGAGATTGACTGTCGTGGTTGATTCCTTGGGGAAATCGCCATCAGAGCTTCATCCACTTCAGACCGAGGGGTGATACTGGCAGCCAATGTGCTGAATATCCCCTCCTCTCCCTTGGTGCACTTGACGACCTCGAGGGACCACTGTGACAGGATCACTGACCATATGCCGAGCCGACCGTCCATCCCATTGCCTGATAACAGACAGGCCAATGTCGACTTTCTTGATAGGACCTTTACAGTTCGGCCGACCAGCAGGTTAAAGCACACATCCAAAATCCGTAGTAAAGCCAGAACTTCCTTTTCGACGATTCCATAGTTGACTTCGTTCGGCTTCAACGTCCGGCTCGTAAAAGTGACCGGGTGGTACACTCCATCATGTGCTTGCGCTAGAGTGGCAGAAATGGACCACTTACTAGCATACAAAATGACGATCGGCATTTTTTCCGGATCGAAGTGTCTTAGAATCGGTGCCGTCGCCATCTTAGCCTTCAACATACCGAAAGCAACCTTTGCACGCTTCACGTAGTCATATGCCTCCACCGGCGGAAAATCTGCAGGCAGATCAGAGTCTCAGCCCTCCCGTAAAGTTTCCCGATCTCCTTCGCGCAGCATATGGTAGTCGACTTCCCGGAGCTCGTACAGCACGGCCGCGTAAATCGCGAAGTCTCCAATGAAGCGGCTGTAGTAATTTAGGCTCCCTAGGAGGGACTTCATTGCCTTCAGTGATCTGGGAAACGGGAGGTTGCTAAGTGACTCCAGATCCTTAGTATTGGCCTACAGCCTACCGATTGATACCATATGACCTAAATAGGCGACCTTGGACATTCCCCAAAAACTCTTCACAGCACTGATCTACATGTTCCAGCGATCGCATGTCTCCAACAACCGTTCGACCTTCTCGCACAGATCGCTCCATGACGAGGCAGGTATCAGAATGTCGTCGATATACGATCACCTCCTCATAACGGACGGTCTCCTTTCCCGATCGGGTTCACCCTCTGTAAATATATCATGGTTTTTGGTGGGGTCCCGATCGGTACTAATCTTGAAGTTTCCATACAATGCGTTGTCGATCAGACTCTGGTAGATCTGGGACGCGTTCTTCAAACCGAACGGCATACGGTTCCACTCGAGCAGACCGAACGGCGTAACATATGCGGAGATCTCGCGAGCCCGATCGGTCATCGAAACCACCCAAAATCCACTTGCCATATCCAGTGAGCAATACCATAGGGTCTTGTCGAAATCTTCTAGCAGATCGCTGACCAGCGGCATCGGGTACACCAAAATCTTGGTCAACCGATTTACCAACCGATAACCGATACACAACCTGATGTCGACGCCGTTCTTCTTGATGACAATCACGATCGGTGAGGCCCACGGCGAGGTCGACGGCTTAATGATCTTGGTAGCCAACAGTCATTTAATAAGATCGGACAATTTTTAGCGGTACTGTGGCGCCACACGTCGTCATCGCTGGGAGATCGGCTTGGAATCACCCACGTCGATGTCACTGATCGCTCCGCGATCAACAGGGGGTAAGGCGTTGCCTTTCCCTATCAGCAGATGTTTCTTTTTCCATATGGTCTTCTTTAGCTGATCGATCTGATCGGGACTGTTGACATCCCGATCACCCACTTGCAGATCGTCCAAGGCGACTTCGGGCGGATCATCAGACACTTCAGGGAGGACTTCCATATGGCTCTCCAGTTCCTGAATATATTGATTCCCGCCTTCATGGATACAAACTTGATCGTCTTCCGGGGCAATATCACCCAAACCGTCCTTATCGGTTGAACACTGCTGTTACCGATCGGCGGGCTGCCTTTCAACGACATCGATATGCTTAGGCGCGCCATCGTGGTCCACCACAGCAATGCCATGTTTCCCTTTTTCTATTCCCGGCTCCGCTGTCGCCTGTTCTTGTGTCGCCACCACTTTGACGAACCTTGGATCATCAGCTTGATGGTCCACCGTGTCCAGCGACTGCGGTTCCTTTCTTCGAACTAACATCTACTTTGGGGTTACATATCTGGGTCGTTCCACCATAGTTGAGGTATCTTCTTCCACCGATCTATCATCGCTGATCAGATCGGTGGTCGCTTGGTATGCCAAGTTCTGTCACTCAACATACCGTCTCGATCCGATCAAGACGAAACCCATCTTTCTTGGCACTTTCCCTTCCACCAGCCACATTCCAACAATATTATTGTTGTATAGTGTAAGCGGTTTGTCACCGATATTAGTGAATCGGAAAAAATCAAATCGACCGGCGCTCTTCACAAAGGTCGACACCCACCGATCTCCCCTAGTCACACATAACTTCCTTGATCGAAAACCTTTGTCGACCGGGGTATCAGCGGATTGGCCGACTGGAATGGTGACATCTTGGTCCCACCTGACCAGATCGGTGTGCGATCCGTATAGGGGCCGCCGACCAGCTAACTGGATCTGGACCTCATTCTGGAGTGTAAGCACTCCATGAGACAGATCAAGGCGAATACCTGCCGGCACCATGAAATCCATGCCTAACAAGGCATCCTGACCGGCCAACTTGCCAACCCAAGCGCTGAAGAAGTAGACCAACGAACCCGATAGGGTGATCTTCACGCGCGTCCTTCCTTCGGTCATGTAAGAACATTCACCGATTCCGACGCATTCTTGTCTCTGAGTGTCGTCTATACGACATCCGACCTTACGAGCAAAGGCGGAGTCGATAATTGAGACTTCGGCCCCAGAGTCGAACAACATCGTTGCCTTCTGGTTGTTTATCTTACCACAGGCTTTCGCCTGCTTGAACCATTTGTCGGGCGCATGATACTTCCAGTATCCGCGAGATCCCCAGGCAGAAGATCCAGCTGCATGACCACCTTCGATCAGGAATATTCATCGGTCGTGAGATTGTAGACCGGATGATTCCGATCGACGCAATTGAGAATAGAACATGTATTGTCGGTTTTATTCTCCTTGCCGACATATGCATAGATGCCAAACGTAGATCGATCGGCTCGATCCAGATTCCAACCTGGCTAGCGTTCTAGTTTAACATCCTCTCAACTTCAGGAGGAAGCATCCCCGCGTGCTTACCCGGCACATACCACTTGCGCATCAGATTGAAGAACTCTTCAATCTTACACTGGCCGGACTAGTGGATCTCTCCACATGACTTGCACACGAAGAGGCAGTGATCGGTGGGGTGGCCGCGTCTTTCACACTTCTTGCATATCAGCTTCTTCCAGCAGCATCGATCATCGTTCTTGATTGATCTGCAGTGAGAACACTTCTTGCGAGTTCGGTCCGGATCGGACTTGTTTCCACTCCTTCCCTTCCGATCTGCCTGGTCAGGCGTCGATCTGGTTCTTGGGGCAGGTTCCGTGACGAAGATGTGACGATATTGGTCCTCGGCTGTATCCCGACTGGACTGGATGCTACTTTATTCTTCCGATCCAGTGCGGCCTTCAGTCGAGATCGACTTAACAGCACGGGGCGATCTGGTCAGGGGCCTCTTCACCGGATCGGTCTGGGTATTAGATCTGTAGCGACCCGATCCAACGGCTCCCTTCGCTCCTTTGGAGGTACTGAAACCTGGGGGGGGGGGGCTCCTGGGGCCCCGACCGGCATGCAGCCCCATGCTGCCCCACGTCTTTTTTATGCTCCCATGGGGTATGATCCACCCCCATGGTCATCCGCTCAAAACCGACCTCCATCTCCGATGAGTTATTAGAGGCAGGTGGAGACTGATACAACGACTTATCGTCGGAGCACACATTATCGTGTGCTGCCGTAGCCTCGGCGGCCTTCAATACCACGGTGGGAGTTGGGCGGCGAACCGCCCCCACCAACGGCACCAAATGATCATGGAGGGTCGACATCGACATCTCCAGCTTCCAAATGTCCAGATCGAACAGTTTCTGCACGTTGGAGAGGTTTTGCACTTTCATGCCGACCTCAGCCAACATTGCCAGCAGGTTCTTCACCAATAGCAACGACCGATCGCTTGGATCGGCTCGTTGGTGGGTCCGAGAAGGCGATCGGGGATCTGGGGGTTTAAGATCTGCATGACCTGGTCTTCACGAATAAATCGCTTTAACTCGTGGATGTAATACATCCTGGTCAGGTCTTTTTCTTTGCTAACCCCATCCCCGACCTGCGACTTTTCTTCCAAGTCATCTTCATCGGGTGGCATTACCAGCCTTTACTTGGGGACCTTGGGAATGTGGATCTGATCGTTCCGATCAGCCTCCAAATCGTTTTCATCTTTATTTTTTTATCAAATCGTTCATTCAAATGCATAGGATCAGGACAAAAGTCCTGATCCTTTCCGGAACTATAGCAAGACTTGCTATAGTCCCGATCGGCTCCGGTGGGAGCCTTATGGGGAGGTAAAAACTTATTAATCCCGATCTGGTCCTCCACCCGGCCAGATAGGACATCGCCATCCTTATCGACAACGAGAATATAAGGCGATAGACGTTCCTTATGTCCTCTCCAGAACGATTCCACATTTAATTCGTTATAATCAAATCTTTGATGAATATCACTGCGGTGATATCCACGATCACCAAGTGATCCGGGCACGCGCACCATTGTGGTGGAGTCAAGTTCAAAATCGAACACCGTAGTGTCGAGAACCTGACCACCATCGTGCCCAGCCTTCCAACTGACGGGGTGGGGTACCCCGCGAACCTTCGCCTACGATCCGATCTGATCTTCCGCTGCTAGCAGACGAACGATCATCAGCATAGGACGCCTGGTCCGATTTTTGCGTCTCCATCTCACCTTGTGTACCCTATGGAATGGGCTGGTTGCACACTTGGTGGATCGTCGCTGTGAATTGATTTGGGTATTAAATGTGGGAGACCGTGCTGGGTTGTGTACCCTGGGAGGAACTCTTCACCCTGGGTACGGGCAGACCAATTATACTCAGAGTAAGTATACTCTAAAGGGCATATCGCTTAACCGATGGTAGAGCCCAACCAATGCGAGAATAAAATAACAATATTCAAATATGGAGATCCAACGAGAACGTAACAAACTCCACGAACGATATCTCCACGTAACAATCCAAAAACTTGCATACACGTTTTAAACGTGTGTGACTTGGGCTTGCGAAGCCGACCAATGCGTATTCCCGTCGAGGGACTTCCGGCGGGCCAAGTGCGTCTGTAACTCGTCCCGGCCGGGTATAATGAGCTAGAGGGGATTACTCGACCCTCTGCTACCAAACACTCCGCGGTGTGCAGAGGCGACTAACTTACTTGGCAAATATGCGAACGACTTCCTTGTTGTGGTTAAAAGACCAAAAAATCCAAAACTCTCCCTACGTTCCCCAATATGTACAAACATGAAATATGTAGAATACACGCAATATCGTTTGACTCACAAAAATCTGCGTTCTTGACACTTCTTGCACACGATTGGCTTAAAATCCTCCTTGTTTTCCACCAATCCGATAGCTGATAAGCTGATCGGCATTCCGCTGACACAAAGTGGGGACGCGCTAAACAGCACCAAATGAAAGACTAACCAGCACCAAGTGAGGCTCCAAGCGAGTTTTTAGGAAATTCTTTTTCCTTTCTGGGCTTTTTGTGCGCGTCTGCATGACAACTTACTGGGCGTTGTAGTAGTCGACATTATAGCATTTACGTCGAGGCGCAGTGACACGTAAAGGATCGATGGCAAAGTTGGAATATCCATGCAGAGGGCCAGGATAAAGGTCTGCTGCGGAATTCGAAGAACTACCTGATGCAATGGGTTGTGGTACAGAATCTAGGGACGTGGCATCGTCTTGAGCTCTGGCTCGTTGCTCGTTATCTCTGGCGATGGCGTTTGAGTTGGCTTCCGCCGCCAGAACTGGGCAGGTCGGTCTCGTGTGACCAGAAACACCGCATTTTCCGCACGCATACTTTCGTTTCGTTCTGATTTCTTCGCCGGTGGATAGGCGCTTGGGAGCGTTCTTTTTTTTGGGAACAGGGGGAAGCAGAGGATTGGTAGAAATATTGTTTGGCGGGGTGAATTTCTTACAAAGGAACCAGTGGGGGTCAATGTCAGTAGGATTGACTTGATGTTGTGGACCGTCCCCTCTGGACATCAAGTCAAGAAGCTTGTGTCGGCAAATCAATCCGTAGTTCGTCAGGCACAGACCTCCACATTCTTCTTCCTCGTATTTGGACGGTGCTGTAGTCATTTTCTTTGTGAGCTCCGTCTGCGCAGCAAGCAATTCCGGTATCATAATCCGGAACGCGTAGCGTGAGATCTTCGTATACAGGCTTGCAAAGACGTTACAGCGGACGACCGGAGAAAAATGCGCGTCTCTATTACGCATATAACTGATGTGCTCTGCTTGACGTCGGCAAATCAATTTCATAATAGGATATATCGAAAAAAGCCCAATTGCGACGTCCCAAGAGCTCTTTTGAAGGATGCATGAACGCTATCCACCTTTGACGAAGAGATTTGTCCGTAGTGTTTCAAGTGATTCAGCCAAGCTGTTACGAACTTGTGTTTGTGTGGAATGAGCCAACC
>CM047591.1:1143036-1203200 GCA_026184515.1 Peronosclerospora sorghi
GCCAACCATTCTCGATATATTCAGCACAAGCTACTGGAATGTGGTCCGTCCAGCCTGCATTGAATAATTCCTTCGTCTTTGTATTCAAGACGAGATTCGCCCATTTCTTTTGAAAAGTATGGAGATCCCACTGGGTAGAATTGGGTCGAAGATTTGTCGGGAAATTTCGCATATGCTGTGCTTTGATGTTCGCTTGAATGTGACAGTAGCACAAGAGGTGGTGAGAATTTGGGAAAACAGCTTCGCATGCATTCATCAGTGCCTTGTCGGCATCTGTAAATACAACCGATGGTTCAACAAATACCGCCTCTTCTTCAAACGTTTCGAGGATCCACGTCAAGTCCACCTCTTTTGCTGACTGCATGAAGCGGTATCCCAGTGTGTACGTTACATTGGTGTTGGTGGAGCAAATTATATGCAGCATTCCAGCCCCATACTTGTTGGTTCGGTAAGTCTCTTCAATCTGAATAACGGCCGTCCCTTTCTCCTCCGCAACTACTTTTCGCACTGAGCTTGGAATTACAATCAGGTGCGTGATTTCCCCGCCGGGGCTTCCATCAACAGTTTTGGTTCGGAAAGTTGCGTTATCTTTGGTCAAATCGTGGACCAGCGCTTCCATCTCTGGCTTGCCGGCTTTTTGTCTTTCCCGATATTGCTGTCGGCGATTCATGATGTCTTTAGAAATCATATTGCAAGAGCCACCAGATTTCTCTGCGAGAGCCTCCAGAATGGTTGAGGTGGGGGATCGAACCCGTATAAGGTCATGAACGAACGCCTCTTGTAATACCGTAGACCTGCGCGCCGTGGGAAAGATTCGAATGTCTTCGGCAGGAGGATGATTGTGCTCGACCGACACCGTGACCACGTAAGATCCTTCGAACTTGTCTATCGACGCTTTCCATGGGCAGTCTGTACGCTTAGTCAATGTATGCATGATCCTTTGTGCAGGTGGTACGGTGGTTCCAGGCTTATCCGCACACGCGCAGTGAAGAAGCATGTTCTTCACGTACTCTCTATTGTTGCGCGTGTTACGCTGACCTTCAGCTTTGTCCTTGTTGTTGTTCTTCTTGATCGTTGTGGCAAAGCCGTGTTGGTGAGCAATGGTCCGAAAGGCACTGTGTGCATCATTGAGCGTTGACCACTTCATCGTCTCCTGCTTCATGTACTGATGGAGACTAGGTGCAATCGCTGAATTTTCTTCTTGCCCTAATGCCTGCCAACTGTTATTCTCCTGTTCCGTTGTCCCTGCGCTGGATGCCACATCGATCTCGTTTTCTTCATCCTCATCATACATTTCTGTTTGAGCAATAAAAGCGTCAACAAATTTCTGTACATTTTCCTCCGAATGGATGTCGATATCCTCATCATGGCCGTCATCATTTACACCTAAGGAAGCCTGGGAGTCGGGTGGCTGGTTGAACAATGCTTGTATATTCATTGCCGTCATTTTGACTGTCAAAATAAACAAGTTTGCTCAGCTGATCTATAGTACGACGTATTAAGATTCAAGAATTGAGAATATAAACAAAGAAGTATAAGTAACATACAAGTAAACCGACAACTCAGGAACAAGATAATGCAATGGCGGAATAATAGGGATATGCGTATGAGTGAAACTGCTACCTGAACCAAGTCTGTGCGTATTGGAACAGTTCAGAGCTCTTACTTTCGGACAGAGAAACTCCGACCAGAACTCCGACAACGACAGACAACGAGCTTCAAGTGGCTGTAAAAACTACGAACCCAAACAAACAAAGTAGGCTATAATTTTATTTTCTTTACAATCACTGCCATGTCCAGCGCCTTGTCCGAAAGCTGGTGCAGACGCGCACAAAAAAGCCCAGAAAGGAAAAAGTATTTCCTAAAAACTCGCTTGGAGCCTCACTTGGTGCTGGTTAGTCTTTCATTTGGTGCTTTTTAGCGCGTCCCCACAAAGTAACCAAAATTTTCGCATTCACTTCTCCACACTATCGCCTTTCGACAAGGCAGAACAAGAGAACCAAAGCGCAACGCCGGACGCCGAATCAGAAGAACTCCGGAAGAAGAGCCAGAACACCATTCATCGGCTTCTCTCGTCGCACATTTCGAAGCGGTGCAAAGGATCGAAGCCACTGGCGCAGCCGGAACCGCTCAAACCTGCCGAAGAGACAGTGCCGACGCACGTGTGGAGAAGCGTGCCCAAAATTTGGCACACTTCTGGTCAAGTTTCGTCAAGGCATTTGGTCTAATTTCGGATTGGTTTAAACAAGTTTTTTTTTCAGCCGATCAGACTCAAGAAGTGTCAAGAACGCAAGTTTTGGTGAGTCACCCGACTTTGGGCATTTTACATATTTTTGTGTGGGTACATTTAGGGACTATAGGGTAGTAGTATTTTAGTTGTGGTTTTACCTTTTAGGACAGAGGTTATACCTTTAAGTAAGGAAAGCTTTTAGCTTTCGGATAAGTGGCTGAAACCTCTTCTGGTCTTGGTTCACACCACAGCTAGGGGTCGCCGTTCTTCCCTTTTCGTACACTAGTCGCCTCCGCCCGCCGCGGAGTGTTTGGGGCCAGAGGGTCGAATTATCCCCTCTTGCCCATTATACCCGGTCTGGACGCGCCGCACGCGCACTTTGGCCCACCGGAAGTCCTTCGACGGGAGTACGATTTGGCTATCTCAACACCTCAACTCAAGTACGTTTGGAACGTGCCATTCACTGGATTGGTCTTGGCGTGGAGATATCGTTTGTGGAGTTTCACGAGCATATTGGGTCTTTACGCGGACATATTGGCTTGTTTTAATATTGGTTGGAAACTAGACCGGTTTTGGTCTTATTTCGTATTGGTCAGGGGCTAGACCGGAACGGTCGGTCTAACCTCTATTAGTTCGTATTGGTCAGGTCTTGATCGTTTGGACGATCGACCTATTGGAAGTTATCTCTTGGAAGTGTTTTTGGTCTGTTTGTGTCTGGGGTGAATAGTTCCGCCCCAGAGATACCTACCCCATTCGGTCTTCTATATTCAAGACCGCTTCGATCCAATCTGCGATCCCGATCCAACGAGTGTGTAACTAGACCATTCCATCGGGTACACAAGGTGAGATGGACACTAAACAATCGGACCAAGTGGGTTCTGATGACGACCGGTCGTCTGCTTGCAGCGGACGATCGGACCAGATCTCGAGTGGTGGTCCGCGGAGTACCCCCTCCAAAAGTTGGAAGGCTGGGCGCGATGGTCGTAGTCAGGTTATCGATGCTAATGTCTTCGATTTCGAACTTGACTCCACCACACACGAACCAGAGTCTCCGCTCGACAGAGTGGAGACCATCTCCACCGACGAGGACATGCACGCGCCCGACGTAACCATGATCGGCAGCGGTGTATCTTTTAGTGATACAATGCGACTCGACGAGCTGGGTGACGGCGCGGTTACGCCGCCGATGGGGCAACACGCATCTCGATTCCGGCAGAACTGGCCAAGGCCATCGCCGACGAGCTCGAACAAACGCGCAAGGATGGTGCTGAAGGTAACAGAGCGAATATACACGACGCAGGTATGCGACTGCAGTTGTCTGAATTCATCATCGAGGTACACAATAGCGCGGCAGCGCAGTATCGCGCGAACAGTGATCATACCGCTACTCTCTCCCGTACCCTGCCGCACAAGTGTCCAGCGGACCACCAAGCCTCACAAATTAGGCTACCGGCAAGCGAGATCGAAGACAGAGCGAAGCGACTCGTGTCATCTATTGATGTCCCACGCACGCTGAAGCAAGTGGAGAGGGATGAGCGTAAGCGACGGCAAAACGCAAACATCCATGAGGTCGAGGAATGGAGGCGTGCGAAGCCAAGTACCGAGAAGCGGTCATCTCCATCAACTGGCGATCTTGCGAAGTGGAGCCAGACGCATGTGGACGCATTTGCCGAGGCCCTGCGCATCCTCCCGTACCCCCTGGCAGCGATACGCTCGATCGACTATAAGACTCTATGCAACATTGGGCATGCAGTCGGCAGTCAAGCACAGCTTCAGCTCATGAGCTATCACGCGACAGACGACTCGCTACCGACGGCAGTACGCAGACTGCCGCGACCAAGTATAAGCCGCAACTGCGATGCCGCAAAGTCCGACGCGTTGGGTCATCACGGACAGCGTTGATTGGTGGAAGCGCCTTGAAAACCACGACAAGACGCTGCATGCGGCCCTCACTTTTTTTTCAGCTTGATCCTGATCAATGGGCGGTACTGAGCATCTCCAGCCTCGTGATGCCGTCGCGGTTTGTGCCCGAGGAAGTGACTGGCATCGTCCTACAGGATACTAAAGCCGACGTGTGGCAGAAAGACCCAGAAGTGCGGGCTCCCGTCGCGGATGTGACGAAGACACGGTCGAGGGCTCGGGCACTCACGTTGTGTGAAGTTGGCAGCGACCAGGCTGCGCCTCGCTATTAAGGTCTTTGAGGGCACAAACGCGTGTCCGCTCGTCGGAAGCGTCTCGCAACAGGCAGTCCGACAACGCAAGCACACTAGCATCAGTCGCTGAGATCTGACATGCGGCTTGGTCACACAGAACGTATGCGGCATAGGGTCGGATGCAACAAGACAAGTCGCGTGGTTCTCGCACGTTCGGAAGCAACAAGAAGCAGGGCAACTCGACATTTTCTGCATACAGGAGACGCGTGTACTGGCGGACAACTTTGGCGAGATCGAGAATAGATACTGCGGCGCGTGGGGGCACAAGGGGGCTGATCGTTGGCTATCGGAATGGAGCCAAAGTGCGGGGCGCTCGGGCGGAGTCGGGGTCCTGCTGAACCCGTACAGCATGATCACACAGGTCACGCCGGTCCGAGAGTCCGACTGGACAGCGCATTGGATGGCCGTCAGGGTATTGCTCCACAGCGTTGGGATCGTGATAGTCAATTGTTATGTGCCGACCCAACTGGCGAAGCGAGAAGCGCTGTTCGACATGCTGCGTGAATTGCTCGCCGACGAACCAGAGCTGGTCTTCCTTGGGGATGACTTTAATTGCACACTCAACCCTGTGGTAGATCGATCGCACCCCTCGAGAAGCCGCTCGCACGACTCCAAGGCTCTCCGGCAGCTTCTCCGGGAGCGTGCTCTCGTCGATACTTATCCGGACGAATCCGACAGAGCGTTGCAGGAACATGAGGTGCACTAATTCCACGCGCGACATCACACTTACACTACACGCGAATCGGCGGTTGCAGCGCAAGCAGTTCCTTACACCGTCGGTACTGCAGCAAGGAGTGGGAGGATTGGGTTCGGTTCGTTACCACCTCTGTGCCGGGACCATTCTCGGACCATGAAGGAGTGGAGATCCACATAGTTGCGCCTGACAACGTGGTCCAGGTGAAAAAGCCGCGGAAGGTCTACCCTCCACCGCAATACGCAGCGGCCTCAACAGCGCGTGTCACGGCAGACTTTTTCTTGACGAATGAGTCCGAGCTTGATGGCATAGAGTCAGCTTTCAGTGACCCGACGGCACGCGTGAAGGCGTCGGCTTTGTGGGGGAACGATAAGAAGAACAGTCTTCGCATATCGTTTTTGGCTCAAACGAACGATGCAAGGAGCAAAGCGGCAGCAAGTTACCGACAAAAGCTTGAGCGCCTCACTATCAAGCGCAAGGACGTTCTTCTCGAAGCGCGCAACCAGGCCACGCCCAACACTGTTGGTGACATGAGCACCGATCGAGTGCAGTCGCTGCGAAGTGCGGTCGCCAACTGCAGAGCCAAATGGCAAACGTCGAAGCGGAGGAGACTGGTGCGGAGCCACACGTACCACTTGGCACGCTCGTCACGAGCGTTCTACCAGAGGGTGTCGAACAAATTCCTCGACAACACGGTATATTATCTCGGTGGACGGGCGCAGAATGGTCCTACTCGCTCAAGAGACCTGGCCGAGGACATGCGTGTTGACTGGAAAGCCGTCATGCAGCAACCGGAAGCAGACAGAGGCAAGAACGAGGATTTCATCCGCTCACTACTACCACGAGCGCCAGTTCCCGAACTGCAGCGACTGAACTGCGCGAAGACAGAGCTCGAGGTACGGAAGGAGTGTTGGCCACATGTGCATTTATTGCATATTTGGTACTTTAGGATTGTATCTATTATTAAGTTCTAGGTTAAGATCTTAGGTACTATTCTATTTTATATTCAGTATACTTTTTACCCATGAAGTCACATTACATCCTGCCCTCGTGCGCCCCTACTCTGATCAAGTAGGGCGCGCTTCTTCATAGAAACAAACATCCCAACGGTGGTCAGGCGCTAACGGTCTGAACCACCATTCCGGTAAGATGCACGTGCCCCCAACTCGTGTCAACTTCCAACAGGTTATGAGCCCAAGGGACACGGGGGCACGTATCGACATAATCAACTAAAAATATTACTCGGCAGGTCCGATAGTGCTGGCGATTGCACATTGGACGGACTCCTGGGACATTGGAGTGTTTTGTTTTCTGGAACGACTATTGCGTTGACGATTGCGCTGGTGTCGCAGCAAGTTTGTGGTTATTTTAAGTGGATCTACGTTTGCGCTGACGATTGCGCTGATGTCGTGTTAAGTTGTGTTTTTGGCTGAAGTCGACTGTTGCGCTGGTGATTGCGCTGCTGTCGCAGTAGATTGGATATTTTTAGCGTCTGCTCATCATGGACGAGGGCGAGATGATCGATTCGGAGAGCGCACTGAAGGCGCTGTTGATACAAGTGGGTAAGATGAACGACCGCTTGACGAAGATGGAAGAAGAGAGGCAGGAAGGCCTCGGGTGAAAGGGTTTCGTCGGCTACGGTGCAGAGTACACCGGTTGGTGGTGTGAATTCACCATTTCAAGAAAGCATAAGTAATTTCGCGCCGTTTGGGCAGCGGATCACGATTGACGACCTCTCATCGGATGAAGGCGTTGAGAGAAGAGGTGCGCCGCGTGCGGAACAGTCGCGTAGGCAACCTGGATCACCTGGCGTTGTGCCAACAGATGGGCAGGCTGCTGCGAATCAAGTGAATCAAGACGCACAGACGCGCTCCTTCAAGATTCCAAGGTTAACAGTACAGAACTTTACGGGTGTGGAGATTTACCCCGGATTAGGACCTGGTTTCAAGGTTTAGGCATACTTGTTCGTAGAAGCCCTGGAGATAGCAGAAATTTCGTCTGGTTTCACAGGGACGGAGAGACTCAAGGTAAACAAGCTTGGCGAGCACCTGAAAGGTGCGGCATCAAGATATTTTCGTTCGAATATTGGCATTTGGTGGCAGATTTTGCAGACATTGCACTTCGTGATGGAGCAGCTGTGGCGCGCGTATAAGGTAACAATAACGCACCAGCAGGCAGCGCAGCTCTTTGCACGCGAAAAGGATCCAAGGCGTTCATGGAACGAGCATTTGCTTTACCTGACAGCGTTGGCGCGCGAGAGCGAGTCCAGCGAGAAGCTCATAGTGGAGAATCTCGTCAAGTACGCGATGCCGAGCCTCAAGTATGCAATGATGGCACGCTATAACCCGTCGCGGACTGATTACATCATGCATGCGCAAGATCTGGTAGCGTGGGCACAGGAAGTCGAGATGGATCACGTCGGAAGTCGTAAAGGACCAAGAGTGAGTGTGAACGCGGTACAAGATACCAGGAAGGCGATCACGTGCTACGGTTGCGGTGGCAGAGGACACATTCGCCGGGATTGCCGCAAGAAACCCGACATAAAGCAAGCCTATCGTGGATCTCAAGATGTTTCCTCGATGGAGTATGGTTTGGCAACTACGGAAAAGAGCGCAGAGTGGCAAAATGTGCTGAATTCGAGTGACTTGGACGAAGGCGACGCATGGATTCTGGATATCGGGGCGAGCCGTGATCTCGTCGGTGACGAAGGACTGTTAGAAGATTTGAAAACGATTGCTGATGGAACCAAGATGACGTTACCGGATGGAAACTACATACAGGTGACCAAGGTTGGCAAGGTGCGACTACGAAGTGTCGATGACCCGAATGTCGTGGTGGTGTTACAGGAAGTGTATTATTCGCCGAAGCTAGAGAGGAATTTAATTTCGCTATGCAAGTTGATGAAAAAAAGGATGTAATTTCGTACACCGAGCTGAAAAGATGGAAGTTCGTTTACGTGGAGATTTGTTGTTCACTGTAAGGATTACTGGATCCATTTTAGTGGCGAATCTGCATCCTAAGTTGAGTAAAGCTGATTTCGCAAATTTTTCTGATGTGCTCATTAACACGATCATGGAAAACAGTGATGACAGTGTTCAAGAAGGAAGTCTTTATCACTTCCATCTGCGTTTGGGGCATATCTCTTATGAAACAATCGAGCGACTGGCGAAAGACCCTAGGTCGGGCATTAAAATTACGAGCACGCTGCGACCAAATTGTTTAACGTGTGCGGAAGGGAGGGTTCTCGAATGGCACAACCCAAAAGGGAATCTGGCCAGCACTCGCCCATCGACCGGGTGGGCGGAGTCATATGTAGCGACCTCAAGGGCCCCATTGCACCTCGGGACCGGCGTGGAAATCGGTATCTAGTCGTGTTTGTGGATCATTTCTCGTCGTATGTACGTTTGTTTCCAGCTAAAACCAAGGATCAGGCCGCGAGAAAGTTTGAACATTTTTTATCATGGTTTGAGAGAGAGTTTGATTACCGGATACACGTCTTGCGTACGGACGGCGGGGCTGGAATACAAGAATGTTGATTTTTTCTGCAGGAAAAATGGAATCAGACGTCAAGTCACAGAACCCGGATGCCTGTCATCAAATGGGAAAGCAGAAAGACTAAACAGGACCATATTTAACATGGTTCACTGTATGGTGTTTGGCTCGGGAGTACCGCTTACGTACTGGTCTGAGGCGGCTGAGTATGCGGCATACATACTCAACCGCGCTTCCAGCCGATCAAACCCCGGAAGAAAATCTCCCTACGAGATGTTGACAAAAGTCAAGCCCAAGGTGAACGACATTGTGGTTTTTGGGTCGCCATGCATGGTTTGGCGATACCCTGGAAAGAAGGCGCTTAACAAGAGGGCCGAAAGAGGATTGATTATTGGAAAAAGTGACGAAACAAAAGGTTTCAAGGTTTTTCTCCTCAAGGATCGTGTCGTCACAACTACGGGACACATCAGTCAGATCGAGACGCTGGATACGAGAGCAGGTGAACAAGTGACGCGAGCGTTAGAGGGTGATGACCCCGCGTTGGACGAAACGGATGCGAATGGAGAAAATTAAGAAGAAAATATTGCGGAAGAACGAGATAAGAGTGTGCCGGAACGTGTTGATGATACGGTGGAACAGTTACAGAATATACCAAGGGAGGATAGCGCAATACTGAAGCGCGCGACACAAGAAACTGCAAAGTTCAAGGCGTATAAGGACACGCTAAGCCGGAAGAAGACGAAGAAAAAGTATGGGACGGAAGGATCCGTCACTGAAGTGAACAATGAAGTTGAAGGGAGCACAAGTGTGCAAGAACACGCATTGGGTGTATACGCGGTGATGGTCCGGATGACGTAGCAATCAAGTCAAGATATCCGAAGGACCCAAGTAGCTACAACGAAGCACATAAGCGAGACGACGCACGCAAGTGGAAGGAGGCTGAAAAAGTGGAATTGAAAGCTTTACAGGACATGGATACCTGGGAAGTCGTGAAGTGTCAAGACAAGAAGGCTATACCTACGAAATGGGTATACAAGACGAAGACGAAAGCAGATGGAACTATAGAAAGGTACAAGGCGAGACTCGTGGCACGTGGAGACAAGCATGTTTACGGACTAGATTTTATTTTTACGTTCTCGACTGTGATGGACCTTAGCAACGTCAAGGTAATGTTGGCGATGGCTCAAGTGTGGAATGTGCCGGCACGGCCCGGAGATGTACCAAGCGCGTATCCGAAGGCGCATACGGAGAAAGATTTCGATATTTTGTTGAAGATACCTCAAGGCATGGTGATCAAGGATGAAGTTTTACGAAGTTTTGAAGTGGATTCTACTAAGTGTTTGTATTTACGTTTGAATAGGAACCTATATGGACTAAAGCAAGCTGTACGAATGTGGTATGAGTTGCTGCGTAAGACGCTGATTGATTTGAAGTTCGAGCAATGCATGACGGACACGTGCATATTTTCACGCAAAGATGTTGAAGGCATTGTGATTGTTGGAGCCTACGTTGATGACTTACTAGTGACTGGAACGACGGTGCAGTTGGTTGACAATTTTTCGAGATGATGCAAGTATTGGAGTTAAAAGATCTCGGACCGGTCGAAAAGTTTCTCGGGATACGTATTGGTGGAAGGCAAGACACTGGATATACCATGGATCAAGAGCAGATGATCGACGAAGTATTGGTCAAGTACAAGATGGAGCATGCTAACCCAGTGCAATTACCGATTGTGGATGTTAACGATGTTGGTGAAGATGATAATTTCTTACCAAATACTGGAGCGGAAGGTGTGACGACGCAGAAAATGTTTCAATCAATAGCTCGGAGTTTAGTATGGATTTCTAGGTGCACAAGACCGGACATTTCGTTTGCAGTGCATCGTGTTACGAGACGCATGCACGCACCCACACAAGCGGACTACAAGCTAGCCAAGAAGATATTGGGGTACTTGAAAGGATCGAAGGAGCTCAAGTTACGTTTGGATTGTAAGGCGAGGAATGAAGGCAATTTGCGGTTGGTCGGATACACGGATACAGATTTTGCGGGATATAAGGCAGACAGGAAGAGTGTGAGCGGTTGAGTGGTTTTTCTGAACGGCATGGTTTTTGGTTGGCAGTGCCGAAAGAAGGGTGCAGTAGCATTATCAACAGCGGAGGCGGAGTTTGTTGCGGCCGCGGTTGGTGGAAAAGAAATTTTAGGTTTGAAGGAGTTGCTGGAAGAGATTGGTGTTAAAGTGGAGATGCCTATGTTATTACAAATGGACAATCAAGCAGCAATTCGGCAGTTGGAGGACGAGGCGAGTGGTGCAGCATCAAAGCACGTTGATGTCAAGCTCAAGTTCCTGAAGGACTACGTAGCGCGAAGCGGTGAGACCGCTGCACGTGGCCAGTGATGATATGATCGCGGATCTTCTGACGAAGCCACTATGTGCAGCTCGTGTCTCCCGTTTACGCAGCAAAATTGGACTGGGCTAATGCTAATGATGGTTTGCACAAGGAGTGGCACGATGTTCGGAAGGAGTGTTGGAATTTGCTACGCTACGCATGTGTGCAGCCTGGTGTTAGGCTGCATACAAATCCCAAGTGTACGCGACCATTGTGGCCACATTTGCATATATTGCATATTTGGTACTTTAGGATTTTATCTATTATTAAGTTCTAGGTTAAGATCTTAGGTACTATTCTATTTTATATTCAGTATACTTTTTACCCATGAAGTCACATTACATCCTGCCCTCGTGCGCCCCTACTCTGATCAAGTAGGGCGCACTTCTTCATAGAAACAAACATCCCAACGGTGGTCAGGCGCTAACGGTCTGAACCACCATTCCGGTAAGATGCACGTGCCCCCAACTCGTGTCAACTTCCAACAGAAGTCAATCGGCGAGTGCCAGCGATGGCAAATCGTGCGGCCCCGACGAGCTGAGCAACGACTGGTACCGCGATCATATCGACGACCTTGTCCCTCTGCTCACACGGGTGTTCAACTGGTGGACTGAGGGCGAGTCGGTGCCGAGATCGTTCAATGACTCGCACGTTCCAGGCATCAAGAAGAACCGGAATGCGGCGCGGCTTACTCGGACTACAAGATCTTCACGCGATTGTACACGACCTGTCTACGATCCCTCTTGCCTCGCACCGTGCACCCGCTGCAGGCCGGATTCGTGCAAACAGAGAGATGAAATTCATCCTTCATCAGTTGTGGCGGTGAGGATAGCTGCTAGAGAGGATGAGGACCTTGCTCAGGCACTCGAGATGCTACTCGACTTCGCGAAAGCATACGACTCTCTCATCCGGCTTTTCATCTTCGCGGCGCTGTGATACCTGGTATTCCCCGACAATTTCGTGCGGCTTGTGGGAATCATGCAGACGAACACGAGATGCCACTTCATAGTGAACGGTTACCTGTCGAGTCGAGCTGGCTCGGCGTCACGTACGGCATTCGGCAAGGCTGCACACTCGCACCGCTGCTCTTCATCTTGACACTAGAGCTTTTCGACGAGAAGATCGAGAATACGACAGAACTCGAAGGTGTAATCCTCAGTAGCCTATCCAAACAGATTAATGTGAAGATTTGTGGTTACACCGACGATACGGCTGTCTACGTCTCCACAGAAAATCAGCAAGGTGTTGGAGATCCTAGCACAGTTCGGCACGGCATCCGGACTCCGAGTCATCGCCAGAAAGTCCATGGCTATTCCTCTCCGCAGTGGTGCCGTCATTGATCCCACATCTCTTGGTGAATTGCAGCTCTTGCGCGACGGCGAGCACTGCAGGTACCTCGGTATTCAAGTCAGCGTTGGTGACGCGACGAAGGCCAACTGGGAAGCTTTATCAGCTCGATCACGCGAGATTGCATCTCGCGCAAGCCAAAACTTACACAGTAGGGCAACAAGCCGCGCTGGCTGCAGCGGTCATAGTACCAAAGATCTTTTTCGTTGCCAGACGCGTCTGGCCACCTACAGCAACTATTTACCAACTACAGCAACTCGTCAAACGCTTTGTCTGGGGAAAATGAGATGGCAAGCAGGTTCGAGCTTGGATGGGAGAGATGCAGGACGAGCTACCCGTACTTGAAAGCGGGATTACAGTTTGTTCCGAATATTCATGCGGAACTTCTCATCATGGCGTCAATGGCAGTTGGAAAGTGGTCGTCTGGATCGACAGGTGCCGGGAGGACCATCGGCGACAACATAATGGCAGGGTGGCAGGGCGCTGATGTCTATCTCACCCCGAGGTTCGATAAAAAGGTAAAAGACGAAAATTACTACGGCTCGAGGGTGTGTGTATCCAGAGCAGCAGTCGTGCGGTCCGTGCACGGCAGCACCCTCTCGGCAGCGGAGCATCAGCTTGTGTGGGACGCCAGTGAGGCAATGCGAACCAGCCTCAGCAATGCGCGGTGGCACGATGGCGCGGTGGTATATGGCATCGATACCACCACGATTACGAGGGTGGAGGATCTGGTGCGGTGATGGTAGGATCACAGGGGAGCCTTTTGCGACGATTGGCTCCGTCACGCGACACTGGATACCGCGACCTGGCTACACAAAGGTCATGGAGCTCTGTTTAAAGTTGGCGACTTTGCACAAGCGACAGAGCGTCGGCGAAGGCTCGGAGATGTTATCGAGTGGTAGTGGAGCAGAAGAGGTAAGATCACGTTCCAGATTCACAAGTCTCCGGATCAATGGCCTTCGACTCGACGGGCAGCGGAGAGTCTTTGTGAAATACTCTTGATCATTTTCGGCGGATTCTATACCTTCCGCACACACCGACGTTACTGAGACCGGTCACTGTGGAGTTGCAGCAGCACCACTCGTGCATGCTAACGGACGACGGGGAAAGCATCATCTACTCGGACGCTCTACTTCAACGTGATCCACGTAGAGTGGCATCGATGAGCGACTGCGAGCGTGAAGCATCGGCAGATGTACAGTCACGTTCCAGGGACGTCCGGTAATCTCGCGGCTCGTAAGTCTACAGTAATGAAGGGCGGTGGCGACCAAGAAGGAAGCAGTACAGGCGGATGGTAACACGAAGACGTCGGGAGATGGACGAGAAGTCACGCGATGCGCTGTCCAGACAGGCAAGCAGCAGCTCGTCTGTGTTTGATGAAATGCGGCAGATAAAATGGACCGAGACGCAGCGAGTTCTCGGACGTTCTCCATACGCAGCGCAGACCGTTTTCCGGCTCAAGGCAAACAAAGCTCAACGTCCGCAACCACGATAGTAGCAACCTCACGTGCTCGCACTCCTCATGCAGCGACGTTAAACACACCAACTTCAAGCACGTTTTCTGGGACTGTCCAGTCGCGGCAACGGAGTGGGCAGACTTCCGCGCGCGCTGTAAAAAAACTCGACGAGAACGTCATGGACGACGCACCACGTGTGTGTTTCAGCCTCGAGATGCCTGAGACACCCGAGTCGGATTGGAACGCTGTTTGTGCCACTCTGAGTGACGAGGAGGACGAGAACCCGTTGCGCGACGAGCTCTACCCAGTGGCCAGTCTATTCTGGCGGCACATGGCGGTCGCAACACTGCATGACATCTGGTGCACGAATCCGACTGCGACACAAACCGACCGCCTCAGCGACTGCGATGAGAGCCGTCATCAACGCCTCTATCCACAATGGACTCAGGTTTTCTCGGACACCTCATCCAAGACTTCGACAGCGATGCGCACCGGACTCCGAGAGGGAGGGTGATGGTGGCGCTCTTGTACACCCTTCAGGACCTACGGTCGGAACGCGACCGCGATCGCACATGTCCACGACCACTCGCGTCGCGCTCCGTCTTCTTGCTTTTCTCCGATGGCGGATCGAGAGGCAACCCAGGGCTAGGATGGTCAGACTCAGTCATCGTGCGACTCGACATCGACACGCACGCCACAGACATCTGCTGGGCGTCCAGCATGTCGTATGCGCGAGTCGACAGGACCAGCAACACGGCCGAGTACTGAGGATCATCCACGGACTACGTAGAGCCGCGACAGCGCGCTAGCGCCCGTTCCACGTGATCGGAGACAGCAATATGATCATCCGACAGCACTAACGCTACAGGGTACCGAAACAGCCTCGACTGCGTCAACTCTATCTGAAAGCGAGACGATGCGCGAACGAGCTAGTCAACTGCAGCTGGACGCATCATTACCGCGAGCATAACAAGATGGCCCCGATCGAGCAGCCAACATCGCGATGGACACGGCTCTCTCTCAGCAGACGAATGCAGAGGACGGACGTCCAATCATCGTGGAACTTGCAGAAAACCTGAACAAAGATGTTTGACAGTGGATTACAACGCGCCAAACAGCGCGGAATGAAGTCAGGCTCGTCGCCACGTCAACACAAACACCGCGAGAGCATACACTGGTACTCTGGACCCTCGTGGACCGGAATGCTCAGTAGTGACAGCACGATCGACCGAGATCTGCCTCCTGTAGAGCTGCATAGTATCTAGGACACTAACACGGCCATAGGGATCTCTAGATCTCTAGATCTCTAGTATCTCAATATACCTCACCTTCTCACTCACTCACTCGGTAATACGTTTCTAAAACCAGTGAAACCAAGCCTCTTATCACTTATTTTAGCAAATAAGGGATCGGCCATGGCTCCCATCCCTTCACCAACCGCCGATATGATGGACTGGAAGAATGCTAGAAATGGTAATATGCAAGTTCCTGCTTATCTTTCGGGAGAGAGTCTTAGATTCTCCACCATTGCCACGTTTGAGACTGCTTCACGCTCCGATGCCGTTGCCCACTAGTCATCTCTCTCATGTAGATTCCGATGGCCGATGACATATTTTTATTATAGAGTATCTACCTCACGTACTTCTATGTCTCCTCTAGTGCTAAGAAGTGAAAATACAGACAGTGCCTGGAATTGATGTAGCTTATTGCTTTAACTTTTACTGAAATATCTAGAATTGATTCATTCTTATACCCTGTGCTGTTGCCTTTACTTTTCTGCAGACTGCGGACTCTGGTGTGCTTCCTTGATGGCGTTTCACCCGGCTAACCCTTTCTAAGCAGTCTTCGACTTGTACTCAGATGGTCAAGACAAGACGCAATTTATCAGCATTAGGCATTATACTCTTAAAAATGGATGTAATGCGCTATTATAGTCCCTTCAGTCATTTTTTGGTCAATCGTCTATTCGCTGTACCTTCGCGAAACTCTTTGGTCTCTTTCCTATCCACACCAGCGTGCATATGCTCTGAATGACTTCAAATAAAAATCCGACAATCTTACCTTATCTGCTTCTTTTACCGCAGCGTCCTTTGACCTTTTCGATCGAATCCTTGTTATTCCGTGATCTTCAGTTGCTAGTTCCACTTGACATGCTCATGTTCGTGAGAACATTGGTCACTTCGATGAACATTAAACACGCGCTACTCCACACGCCTTCTAACTGAAGTTATAGGTGATCACGACTGGTATACCATCAACTTTTGTTATAAAGCTGATGTGCAGCAACATCTTTTCTAACGCTGACACATTCATTTTCCAGTCTTTCGGGTCTTAGAAAGAGTTGCTGCATCAGATACAGCCACGTTGGAGCTGTGGTTGTGGTGACGTTGCATCGGTGACAGATTGCGTCAACACCAATGTCAGTTCTTCCGGTGTGTTTTCGTACATCAAATTCTCCCGCAGGTCTATAGGTATATGGTCACCTGACGCTCTGATACCCATGTATGTCCCTCCTCCTAATTGTGCACACTATTCTGCTCTTTCATCCGTTATATCACAATCCGTCGATACTAAGGAGGAATGTTTACTACCAGCACCTGCAAAATTTCTCCTACTTTCCTGTTGGGTTGCTCAACAATTGAACTACCGTATGGTGATCGGTTTCACCCGCGGGAACTCGGCCCGTGTCAGGCGTATGCCGTTAATGTAGTCTGCTACTCTTTCGCGTGTATTCGTGGGGGGCTCGGGGGCAAAATCGTGTTCAGGGATTTCTTAAATGTAAATTTAGTTATTTAGTGTTGATGACATTTTGCATCTACTAGTTAAAAGTGAAGTTTTTCATTGTCCTTTTACTAATATATGTGGTTTTAAACGGTATGCGAAGGTTTGCGTCTGCAAGTTAAAATTAAAATATATACATATATTTTTTTACCCTTTACGAAATCTATACGGATAGAGTGGAAGACCTCCAAAACCCCAACAAATCACCCCTCACAAACATAATTTGTGAGGGTCTCACATCCACAATTTGTAAAACGGCTCACATAATTTGTGAGAAAGTCACCCTCCACATAATATACATGACAAACATAAACTCTAGTACGACTTTAGATTCTGATTGTATTGCGAAAGCTTCAAGCCCGGATAATCCTCCTTAAGATGTGGAAGCATTACCGCTTCGAAAGCCTTATAGGCAGCTTTTGCTCTTCGCTCAGGGTGTTTTTCCAACTCCTTGCTTCCTACACTCAGCAAATCGAGCGCCGCATCAAGACTGCGTGCCTCTGTAGGTTCGACTTGGTCCCTGTTCCTGTTGGCCTTATAACTGTTGTCATATTTTATACCTTTTTTGTCTACCTTTTCAATCTTGTGAGCTTCTTCAGCCTCTCTACAGGCCGCTATTTCGGCTTGTGTAAGCTTTTCCACTGGTGTCTCTGATAGTCGAAAAGTTTTTTGAGCCGCGGTTGTTTTTCTTGGCTGTAGGCTTAAGTGCCTCCTCCCAAGGCTTAGCGACATCTTTTACTGCTTTCTTTTGCTTACGGATGGCGCGTTTGTCCTCGGCTTGTGAATACTCCTCCAATTCTAATAGCTTCTGCTATTCAGCTTTCTTGGCGTCTAGCTCCGCGCGCTTCCGCTCTTCCTCCTGGCGCTTACGTTCTGAGCGCGTGTCCTCTCCTTTATCCCAGTATGCAGCCTCAGCAACAGCAACAGCAGATTTTGCCGCGTCTTTAGCGGCCTTGGAGGCAGCTTTCTTGGCATTCGCAGCCTCCACCTTAGTGTTGACCCCTCCTTGCTTCTTGCCCATCGATTGGTTGAATAATAAATACAACGACACTGGTATACGACGTTTCTATGTGACGAATACAACCAATGTGTGTGTGTGTGTGCAAACTCCGGTTGGGTTTTGGAAGTCTCACTTGCGATCTCCCAACAACAAATTATCTCACAAATTTAATTTCACCCGTATTACAAATTGTGGATGTGAGACCCTCACAAATTATGTTTGTGAGGGGTGATTTTCGGGGTTTTGGAGGTCTTCCAGTGGACGTAAAAGTTTTGGACTACCTACTTAAATGGTTGGTTATTAACTGCCAGTATGTCTATATATATATATATATATATATATATATAATAGAATTCGAACCGTCTTTGGGTGTACGTAGCTCTCATTTTGATTGGCTGAAATTAACTGACATACGTAGAATAGCATCCAGCCTGACTTACGTAGAATCGGATATTGATCTCAGTCCATTGGTCAGGAAGGATTAAATGACGGCGGGGTATAAAGTGGCTTTCGCTCAATTAGATAAAATATAGAATATAGTGTATATCTATTTGCCGTGACTTCGCATTTTTCTCAGGTAAACCCCAATTTCCATTCTGCAGTGTTACAAATATTAAAATTATTGCCCCGTAGGTACAACGGGGCACTATGCTAGTTTCAATAATAAGAAGATGCTTTTGCCTTAATGGATCAGCTATATTAACTTCCGTCCCTTAACGTCTCTAATTATGCATAACACATACTCACAGGTAGTGCTTAGGAAAGTTACGTATTTTGTGTAGTAACTAAAAGGTACGGATTCTAGAAATTTCCATTCAATTTTAATAAGAGTGAACGCAACAAAGAACCTCGGGCTCAATATAGACACACTGAAGCAGTTCCATTCTGCATAAAGCGAATGCTTTAATTATCGTTTGCGCAGGACGCCTTTTTATTGTAATTGTCAACAAAAGCATTCAATGACTGATATATGGAATCTTTAATTTCCTATTCTTTCGTGATGACTGTCCCCGCGAAAAGGTGAGCCTAGAAGAATAAACCGACGATTACCGACGTCTATAATGGATACCTGACGATCCAGTAGGTCCCCACAGTTTTCCAAGACATGGACATCGAATAACATATGTCGGTAGTCGGGGTTGGTATTACTGCAGCCACCTCACCTTATGCAAAACATGCCTGGTACGCATAAGTTGAAGCAGAAGTGGTTCCAAAGCTTCCTCTTTACAAGAGGAGGCCTGGGTATGCCGACAATTGGCGCAGATGCTTCACTCAGAAACTGTGCATGTTTAGAGACAGCAGAGCTTTATGACTCTGCTCAATGAGCCCTTACTCATCCGACTCGATATCGCATTGCAATGACGCACTTTTGGTATAATCAAAAGGCTCTATTTCGTAGTCTTCAAAGGGAATTTGTCGATTTTTTTCGAGCAGATCTCGATGTATACTAGCTGTTGCCTTAGCATATCTGTTGCACGGACCTCACTGCCCCAACTGCATATGCTTTGGCAGCATCTGTATTAATACACGCGCTTTCATCTCCTTTCTTAGTGTATGCTGCTAAGGTTCTTAATTTGATGTCAGCAGCTGCCTTAAAGGTGAGCTGTATTTACTGTTTGTTCTGTTAAAGGATGGAGCGTTATGTTAGTTTGGAAAATTTTCCATGATCAACGAGTTCCACTCCGGATTGTATAATGATATTATTGGCGAACTATTTTATGACGTCGGTGATGCAGTGTGACTCAATTATATAAGAACTGTAATATTTAAGTTAAAACTACGGGCGAGGGAAAATCACCCCAGCTTTTTCGCAAAATCACCCCAACCGTGGGCTTTTCACCCCAACCACCTCGTTTAGCGCAGAACAAATGCTCTAATTATGCATGAGTGTACTATTTATACACACACACATCAAAAATGTTTTTAGGCCGTACAACAGCAGCACTTAATGTAGTACCATTCACAACTAAAATGTGTGTTATATAGATGGCGATGTAGATATGCTTGAGAAGACGATCGAGTCGATGCAAGTGATGGGTGTTACAGACATTAAAGAAACCTTGATGGACTTCAAGGATGCACACAAACGCACGGTGCTGCACTTTGCAGCCGCGAAAGGACGGCGAAAAGTGATGCATTAGATTGTAGAACGCGCTCCAGAGTGTCTTCAGTGTGTGGATGAAGAAGGAGCGACGCCATTACTCTATGCATCTAAGGAGAATGAGTTTGCTGCTGTCAAGTTGCTCTTAGCGTACGGTGCGGATCCTAATGTAGCTATGAAGAACGCCGTTGATGCTGGCGTGCCTCATTAACAAACCTGTAGTGGTAAAAGAGCTGCTGGAAGGTGAAGCGTCCTTACCACCAAAAATGGAAGGCAGTTTCACAGCTTTACACATGGCAGCGGAGACTGGATTCATCGAAGTGATCCAGTCATTCTTCACTGGCCGTGTGGAAGACACAAAGAATTTGCAAGTATGACTTTCAATGCTGGTGCAACGCCGTTGCAACTTGCTGCTGGTATGTGTCACCACACGATTGTATCGCTGCTTAAGCCCATTACAAAGGGATTCGAGAAAGTAGTGTGGAGAAGCGTGCCCAAAATTTGGCACACTTCTGGTCAAGTTTCGTCAAGGCATTTGGTCTAATTTCGGATTGGTTTAAACAAGGGGGGCTTTTCAGACTATCAGACTCAAGAAGTGTCAAGAACGCAAGTTTTGGTGAGTCACCCGACTTTGGGTATTTTGCATATTTTTGTGTGGGTACATTTAGGGACTATAGGGTAGTAGTTTTTTAGTTGTGGATTTGCCTAAAAAAGTAGAAGTCTTTTGGTTGAAGGATTTTTCTAAGTAGAAGTCCTTTGGTCTTGGTTCACACCACAGCTAGGGGTCGCCTCCGCCCGCCGCGGAGTGTTTGGGGGCAGAGGGTCGAATTATCCCCTCGCTCATTATACCCGGTCTGGACGCGCCGCACGCGCACTTTGGCCCACCGGAAGTCCCTCGACGGGAGTACGATTTGGCGATCTCAACACCTCAACCCATGTACGTTTGGAACGTGCTATTCACTGGATTGTTCTTGGCGTGGAGATATCGTTTGTGGAGTTTCACGAGCATATTGGGTCTTTACGCGGACATATTGGCTTGTTTTAATATTGGTTGGAAACTAGACCGGTTTTGGTCTTATTTCGTATAGGTCAGGGGCTAGACCGGAACGGTCGGTCTACCCTCTATTAGTTCGTATTGGCCAGGTCTTGATCGTTTGGACGATCGACCTATTGGAAGTTATCTCTTGGAAGTGTTTTTGGTCTGTTTGTGTCTGGGGTGAATAGTTCCGCCCCAGAGATACCTACCCAGATCGGTCTTCTATATTCAAAACCGCTTCGATCCAATCTGCGATCCCGATCCACCGAGTGTGTAACTAGCCCATTCCATCGGGTACACAAGGTGAGATGGACACTAAACAATCGGACCAAGTGGGTTCTGATGACGACCGGTCGTCTGCTTGCAGCGGACGATCGGACCAGATCTCGAGTGGTGGTCCGCGGAGTACCCCCTCCGAAAGTTGGAAGGCTGGGCGCGATGGTGGTAGTCAGGTTATCGATGCTAATGTTTTCGATTTCGAACTTGACTCCACCACATTGGTGCGCGTGCCCGGATCACTTGGTGATCGTGGATATCACCGTGCTGATATTCCATTAAAAATTGGATTCGAAGATTTGAATGATTTGAATATGGAGTCGTTCTGGGGAGGACGTAAGGAAAGGCTATCGCCTTACGTTCTCGTTGTTGATAAAGATGGCGATGTCCGATCTGGCCTGGCGGAGGACCAGATCGGGATTAATAATTTTTTTCCTCCCCAAAAGGCTCCCACCGGAGCCGATCGGGACTATAGCAGGTCTTGCTATAGTTCCGGAAAGGATCAGGACCTTGGTCCTGATCCTATGTGTATGAATGAAAAAATTGATGGAAAACTAAAAGATGAAAATTACTTGGAGGCTGACTGGAACGATCCGGTCTACCTCCCTAAAGTCCCCAAGGTAACCAAGGTGCCCATAAAAGGGCTGAGAATGCCACCCGACGAAGACGACTTCGAAGAAAAGTCGAAGGTCGGGGATGAGGCTATCACCGAACAAGACCTGGACAAGATGTATTATGTTTTTGAATTGAAGCGATTTGTTCGCCAAAACCAGGTCTTTCGGGTGTTGGACCTCCATATCCCCGACCGTCTTCTCGGTCCCACTACCGAGCTGATCCAGAGTGATCGACCATTACTGCTCGTCAAGAATTTGGTGGCGATGTTGGCGGAGGTTGGCATTAAAATGCAGAACCCCGCCCGTGTCAATAAATTGCTTGAATTTGATGCTTGGAGACTGGAGGCGTCGATGTCGGACCTCCACGACCGTTTGGTGCCACTGGTGGGGGCGGTTCGCCGCCCAACTCCCACCACGGCAATAAAGGTCGCCGAAGCCTCCACAGAGCTTGTTGACATTGGTTCCGATGATGAATCGATCTACCAGTCTCCACCGGCTTCTAACAGATCATCAGAGTTGAAGACCGGTGTCGAGCGGATGACCATGGGGGTGGACCATGCCCGGTCTGAACAAAAAAGGGACATGCGGCAGCAAGGGGCTGTTTGCCAGTCGGGGCTCCAGCAAGCCCCACAGGACTCAGTTCCTCAAAAGGAGGGTATCAACACGTTGCCCATGACTCCATCCAACGTCCAAGCCATGTTTGAGACGATGATGCAACGTTTCTTGGAAGAACGGGTTATACCACCTATGCTCCAACATGTCCAAGACCGGTCTACCTGTCAAGGTGTCAATGTTTGCAAAGATGTGGATATGGAATCGGTAACATCTATGGATAAGCCTATTAGAAGTGATAAACCAACCGGCAAGGGAAGGAGCAAGCCGCAACCGGCAAGACCGCGTAGACCAAGCAAGACAAGTGACTGTGATATGGAGTCGGTCGGCGGTCTTGACGACCATGGTGGGTCAGATGGTACAGGCGCAGGCAAGGTGCGCAAGGCTAACCTAGCCTCCACTACTGCCTACGACTTTGGATCTGTTGCGATTCTGCGCATCCGTATGGCCACGACGACCGACCTCAAGGACTTCACCGGCAAGGATGCTGATGAAGACCAGGCCCGGTATTGGTTCAGTCGGGTCAAGTCTGCGTTCCTGCGAGACCAGACCCCAAAAAGCGAACGTTGTTTAATCTTCCGGGATTTGTTAAAAGGACCGGCTGCGAACTGGATTCAACAGTTGGGTCGGGGCGTCCGGTTTGACTGGGACCTGTTATGTGCGGATTTTGAAGGGCAATATTGTAACTCCGGATTTTCAAGCGCCCGTAAGTACCACCATATGCAGAAGCGGGCCGACGAAACACCGATCGAGTATTTGCATCGGTTGAACGTGGCTGCACTTCGTGCCGGCATAACAATCAAAGAGAATAACCCGCCGAACGGTGCCGCCTTAGAACATGTGGGTCACTATATTAGTACCCTTGACGATCAAGAACTGGCGGACCAGCTTACTCTACTGCGTCTTAAGGATGCGGGCGAAGTTGAACAGACCCTGCGGACGTTACAACAGTCGCGTAGTATGAGAGCGAAGACCGCTGGTGGATCAGGTCGCTATCGTTCCAAGACCCAGACCGATCCGGTCAAGAGACCTTGGACCAGACCGACCCGAACGGTAAAGGCAATTGTAGCTGATGACAGCACGGGGTCAGAAGGGGAAAGTGGAAGTCCATCCATCCAGGAGTCATCGGATGAAGACCAGTATCGTTACGTCTATGTTGCGGGACCTGCCCCGAAGACCAAGTCGAAGTCCGACCAGGTGGACCGGAAGGGAAGGAACGGAAGCAAGTACGATCCAGACTGACCTCGTCAGAAGTGCTCCCACTGTGGGTAGAGCAAACATGATGGTCCAAACTGCTGGAAGAAGATGGTGTGCAAGAAGTGCGAGAGACGCGGCCACCCGACGGACCACTGCCTCTTCGTATGCAAGTCATGTGGAGAGATCCACGAGGCCGGCCAATGCAAGATTGAAGAATTTTTTAACATGATGCGCAAGTGGTACGTGCCGGACAAGCACGCGGGGATGCTGCCGCCGGACGCAGAAAAGATGTTAAACTAGAACGCTCGCCAGGTTGGAATCTGGATCGAGCCGAGCGTTCTACGGTTCACATCTATGCATTTGTCGGCAAGGAGGATAATACCGACAATACACGTTCTATTCCAAATTGCGTCGACCGAGACCATCCGGTCTACAGTCTGAAGACCGATGAGTACTCCCGGACTAAGGTGGTTATGCAGTTGGACTTGCTGCCTGGAGAATCCCGCGGATACTGGAAGTATCACGCGCCTGATAAATGGTTCAAGCGGGAAAAAGCCTGTGGCAATATTAATAACCAGAAAGCGACGATGTTGTTCGACTCTGGAGATGAAGTCTCGATAATCGACTCCGCCTTTGCTCGTAAGGTCGGATGTCGTATAGACGATACCCAGAGACAAGAATGCGTCGGGATAGGTGAAAACTCTTATATGACCGAAGGAAGAACGCGTGTGAAAATTACTTTGTCGGGATCGCTGGTCTACTTTTTCAGCGCTTGGGTTGGCAAGTTGGCTGGTCAGGACGCTTTACTAGGTATGGATTTCATGGTCCCAGCTGGTATTCGCCTAGACCTGTAACATGGAGTGCTTACACTCCCGGATGAGGTTCAGGTCCAGTTGACTGGTCGAAGACCTCTGTATGGTTCGTATACCGATCTGGTCCGGTGAGACCAAGACCTCACTATCCCAGTCGGTCGGTCTGCCGATACCCCGGTCGAGAAAGGTTTTCGTTCGAGGAAGTTATGGTTGACCAGGGGCGATCGGTTGGTCTCGACCTTCGTAAAGAGTGCTGGTCGACGTGATTTTGTCCGTGTTACCAATATCGGTGACAAGCCGCTGACACTGGACAGTAACACTATTGTCGGTATGTGGTTAGCAGAAGGGAAGGTACCAAGGAAGATGGGGTTCGTCTAGATTGGATCGAGGAGGTATGTCGAGTGGCAAAACCTGGCGTACCAATCGACCACCGATCTTAGCAACGATGATGGGTCGGTGGAAGAGGATACCTCACCTTTAGTGGAAAGACCAAGTTATGTCACCCCAAAAAAGATGTTGGTCCGAAGAAAGGCGCCGCAGCCACCAGGAACGGTGGACCATCAAGTAGACGAGCCAAGGTTAGTCAACGTGGTGTCAGCACAAGACCAGGCGACAGCGGAGAAAGAAACGGAAGAAGGGGAACATGAAATTGCTAGGTCGGACCATGACGGTGTTCCTAATCAGACCGATATCAGTGAAGGACAGCCCGTCGATCAATACCAGGGGCGTTCAGCCGGTCCAGATGGTATAGGTGATATCGCCCCAGAAGATGAACAAGTCTGTATACATGAAGGCGGGGAACAGTATATTCAGGAGCTGGAAAGCCAAATGGCAGTCCTCCCTGAAGTGTCTGCCGACTCTCCCGAAGTTACAATGGATGATTTACAAGTGGGTGATCAAGACCTTAACAGTCCAGACCAGATCGAGTAGTTGAAGAATATCATATGGAAGAAAAGCCATCTTCTGATCGGAAAGGGCAATGCCTTACCACCTGCAGCCCGTGGTGCAATTTGCGATATTGACGTTGGAGATGCCAAGCCGATTGCTCAGCGATGTCGAAGCGTGGCTCCACAGTACCGGGAAAAGCTTTCTGATCTTATCAAAGGACTGTTGGCTACCAAGATTATTAGACCGTCGACCTCGCCATGGGCCTCGATGATCGTAATTGTTATCAAGAAGAACTGCGTCGACATTAGGTTGTGCATCGACTATCGGCTGGTAAATCGGTTAACTAAACTTATGGTGTACCCGATGCCGCTGATTAATGATTTGTTGGAAGACCTGTACAAGACCTTGTGGTATTGTTCGCTGGCCATGGCAAGTGGATTTTGGGTGGTCTCGATGACTGATCGAGCCCGTGAGATTTCCGCATTTGTGACACCGTTTGGTCTTTTCGAGTGGAACCGTATGCCGTTCGGTCTGAAGAACGCACCCCAGATCTATCAAAGGTTGATAGACTACGCACTGTACGGACACTTCAAAATCAAGACCGATCGGGACCCTGCCTAAAGTTATGATGTGTTTACAGAGGGTGAACCCGATCGGGAAAGAAGACCGTCCGTTCTAGGGAGGCGGTCGTACATCGACGACATTCTGATACCTGCCTCGTCATGGAACGATCTGTGCGAGAAGGTTGAACGATTGTTGGAGACATGCGACCGCTGGAACCTATCTATCAGCGCCATAAAATTTTTTTGGGGTATGTCCAAGGTCGCCTATTTAGGTCATATGGTCTCGAACAATGGTCTAGAGGCTAATCCTAAGGACCTGGATTCGTTAAGCAACCTCCCGTTTCCCAAGTCTCTGAAGGCAATGCAGTCCTTCCTAGGAAGTTTAAACTACTACAGCCGCTTCATCGAAGATTTTGCTATCTACGCGGCTGTGTTGTATGAGCCCCGGGAAGTGGACTACCGTATGTTGCGCGAAGAAGACCGGGCAACTTTACATGGAGGCGCCGAATCTGGTCTTGCTGCAGATTTTCCGCAAGTGGAGGCCGAAGACCATATAAGCGTGCAAAGTTTGCTTTTGGTATGTTGAAAGTTAAGATGGCGACGGCACCGATTTTGAAGCATTTCGATCCCGAAAATGTCCCGAACATTATTGTATATGCTAGTCAGTGGGCCATTTTGGACACTCTAGTACAAGATCATGATGGTGTGTACCATCCGGTCACGTTCACGAGCAGAACGCTAAAACCAAATGAGGTGAACTATGAAATTGTCGAGAAAGAAGTTCTGGCGTTGCTACGAATTCTGGATGCGTGTTACAACCTGCTGGTCGGCCGACCTATAAAGGTCATGTCAAGGCGGTCTACTTTGGCCTGGCTATTACCAGCCAATGGGATGGACGGACGTCTAGGCAGATGGTCGGCGGTCTTGTCGCAGTGGACCCTTCGAGGTCGTTAAGTGCACCAGGGGCGAGGAAGAGATATTGGGCACATTAGCTGCCAGTATCACCCCTCGGTCTGAAGTGGACGAGGCATTGATAGCGATTGCCCCGAGGAAGCAACCTCGGCAGTCAGTTTCGAGACCGCCACCGACCGTCGACCATGATGAAGAGCTCTTGGTCTTAAGTTTTGACGGATCAGCAAGCGTGAAGAAGAAGGTCGGCGCATATAGTGCCATATTGTGGAAGTTGCCACAATGGTCTATAGTTGCAGCAGCTGCCGATTTCACGCCGGATATTACTGTTAACGAGGCGTAGTACTGAGGTCTACTTCTATGTCTGGACCTGCTGTCGTCGCAAGAGAAGGGGCGAGTCATCATATGTGGTGACTCCAACCTAGTGATCAGGCAGGTCACCGGAGAGATCGACTGCAAGGCCCCACGACTAAGGACGCTAAATGATCGGGTAATGAAGGCATTGAAATACCATCCCGACCACGAGCTGTTGTACGTGAAACGGGACTGGAACAGAAGTGCCGACTACCTCGCGACCAAGGCCATGCAAGACCAAACCGGGGCTACGATCACCGAGGAGGCCGTTCTTGATGAATTAATGAATATAAACAGGCTCCCCGAGGTGATCGGACCCAAGAACGCTCCGGACCAGGTGCATGTGATGGTCGCGACTAGACCGAAAGCTCGGAAGTCCCACCAACCGTTCCCAAAGTAACGGTTGAGTGAATCTGTTGTGCAACGACTAAGGGCAGAACGGATCCTCAAGGTGCAGGACGAAGAATAATGGATTGTGAATTTGAAGACCTACCTGCGCGGTGAATTGTCTGAGTTGACGAATGGTCAAGAGAAAGAATGTGCCAATATCGCAGACAGTTACGAAGTGGATGAGGATGGTTTACTATATTACTACCGCGATGCCGGCCAAGACAGTGCAGACCGGCACCGATTGGCGAAATTGGTGATACCTGAGTGCTGCAGCCGGATGTCCTCCATCACTACCATGTGAGTCTAGAAGGGGGACATCAGGGCATAGACAGAACGTATCACAAGATCAGGTCCCACTTTCACTGGAGAGGTCTTTTCCAAAGTGTACAGAAATATGTGGGTTGTTGTACGGATTGCGAGACCGGAAAGGGTAGACCGGTAATCAAGGGGAGATCGCCCGGAAATATCGAAGCTACCTACCCTTTCCAGGTCATAGCGATGGACCATATACCGTCGCTGCCTAAATCGACATATGGCAATACTGAGTTGTTGATCTGGGTAGACCTGTTCACCGGTCTAGTTATTGCGAAGGCAAGTGCGTCCCGGTCTTCCCAGCAGATCGCCAAAAGTTACGAAGAATGCGTGTTCCGAAGGTTCAGCGCCAGCGAGGTCATCAGACACGACCGAGAACCCGGTTTGATGGCCGAGGTGTTCCGGTCGTTTAACAATATGCTGGGCCAGAAACAGAGCGCGACGATGGCATATCGTCCGCAAGCGAATGGATCGGCAGAACGTATGGTACAAACTATTACAAGAGCAATCAAGATGTACATTGCCGATCCAGACCAGCGCGATTGGGACGAATACGCAGAAAGGCTGGTGTTTGCACTCAACTCGTCGACCGATCGGGCCCGAGGAGAAAAGCCTTTTTATCTAGCGTATGGATGGGACCCCCGGTCCACTCTTGAAGCCGCGATACCTATTGGCTGCACTCGGACCCGCGATCGTGATGCTCGACGTTGGCGCATGCAGGTCCAGAAACATTACCAGCATGCAAGAGAAAATGTAAACGAAAAGTTACGTCAAGCTACACAAGACCGGGCAGACCGGAACAACGATCAGGTCCAACCCCACGGTATAGAACCAGGGGCGAGGGTATGGTTGTACCTAGACCGAGTGAAGGAGGGCTATGCGAAGAAGCTGGCTCACATGTGGCACGGTCCTTTCCGTGTCGCCGAGCTGATTGGTGAACACGCTGCCCGTCTAGTAACAACCAGCACGGACTACAAGGTCTTCCCGATCGTACATGTGTCCAAGTTAAAACTGGTCCGAGAATTTCCTGATCGTCCCAAAATGCCCTGTCTGGTAGACGAGGCAGAACGGTTTGATTTCGATGAAGCATTACTGCCGGAGGACAGTTGGGAACGACCGCTGGAGAAGGACGAATTTGAAGTGGAAAAGGTCTTAGATGTCCGATCGGTCAAGAAGACCAGGTTCGGCCGGACCCACCGAGAATATCTGGTCCGATGGAAGGACCATGATGAAACAACTTGGATCGATGAGTCCGACCTGAACTGTGGAGCACTACTACGAGAATTCGAACGGGACCGAGTCAGTCGGAACCGTTTCGCAGTGATGCAGACCCATGAAGACCAAGACCAAGACATGCAGTAGCATCGGTCTTCCCGACCGGTGTGAAGAGGTGGAAGGTGTTGTGTCTTGTGTATTGTGTATTGTGTATTGTGAATATGTGACGAATTGGAATAGTGGAGTGACGAACGTGGATTGTTTTTTCGCGATGTAAGTGGAACGGTTGGTGATAACGTGTCTAGTGCAACTCTGGAGAATGTGGTGGAATTAGCTCAAGTGATTTGATGACCGAACATGTGAAAAAGAACGATGATATATATTAAGTGTTATCTGGTCGACTACTTACGACCTCACTCTCCATCACCCCACAGACGGCCGACGGTCAACGACGGATGCTTTTCAACTTGGTCCTGGTACTGGTTACGCCAAGGTTCTTGTTGGTCTAGTTGGACCAAAGCATCCTTGAGGTCCAAGACCGGTGTAATGCACCCAAGACCGGGGTACCATGTGCCACCTTCATCTAGCAGCCGGGTCCTCTCGACGCGACGCCGCGGCATATGAAGTACAACTGGATATAAGAACACATCGACGTCGCACTCGTGGGCCAGCATCCCGTCCAAAACATATTGGCACAGGGACTTCCAGGCCTCACCCGCTCTGATCCGACGCCGCTTGCGCTTGTTCTGGATGGTCGCCAAGCCAGGGTCTTGCCGAACTCGTTCCGGGGGAAGCAACAGATAGTGGGATGCCTCCCAGATGGCTTGAGCGTGAGTCTTGTTAAAATATTTCACCCGACTCATGAAATCATTGGCCCACGGAGTCGAGTGGAAGATGAACCCCAGCTTGGGATGCTCGAAAATCTTCCACGGCTCGTCAGCGTACAAGAAGTAGATCTGTGCCGACGTGATCAAGTCTGGTCGCCATTCCGACGCGGCAGGAACTTTCTTCGCCGGCGGGAAAAGCCAATGGTCTGGACGAGAGAAAGACCAGGCCAGAAGCTGCTTGGTCAGGGTGGACCGGCGTAAACAACCGATCTGCCCTGGCGACCACGGCAAAGTATCCTCACGCGTTCGTGGCGGAAGGGAAGAACTGTCGATTTCCACGTTGGCCAACAAAGCATCTTTGTGGAGCTTGGACGTCCCAGGCAAGACCGTAGGTGTTGATCTTGTCGACGAATGAGGTGGTGGAACGCCACCATGCGGAGCGGTCTTCTTGGTCTGCTCCGAAGTCGATGCAACTTGAACAAAACTTTCATGTGGAGTTGTTCGCGACTTGTTTGGGATGGGGACAGCAAACTCCGAATCACCGTAGTCTTCGCCGGAGTCATCCCAGGACGAGACCTCTGAATACTTGGCACAGTCAGCACCGGCGGTCGAGGGCGCTTGATTTTTGGCGATGTTACTGTCGTCATCCTCGTCCAAGCTTGGGCTCACGAGGGGCGCCTGTATCTTGTCTCGCTTACGAGGCACCGCGCGCTTCCCTTAGAGTTCAGGGTCGCGCGCTATGCCCCGCGCCCTCGAGCTACCTGGCGCGTCCGAGCGCTTCTTTGATTTGTGTGCAATTTCGGGCTGGAGAATTTCGGCCAATGAACGGCCTTGATCTTGGTCCCGGTGTAGGTCCACCAAGGCGGCCGACGCAGACCGGTCTACGCTGGAGGCAGCAACCGGATGCCGACGAGGACGCAACAGGTCAACCAAGCGCTGATGACATTCTTTTAATACCGCCAGACGACCATTCGCTGCCTGCGTCCAATCGTTCGACTTTCGTTCACAAGACTGAACCTCCTCGGCTGGTCTTGAATCGAAATTCGGAGCTCAGTGAGACGCCTCTCGAGGTCGTCGCTTTGAATGCTCAACGTGGTCTGGTCAAGCAGGTCTTCTGCTTGCTGCTGTTGGACCAGCACAAGCTGCTCCCGAAGATGAAGCTGATGAGCCTCCAAGCGGGTCAACCTATTGCGCGCGTTTATTAGTCCGGTCAAAATCTGACGCAGCTGGATGTCATGCGTGTTCGGATGCCGATCTGCGGCAAGCAGGGCATTGATCGCCTTGCTGATGCCAGGAGGTATACGGGCTGGAGGTATACGGGCTGAAGACAAACGAAGGTTAGAACAGGTCCAAGGTGAATACCGGACATGCATGCTTACGTTGTGTCGCCTGTTGAGCAATCTGCTCCTGGAGACGTGCGATCTCTTCAAGTGCGTCTTGCAACTGCGCGTCGGTCCCGGTCTGATGCCCTGCCGATGTCTGAGGTGCAGTAGAACGATGGGAGCTGCCAGACCGGACCGACCGGACGGGTGAAGTGACATGCGATGACGTGGTATGCGAGGTGCCTACAAGAACGGTCGTTAAGGAAATACAAGAAGGTCAAGTCCAGCAGTGCAAGTACCTGGAACGAATGAAGAAGATGGTTGCTCCATGTCGGAAAGTCTGAATGACCAAGGTTCAACTGAATTTGATGGACGAGGTCAGACCGTTGTCGTTGTGCGACACGGTCTGACTCAGGGGCGGCTGTGGAGAAGCGTGCCCAAAATTTGGCACACTTCTGGTCAAGTTTCATCAAGGCATTTGGTCTAATTTCGGATTGGTTTAAACAAGGGGGGCTTTTCAGCCTATCAGACTCAAGAAGTGTCAAGAACGCAAGTTTTGGTGAGTCACCCGACTTTGGGTATTTTACATATTTTTGTGTGGGTACATTTAGGGACTATAGGGTAGTAGTATTTTAGTTGTGGATTTTCCAAGTAAGAGGCTTTTGGTTGTGGATTTGCCTAAAAAAGTAGAAGTCTTTTGGTTGCAGGATTTTTCTAAGTGGAAGTCCTTTGGTCTTGGTTCACACCACAGCTAGGGGTCGCCGTTCTTCCCTTTTCGTACGCTAGTCGCCTCCGCCCGCCGCGGAGTGTTTGGGGGCAGATGGTCGAATTATCCCCTCTTGCCCATTATACCCGGTCTGGAAGCGCCGCACGCGCACTTTGGCCCACCGGAAGTCCCTCGACGGGAGTACGATTTGGCGATCTCAACACCTCAACTCAAGTACGTTTGGAACGTGCTATTCACTGGATTGGTCTTGGCGTGGAGATATCGTTTGTGGAGTTTCACGAGCATATTGGGTCTTTACGCGGACATATTGGCTTGTTTTAATATTGGTTGGAAACTAGACCGGTTTTGGTCTTATTTCGTATTGGTCAGGGGCTAGACCGGAACGGTCGGTCTAACCTCTATTAGTTCGTATTGGTCAGGTCTTGATCGTTTGGACGATCGACCTATTGGAAGTTATCTCTTGGAAGTGTTTTTGGTCTGTTTGTGTCTGGGGTGAATAGTTCCGCCCCAGAGATACCTACCCCATTCGGTCTTCTATATTCAAGACCGCTTCGATCCAATCTGCGATCCCGATCCAACGAGTGTGTAACTAGACCATTCCATCGGGTACACAAGGTGAGATGGACACTAAACAATCGGACCAAGTGGGTTCTGATGACGACCGGTCGTCTGATTGTAGCGGACGAACGGACCAGATCTCGAGTGGTGGTCCGCGGAGTACCCCCTCCGAAAGTTGGAAGGCTGGGCGCGATGGTGGTAGCCAGGTTATCGATGCTAATGTTTTCGATTTCGAACTTGACTCCACCACAACCAAATGTAATCAAATGCAACCCTATTGCATTTTTCCTCCTTACAATCACGCCCATAGTTTTGTAAATATACTTAAATAGATATGTAGCTTGTCGTCGTTCAAGTAGGCAAATAAGCCTGCAAACTCAAGTTGAGTAATAGCAGAACGTCTTGCTGAAACGCGAGGCATGCAGTTGGGGTTGCACTGTGAGTCTGTGATAATTAATTAAATTATAGTGTGGGGGCAAGCACCAAAATGGTATATAGTTTGATATGAATATATGGTTCATATTGGATATAAACATGTCATATTCGGGAATACAAAATTCATATGGGGATATAAACTTCACCCATATAAATGCTATATGGTTAAGATTGACACCCCCTAATATAAACTTTCGGTTTTACATCTTTTCGTCTCATCATGTCTAGCATCGGTCGTGCTGCGACCGGTACGAGCTTACATAAGCATATACTATCTAATATGTAGGAAATTGACACGAGTTGGGGGCACGTGCAAAATCCAATTGTGACAGTATCGGCCTCTAGCGCCTTACCTCATGGGAGGAAGTTTCTGTGAAAGAAGCGCGCGGCGCACGATGGCAGGATATAAATGCGTGTTTTAAGGTGAAAATAGGGATTTGTTAATTCCACCACACACTTTTGTTATTTCCACCACACCAGCCGGCACGTGATCAATTTTACTATTTCCACCACACACCAGTCACCACTCACCACCCAGGTCACCACCACACCAATTCTCAACCCCGAAAGTAATGGACAAAGATACCGACTTGGACACAAACCTCACCTTCAACGATCGCGCTGCCTTGATAGCATGTGTTCAAAGTTGTGGCATGCGGACTGGTTACTCAGTCACAATCAAACGTTCCGATAACAAACGCGGAAGAGTGGAACTTGGCTGTGACCGCGGCGGAGACTATCGAAAGCTAGACAGCCTAAAGGCCGAGCAACGGGAACGAAAAAGCGGTACACGTCTAATTGGCTGTGAATGGAAGGCAAGAGACGACAACGTGATGGGCAATGGACATTCGAGGTGACTTGTGGTGAGCACAACCATGAGGCATAGATGGACATGGCTGGACACCCCAGCAGTCGGCGTTTAACTGCTGAAGCAGCACAAACAACCAACGAGCTATTAGCAGCGGGCGTCCCTCCTCGACAGATCGTAAAGACCTTGCGTCAACAGCCCCAAGATCTCCCAGCAATTGCGCGAACGGTCTACAACGCCCGGGTCAAACGCCGCCAACAGCTCCTGGATGGCCGGTCACCGATTCAGGCGTTTTTTACGAGATTAAGAGTAGTAAATTTCGATATGCGGTGCACTGCAACGCCAGCGGCCGCATTGAGCGGTTATTCTTCGCGCATCCAGAATCTGTAGCGCTAGCCAAACGTTTGAGCTCGGTTGTTTTGCTGGACAACACCTACAAAACAAACCGGTTCAGGATGCCACTTTTTCATGTCATTGGCCGCACGGGCCTGAACACGTCGTTTTCGGTCTGTTTTATTTTTCTCAGTGGAGAAGAGATTGATGATTACAAGTGGGCGTTGAAGGAAACTGAGAATCTCTTTTTTGGCCAACAAATCCCGCCGGTGATTGTTACCGATTCAGACGGAGCACTCGCCGCTGCTATTCATGAGGTTGCTCAGTCCTCTCGTCACCTGCTGTGCCCTTCGCATATTGAAAAGAATGTACTGGATAACAGCAAAAAGAACATAGTGAGCGGAGATGATCACAAGGATTTCATGATGTAGTGAGCAAGTTTCTGCCGTGCGAAGACCCCTGCACAGTTTGAAATGCTGAAATATACCTTGTTCACCCAACTATCTCATGTCCCGGCTGTCATCAAGTACCCGACGGACACGTGGCTACCACATAAGGAAAAATTAGTTTCAGCATGTACTAACAACAGCCGACACTTTGGAAATACATCGACCTCTGCTGCGGAGGGTGTGCATGCAACATTGAAGCGTTACCTTCAAGTCAGTACTGGGGATTTGCAAGCAGTTTAAGAACGTATTGCGCATATTGTACAGAGTCAGGTTGTGGAGTTCCGTGTAGCTGAGGCGACCCAACGGATGCGTATACCACAAACTTTAGAGCTGTTCCGGCTTACGCTAATATGATTGAAAAATTTCGCCGCATGCACTGCACTTGATTGAAAAGCAGCGCAGTCTGGTGATACAAGCATCAGCAACCAGGATACCGTTAGACGATTGCCAGGAAGTTTTTTTGGAAATACTATGGGACTACCATGTGCTCATCAGATGGCAAATAACGAACCTATTGGCCTACATGCAATTGCTAATCATTGGCATTTTCATTATGTTGCAGCTACACCATCTTCGCCAGACAAATCGCTCGCTTCTGAACTCGAACTCTTTCAGAAGCAGCTGGATAATCTCGCACGTTCCTATGGACAATGGACACCCGAACCACGGGCAATAATGCACACTCAAATCGCTGACCTAGAAGCAGGGAAGGCCCCGACGGTATCAAATCCCTTGCCAGTGAGAACAAAAGGTCGGCCACCTGGCGCAAAAAACAAATCGAAATCGTCAACAAAACGTGATCCATCAGCATTTGAATTGAAAGACCGACAAAAGCAAGAAAAGGATGATCGAAAACCCAGTGTAACACGACAAAGAAAGATTCAAGGACAAAACTCCAAATTGGCGAAAGCCCTTGAACAAAACTCTTCTAAAGAACCGGCGTATATTGCAAAGATTAAAAAACAAATTCACCCCTTCATGCTGGAATATATTGAAAATGTAACGGATGTTGAACCTGACGGAAATTGCGGATAACGTGCTATGGCTTTCGGTGTGACGGGACAACAAGAAAATTGGCGGGAAATTCGAGCTAAACTTCGGACGGAACTTTTACAGCGGGATTCCTTCTACAGACGTTTATATACTGATGAATACGAGTTTGATGCCCTTGTGCACAGAGTCTCTTGGTTTGAAGAAGGAATTTGTCCTGGGATCCACTGGTTACAAATGCCACAAATGGGAGAAGTATTTTCCAATGCTTACGAAATCCCGCTGCACTTCTTCTAATTTCATGAGAATTGTACGTTTCTACCGCACCTCGACCCCTTAAACGGAAACAAAGAAGTATCTATGATTTTTGTCCACAATTGTCACTTTATGTCAATACGACTTCGGCCAAATACTCATGTCCCTTTGATACCTGAACGCTGGCAATATTCTGCTCAACCATCCGCCGCTAGGTGGCAGACGCTTTTCAAAGAAAGAATTGAGACATTTCTTTCTCGAGTAGGAAGAAAGACAGAATATTATGGCATTGTATAACACTAAAACCAAGCGAGCTTAGTAAAAATGGCGGCAAACCAAACTTTAAACTATTAAGCTGCATTGAGTTAGTTGAGCTGATGGTGAGGGTTACGTTGCTGTTTTGGGTTTGGACAAAGTAAGTGGGAAGTATGAGGATGCGGTTACCTTTGTCCAAGGTATTATCTTTGTCCATTACTTTCGGGGGTTGAGAATTGGTGTGGTGGTGACCTGGGTGGTGAGTGGTGACTGGTGTGTGGTGGAAATAGTAAAATTGATCACGTGCCGGCTGGTGTGGTGGAAATAACAAAAGTGTGTGGTGGTATGTGGTGTAAATAGTAAAATTGATCACGTGTCTGCTGGTGTGGTGAAAATAACAAAAATGTGTGGTGGAATTAACAATTCCCAAAAAATATACTAATTAAAAAGGGACGGGCTAAACGGCAGCAAGTGAAAGACTAACTTGCAGCAAGTGAGGCAGTGACTACGAAAAACAAAAAAGTACCAAGAAGGATATACTTTTTTACCCTTTTGGGACCAAAGAATACATATGGAATTTATTGTAATAATTTGTCTTTTAGTTAAGTTACATCATTTTGGGACTTTTACGCGTGGTCGGCGGCTGGTGTTTGCTAGGTGAGTTTTCAATATTTCAGATGGAGTTGATAACAGATGTTAGCTGGATTGACTTGAGTAGAGTTGCATATATCTTACCTTTGATCGTTAAAGTCTTAAGCGCACTCTACTCCTAGTCTCGTACACTGCCTTGCTTCGTAAGTTCCATTGAATGCTGCAAGTTCAGTATCTGCAACACAGACGAGTTCCCTACAAACAATGAAGGAGAGAAACATCGGTAGGTGGAACGAGTGTAATTTATAGCCTTGTAGCAACGTACTGCAACTGATCCGGTGACAGATAGTCCTCGTCCAGTCCATTGGTTCGAAACAGCTTTCTAGCGTACTGAATAAAGTCCACTTCGTCGCCACTCGTGATCTTCCCGACGCCTCTCTGGCTCTTGTTGCTTTGAAGCACTGGAATCAAGCAAACAGAATCAGTCACGTATCCTACTTCACCCATTTTCAATACTTTACATACATTCGTTTTTGACAAATGCTCGAGGCAACTTCGGAGCTCGTTTTTGTGCACTCTGCAGAGAGATCCACTGAACCTTTTGAGCCTCCTCTAGCGTCGGAAACATTACTGTCTTTGGTTCACTTGGCGCTGCATCAGCTCCCACCGCAGCATGACGGAACGTGTGCTCGCCCAGGTCAGCAAATAAAATTCCTTCCGAACCGAAGCTTCTCGCCGCATAAAACGCTATACCAAAATAACGACAGAGTGCATCGAGCCTCAGCTCGACACTACGCGGAGCTCCTACGAGATACACGACGGTAAATTGCTTGAAAAAGTCGTCTGGAAGATCCGTCCTCGTCCTCGCATCACATACCACTTGCACCAAAGGATTCATCTCCTGCACACGCGGGAGACACGCCTCGGCACGCTATTCTCATCACATACAATCATCAAGTTGAAAGGAACGTTTGGACATTTCGGGGCTGTGTCTATTGCTTGAAAATCCACGTTTGACCTACATTTTTGTCCACGTCTTCTTGGGAAAGAAAAAATTGGGACTCCACGGCTAGTGGCGTCACGGATTGCGTATCGTGTAATGTGACGCTCACACCAGCGAGCACCAAGTTTTTCACAAGTTCTGATCCGAGCGTGGATAGACCGCTGACGAGAACGCGTGAACTTTGAAGACGTTTCTGGGCTTCCACGCCCCACAGGCGCATCTGCCGGTCGTACACGGCTGCTTCCGCCACGCTGAACGTTGCCATGAAATACGAACTAGTCTATTACAAGTAATATATTTAACTATAACTAAATTATAGTTTGATAAAAATACACAAACATTGAGTATACCTTTTTTGGTCTTGTATGAATATGTCCAACTTTAAATTCCTTGATCCGCGCATAAAAGTCCCAAAAGGGTAAAAAAGTATATCCTTTTTGGTACTTTTTTTGTTTTTCGTAGTCGCTGCCTCACTTGCTGCTAGTTAGTCTTTCACTTGCTGCCGTTTAGCATGTCCCAATTATAAATACGTAATTAAGAACCTAACCTAAAACTTAATATAAAGATAAAAGCGCGAGTTCCTTTGGTGATTTCACTCCAAAATCACGCAATTTTCCATCTGCAATTTCCATGCCTTGAGGAACTTGCAAATATATGTCCACATTAGTTTCAGACTTCGCCTTGGAGTAGGCACTTGGCACATCGCCGTGGCGTGCTGCCACCCCCCATACTTGTGCCGACACTAGGAGCAACTTTACGTTGTTTAACTACATAACCGTTGAAAACGCGAAAAAATAGTCAGCGCCGAAAATTTGTCTGTCACCTCTGGCGACCAACCTCGCCTTGTACCTCTCAACCGACCCGTTTGCACTGACTTTCGTCTTGTACAACCACTTGGTCGGGAGAGGTACCTTGTCCTCGGGGCGACGCACGATGTCCCAGGTTCCCAGGTCCTGGAGACTTGAGCTCCTCCATTTCCACCTGCTTCCACATCATGGTTTGTGAACCACCATGTGCCTCCCGATAATTTTTCGGATCCGGCTGCATCGTTGATCCACTTGCTGCTTCAACATTTGGCTCGCAGACCGCGTAGACACATAGAGCGCTTCCAGCATTTCCACCATTTTCGGTAACCACCTTCGACAAATCATCGCTTGTAACTGCCTTTTTAGCGCTCGACGCTTCAAATTCCTGCCCTTTGGCAGTCTTCTTTAACTATCTGCGTGTCTTCCGTGGGCCCTGTTATGCATTTTCGGCGCGTTTCGGCGCGGCTGCAGGCTCCGGTATTTCGCCACTTTCACGCCTTGAATTCGACACATTTGAATCGTCCGTCCTCGAGCGCGATTCTGCTAAATCTTGTAGATCTTTGTTCCATTCACCTTCCAATACCTTGTTGACCTTATCTCTCGTTTTGGGGATGAGCGTTTCGATCGCGGCTACATGCCTCATCACCACCACTACCCTGTCCTTTAACAGCAGCACCTTGAAGCCCTTCGTCTCATCGCTCTTGCCCAGGATGAGAGCGCGTTCGGCGTGCTTTGCCAATGTCTTCTTCTTAGGGTCCCTCCAAACCATACATGCGGACCCGAAAACCACGATGTCATTGACTGCCGGCCGCTTGCCGGTCAGAACTTCTAGCGGCGAAATTCGTCCAATATTCGACTTTGTCGGAGTGCGGTTGGGTATGTATGCAGCATACTCAGCCGCCTCCGACAAATACGCAAGGGTACAAAAGACCCAAATATCATGCACCGGACCATGTTGAAAATGGTCCGGTTCATACGCTCAGCTTTTCCATTCAAGGAAGGCTTTCCAGGCTCGGTAACTTGGCGGAGGATACCGGTCTGTTTACAGAACAGATCGACGTTCCGATACTCTCCGCCGCCGTCAGTGCGTAATACGTGCAATCTGCATGAAAATTCATTTTCAAACCAGGCAATAAAATGCCCGAACATTCGCGCTGCCTTTCCTTCGTACGCGCTGCAAAAAATCGCACATAATTCGAAAAATGGTCAACAAAAACGACCAAGTAACGATTGCCGCGCCTGTCACGGGGAGTGATTGGACCTTTGAGGTGACCGAAAATCACTCCTCCTATCCGGTCAATTGGGCGTTTCCTCCTGAATCCGCCTTCGGCTGCACCTTTCTGGTGGCCTTGACCTCCGCACACGTGAGGCAATCTGGCCGATTTGTATCCGTTAGTGCAATACCAGATCTTGGGTCCCTGGCCAACCTTTCGATGGTATCATAGGCCAGGTGACCCAGGCGCACATGGAAATGGTGCAAGCTGCCACTGTGCACGTCTGAACCGACGTTTTCCAGCACACTGTTTGCAACCATGTCTCCGAAATCCTTTGAAAAATTATTAGCCTTTTCGGCCTTCAGTATGGCGATGAACACCGATCCATGGGTCATCACATCGAAAAGTTTCTCATTTTTCAGCATGACTCGCAGCTTGTGACCGTCATCGACAATGGCACAGCCCTTTTCACGCAGTCGACCAAGCGAAATCAGGTTTTTGGCTCGTTGCGGTGAGAAGTATACTTAAGTCAAGACAACGACCGTTTCACTTTTGTCGCACGTCCGCAACGTAAGCCGACCGACCTTGGTAGCTCTCAGAATAACACCATTCGGCAATGCAAATGTGTCATTAGGACCACACTCTTTCACATCTTCCAGCAGGTTTGCGTTCGACACTAAGTGTCTACTTGCACCGCTATCAATTATCCAAACGTTTTCATTTCCACTTTCATTACCACATGCATTAACATATGAATCTACAGTGGTCTATATAGTAGAAATAACGAAAAGCTTTGACGACTTGTCTTTTCCAGCACGATTCTACCCTTGGCTGCCACTGCCACCTTTTCTGCGACGTTTCTCGGGGCAATACTTCTGTATGTGCCCCTCGTCACCACACGTGTAGCATACACGCCACGACATACGTGAGCTGAGAGCACACCTGCCACCACGAACAGATGTTCGAGCGGAAATACTCCGCGGCGATGCCCTCGAGATGCTCACCAAATTTATTCACTTTCAGATGCTCACTCCATTGAAAACCGAAGTGATCTCGCCAATTTCAATTGCCACCATGAAGTGGTATGCCCATTGGCGGTAGCACCGGGGTACAGCTCGCGACCCGAAATTTTTTCGATACTCAACTTAGGTATTTTAAATCCGGTGTGTTGCACCGGCACATACCCCTGCCTAGCGGGCACTCCAGCTCCGCCCGCACCTTTCATGCCGACCGGCACTCCGAGAGGTGCTTGATTCACTTGTGGGTGTGGCCTTGCGCCAGCTTCTACCCCTTCGTCCTCGGTCAGGTCGTTCAGCGACATCTGTTGACCGAAGGGACGGTAATTCTGCAGGATCTCCTGAAACTCGGAGTGTGGCACTCGCACCGGGACCCCTTCCTGGACCCGGACGATACACTCGGAGGTGTTTGCCTGCCCTGTCCAGCATCTTTAGCATTCAGAGCACTCGTAATCTCCTTCAGACTGCGTACCAATGCCCGAAATTCACTCACGGTGGGCACATCATCTCCATCAGAGCCACTCATCAAAAATCAAATAAAATTACTTCATTCAGTTCCGTCACACCACTAGCCCTTTCAATAGGGGACTTTCCACTAGCTCCACGTAACGCAACCACGATAGAAATCCACGAAGACACACTCAGTGTACCATGAAAAATCCACCATATTACTTGGCGAGCCTTGGGCTCATAACCTGTTAAAAAACCAAATAAAAGTTCTTAAACACTTTTCGCGATCTATACTCACCTTGTGACAAAGTTTCATCAAGGGAGAATCAGCGGGAGAGGCAAGCTAGCAAGCGCCGTTTGACGGCCGTAGAGAGTTCAGTATAAGTGTGCTTAACTGTATGTAAAAAGGAAAGTAAATTATATTATGTATGGTTACTTAAGTAGCTATCCAGTAATAAATGCAACTTAAACCTGTAACCGTCGATATATGCATAAATGTATGCCATCCCGAACAGCCAATGGGATTCCACTATCTGGAAGAGTGCAAAGTCCAAAGTGGCTACACACTTCCAACAAAATCTAGTTGTCCCCGTTGGTGATACATTTAGATAGTTACGTTATAAAATGGGTCACGGGGACCTAAAGAAAAAAATCGGGGCATAAGAATTAGAAATATCTAGAACTCTCAAGAAGGCCTGCGGAACATCGGGATCAGAACAAATCACGATGTCAATAAATTAATGCGATAGTAAATCCGACCAATCAAATTATTTTCGCTAATGAGGTTTTTTATGCATAGGTGGTCAGCATGCAAGAAGATTATGGAGGAAGAAAAATAGAGTCGACGCCACCAAACATAAGGCATTCCTCATCTTTGTCTAGCTGTCAAAAGGTGTAGGAAGCCTAGGGTCATCTCAATACCGGTGCTCAAATTGTCAAGAAGTTAACGATGTGGGTTCTAAGCAAGGAGACTATTTAATGCGTTGGAGGAGAATATTAGATGTACCGGGTATACGGCCGCTGTTATTACCAAGTCATGGCTAATAACATTGCGCAAGATTAACAAAAATTGAATAAGGAATTAGGGACAAGCCAGGAACCGGCGACATAAACATTTTCGACCAACAACTTCTGCAAACGATGCGGTGAGACACAAAACGAGGGGGATAACGGCAGGGCAACGGTGTGGAGTTTGAGATATTTAGGAAACTCCTCATTTTTTGGGATAGGTCTAAGCCATGTCAAGCGCGTGCTATAGCGTCGCATTAGTTACACTGTGGACCCAGCTCTTGGATTCTGTTCATTGCGGGACTTGAGCCCTTAATCGCCCGGTCGCGTATTGTTCCCGAAGATACTGATATTCAACTTCCATTAGCTTGTACAGTACAGCTGCGTAGCCTCGATAATCATCTGTACTAGTTTAAGCTTTCGATAAGGATTGCATTGCTTTTAACAATCTGGGAAAGACATGTTGCTAACTGACTACGGTTATCTTCTAAACCACCGATCCACATATTGTGCTGAGATAGGCAACTTTTGTTTCCCAAGAAAATCTTCTCCGCGTTGATCAATAAAATTTCAGAGTTCACAAGTATCCCTCAAAAGTTCATTCTTCTCACACAGCATATCTCAGTGGCGCGCCGTAAACACAATGTCGGCAAAATACGGTCGCCTCGATAAATTCTGATCCCGATTTGGCATCCTTCGGTAACAAGTCATGAAGATCGGTCGGATCCCGATCGGGACTCATCATGAGATATTTGAGCAATGCGTGATCAATCGTCACAACTTGCTCTGTAAATACGTCTGTTGAGTTTGTCTGACCTGTTGTACCTTTCACTGCACTCCATGAGAATTTCTTCCCCAAAAAGACCGTCGTATTTCGTGATTAATCCAAATCGGCGATTTTTTGTTCACTCTGCTACGTGACTTAGTCCCACTGGACTATTTCTAGCGGATATACCGTCCGCTTCAATGGTCGGATCAGAACTGTGGTGTCATCGCTACCAACTATTCTGTCTGACGCTGCGCGCTGATCAACTTCAATTACTCACAGGGTGATCAATCCCTGTTTTATAGCCTCAGATAATTCACAGCGTATTCCAATCGATCGTTTGGTGATGGTTGAATATCTATGGGATGCCCAAGATAACATCAAATTTGTCATCAAGTTTAAGATATATTCATCCTCAAATGATAGTTCATTTCGTGTGCTTATTACACGCTTTGTCATTGCCACGGTTGCACCTGTTTCTAACCATACTGACAACATGCTTCGTCATGTTTTAACTTTAAAAATGTTTAACGGCGCTAACTTTGTGCTATCACAAAAATCTTTGATGCCTGGTATCGAAAAAACACGCTTGATGACATCGGCCCATGAGGCTTAACATTCGGTGTAATCAGCCATTTTGCGTCACCCTGTAATCGTTGGCAAGCGATGACCCGTCGGGATATCGTCCTCACTTGACCAATGTCGACATGTAAAACAACACTTCCAGTAGAGCCCCACTCATAAAGGAAGTGGGTGTTCAAATTTTTCAGATCGAGTCTGGACGCCCCTGTCGGTTGCGCTTGCCTGGGTGGCGCCAGGTGCGGTGCCATGCATTCATGGGAAACGTACCGCACCTTCCTGCATCTTTCGCAGCAAATAATCTTTTTATTTCTAGGTTCTATTGGTGGCTAAGCAACCGCAACCGATATGTCTATCGGCCGTGTTCCCCAGCACCGATATTACGCGGTTTCGAAACGGCCAAGGGTGAAAATCCTCGCCTGTTATTACCACCGCGAAAAGGAAAACTCTAGTACATGTCCGAAAAGGACAAGGTCTTAAGCTTTCTATACCTAGTAATTTTGGTAGGACAAATGGGACAAGTGAAAAGTTATGTGTGGAAAATACTGTACGATACGCTGCTCTTAAAAAAGGTTTTATATCAATAAATATATAAAAACTTTTTTAAATTTAAACTGCGATGATGCTGAGGTATGATTCTTTGCACTAGCACGTTTTTTCCTCGAGCATGCGCAAAAAATGATCGTTTGGGCGTTAAAACTAGAATAAGACATTTTAAACATTTGTGCTAATTCGTTGAGCGAAGCAAAAAAGAAACGTTGTTTCTATGATTGTGGTGTTCAAGGCTATATTCGTTCGAATTGGCTACTTTGTACGATAGCGGGTGTGAATCTCTCGAATTGTCGTGAATCAAATTGCGAAAGCGACTCTCGTTCAGATCCTTGACCACGAGTAGCTCCTCCTTCCCCAATATGGTCTTACTGAATTGTTTGGGATTAATAATCATGGAGACGATATGGCTGATGCTGAAAGAGATATTGTTTGACAGGACGGAGGGTCAGCCCTTTCAAGACAACAGCCACTTATACAGCCGAATCCAGTGGCCATTCACTATATTGGATAACAACTAGTATGCCTTCAGCGAATAATCTTGCGTATCTGCTTACATTGACGCAGGTCTATGAATTCAAATTGACATTTAAATTCAATCTCAGGAAGATCAAAGGAAACTCATTAAAGCGTCTAACGTTTAGGACGCAAACGGGTCGGCCAGTCTGCACTTTCATGCCCATCCCTTAGCGCGCCCTGCCGAGACATGTTAAGGCAAAGTTAACATGTAACTGAGAACACTTATGTTGAAAGATTCGAGGGCTGTTCCTAATTCAAGCATCCATCGCAGGAAGGTTTCTCCAACCCCCCTACCCCGTCCTTGAATGTCTTAACATACGATGCCACGGGGGCCGGAGCTCCAGCGAGGAAATAGAGCATCATGAAATCTATCTATAATTTTACTTCGCTCCTCTGGACGGTTATTATTATGATGTGCTTTTAGAATACACTGAATTATGTCCAGAAGAACTTCCATGCCAGCTCCTCAAATATAAAGGGACTCGACATGAGGTTGACCTCGTGCATGGCACAAGGATTTGTGTTCCGCGCCCATGTCAATACCGTGTGATCAATAGAAGAGTTCTTTGAAGCTCGTCATAAGGCAGAAAATTTGGGGATACCTACCTAACCAGAAATAAATCCACAGGAGTTTGGCAGATCATTCATGCTTATAATAAGCAGAACGCAGCAACGTTACCAGTTTAATCACCAATACCGAGGAGAGTGTCACCATTGAGGGAGCACCGCCTTCAGTGCTCTCGATTGAGACAGGGATGTTATCACATACTTATGAATGAGAAGGAAGCTACTCTAACAGCAGTAGTTATACCCCAAGAGGGATGCTGTGGGATCCGCAGAGAGTGAGTTGAAGAACGCCACTGGAACGTATAATAAATATATTTCCCGATACGCACCGAGTTATATTGATGATGTGTTCATCTACGGAAAGGGTCACCATTCAAAGAGCAACATTGATAGCTTAAAGGGAACCTAACCCAAGTGTTAGAGATTATGCGTAACACACAAACTATTCAAAATTAAAGGAATGTAATTTGGTGCATTTGATACGCTATTTCTTTGCTGTTTCGTTTTGTCAAGAAAGGAGTGTGCCCTGATCCAGAAAAATTAGTGTGATATTTGAACGGTCACAGCCAAGCAACGTCATTAAATTGAGCAAATTCCTTGGTTTGCAACGTATATGCATAACATTACCGTACAATTATACTGGCATACTACGAACTTTTCGTAATTTCTAGAGAAGGACGTGATTAAATGACATTGGGATACCCAATGACAAGAGCAATTTAAGCGGTCGAGCAGAGCAGAACATAAGTATTGGTGCTAGCGATAGCCGACAAAAATCGTCTGGTCTACGTCGTTTGCGTCGAAAACGATTTTAAATACAATGTGTACTTGTGCAACGCGATCACGAAAACCATGATTGTGTAAGTCTTACCAACAGCGTTAGCTGTGTCCAGCTGAACGTAGCTACCAAGACCGTGACAATAAACTTCTACGCACCGGTGAAGTTTCCGATCTATCTGTTAGGAGATATAGACTTTATGTTAGATAGTCCTTAAGAACGGCCATAAACTTGCCACGTATCTCACAAAAGATAGATCTTTGGCTATTATTGCTTGCAGAATACAACTTGGGGTTGAATACAAACAGAGAAGTTAAACGGGGCAGTGAATGCGCTACTAAGTCGTCCTGGTTACGAGCCGAAACCGCCAGTAAGTATATCAGCAGAACCAGTACAATTTGTTGCACTGCACCTGACTTGTCGCCTTTACCCAAGTACATTGAGCATACAAAACAGACGATGAGACCCGTTTATTGGATTGATTATCTAAGCAATTAATCTTAGATAAGAAACGCAAATAACTTCCAGGAGTCTTACGCGCAAGTAAGTAAACGTTATCGTTTGACTAATGGTCTGCTAGTACAACACAGACAACACCGCCTAACCAACAATGCATTAAGGATATTGCCTTTCTTTCACAAAAGCGCATTATCGAAAGTAAATCACTTTTAATATTTAATTAAATATATAATTTGTTATGTTTATATAGTTCATTCGGGGGGGGGGTACTGACAAGATGAAAGTGGCATCGTTGTTCCCAATAGTGACTGCTTAATTCAGAGTGTCATATTGCACAAATATCCAGGATTATGGGTAGGGAGAAGACATAGACTTCTCTCGCTCGCGACTTTTCTGGAGGAACCAGTATAAGAGGGCACGCACGCCGTACACATCCAGATTTGTCTGTGTGTAAGGCTTGCGCAATCTGTGCAGGCTCCACTTAATATCTCCCGGTTCCAACAAAGTGTTGGAAGCCCATTAAGAAAGACGTTGTTCGTCAGTCGCCGACCGACAAAATTCCGAAGGCTGGCATATTGATCTTTGTAGACCAAATCAATAAGATGGCACAACTTACTGCAGTAAAAGCAAACATCACTGCCACGCAAGCAGCGCGGATTCATCGATACGGTATTCCGTTTGGACAGAATTCGGGCTTAGAAAATTTTATTTAATATAAGATTTTTCGTTTGGAACAAATTTATATTTGATTCACACCTATATTGCGTGCTTTAAAGTAGCAGTAGACCTGTTACAAAACTTGGTGCACTTGGGTTCGTGGTGATCAGAAAATAGTCAGGTTAAAAGAGCAAAATATTATGAGCTAATGTACTTCCCGCCGGTGTCCGTTGTCTTGGGCTAATACTTGATACACCGGAGCCAATGATTTTGAAGGAAACTTAAGGTTTTGATAAAAAGCCTATCAGGGTCGCCGTGGGTCAATTGCTTTGCGCCAGGTCTATTGTCATTGACCAGCTCGGCGACTTCCGGAACTAATGATTTGTACAATGAGTCGTAAAAAGAAAGAAATGGAGGGATACTTATAAAATGTCATCTAATCAGAAGCGTCAAATAGGTTTGGCAAGAAATGGAATATAGCGAAAAACATTTCCCCAATTAAAAGCAATGTATGAACTAATCTCCGAGCCATTAAATCCAAGGAGGATACTCCATGTAACAGGAATCTGTAAGTTTCTTATACTGTAATAGGTGAGCAATACTTTTCTTGTTTCTTTATAATATTTTTGAGTAAGAACGCCTCAACTACTAAAAGGTAGGTTAAATAGCAATTATATTTTTTGTGTGGTTTATATTTATAATAATAACTACATAACGTACAACCGTTTCCGGAAAAATGCAGAATACCACGGTTTTGAAGGATTTGTATCGAAAAAGAAGAAAAGAAAACGGAAGGAGCACTCAAAAAAACGCATTGGCCCACAGATTTTCTTAAACTAGTTTTTTGACTGGTCATACAATCAGTTAACACGGTGGAGATTGAGGGACGTTATAATTTTCCCTACCACCAAGCGAATAAACAACTCTCAGGAAACCCACCCCATTTGGCGATATACCCGCGACTCTTTTAAAAGAATAGATATATATGTTGAGTCAACAGAAAGGAATTCTCCCTGTAATTAAACTTCCAATTACACTGGATAGGTGTGGTGGAGTCAAGTTCAAAATCGAACACCGAAGTGTCGGGAACTCGACCACCATCGTGCCCAGCCGACCGACTTACGGGGGGTATCCCGCCAACCTTCGCCTGCATCTCGATCGGGTGACCGATCTACACTGCAGGATGCCTGGTCCAACTTAGCTTCTGAGTTCTCACCTTGTATACCCATTGGTATGGGTGGTAACACACTCGGTGGAACGTCGCGCAGCATGGGTCTTGATAGGTACCGATATGGATGGTACGCTTTCTAGGGTAAGTTGGACAAAAACCCCAACGAAAGGTAACCCAAATGAACTGATCCGATCGTCACTCCAAATGCGAAGAAAACTTGGAGCAGACTGCTAAGCGGAGTGGAGACACAAACAATAGAAATCTGGGGAAGACCGCGAGCAGCAGTGTGGAGACTAAGCCAATAGAAATTAGGGGCGGACCGCAAGGCGGTGCGTAGACCCAACCAATAATCTGGGGCAGATCGCTAGACGCAATGTGGGGTCCAACCAATACAAATGTTGATAACACGTTCCAAACGTGTGGGGCATGAGGGGTGAGTGAACGAGGTGCAGCTATTCCCGTCGTGGGACATCTGGTGGACCTAACATGTCCTGGCCGGGAAAAATGAGCTAGATGGGACCGTGTTAACCCTCTGCCCCCAATAGCTCCTGCGGTAGGAGCAGCGACTTATGCGAACCAAAGAAAAACGAACACTATATTTAATATCCAATTAAAATACAATATGTAAACTACATGCAAAACCGTGTGCCTCACCTTAAATCTGCATACCTAAACCTCCAAGCAACGATTAGCCCAAAATACTCCCCCCCTTTCAGCCAACCCGATCGCTACAACTTGATCACTGGTACATTGGTACATGCTAGTCAAAAATTTTCATCTGCACTTCACCACATATGGATTGATTTACAAGTTTACACCTCCTCTTAGCCCCAAAGCGGATACCGACAGCGCACGCCTCACCTTGCGCACTAAAAAGGAGGCATCCATACCTTTGCAGGTGCTCCAAACCACAACCTATAGAACCTCGAGTCAGGATTCAAGCGAAACAAAAAACTCGAGCATGAAATCTTGTGCTCTACACAGCACAAGATTATCTGTAACTTAAAACTGTGGTTTACAGAATATCAGAGATGACATAGATTACCAGGGGTGCTGTAACTAGCTTGTACTCTATTTCGTGAAGAAGCGCGCAATATATGTTGGAAACCTAATGTGTTTTTTTCAATACTTAGTCTTAATAAAAAACAACATTATATGTTTCGTATTCACTCTAACACAAAGAATAATGTTTAAGTGCTCTACGGAGAATTAAATTATAATAATTTTCATTAGTTTAGATTTGCTAAGCATAGCAAAATATAAAATACAAAAAGGTAATATGGACGGATTTGATTTTTAAATTAATTCCGTTGTTGATTCCGTAAAGCTTACCCAGTAAAATTACTAATACATTAAAAGAATTTATAATCATGTATTCCTTTTTGGAACAACCAAAATGTTCCAATTAGAACAATGATATTTCAACTTAGGGTTATTATCAGAAGTAGCCCAGTTTGGCCAGATTTTTTTTAAAATCTAGCCCACCTCTAATTGTTTCTGATCCTCATTTTATTGATCTCTTGGCTCATGGCGACGCTTGATACGCCTCTCGCGAGGGATACCACGACGTGCCTGGATCTGCGAAGGAGCAACAGTATCCCCCTCCAGATTTTTCTTGCTGGCCAAGTACGCTGGACGCTCCACCGTGCCGCGGAAGCAGGATGCGCCGGTTGTCTTGCGGGTGCAAGCGTCGATGTACACTTCGGCCACTCGACCTGCCGTGGTGTATCAAGCGCAGGCGTACACGCACGGAATGCCCAGGTTCTTGTACACAACGCAAGTGCACGTCTTGGCCGCGATATGTACCGTGTGGTCGGTGTCACCGATTTTGACGATGAACGCGTCCGCACTGAGCTGGGCAACGTTCATGCCACTCGCTTGTTTCTGGTTTCCTCGCAGCAAGCCCCGTGACACTTCGGTGATGCTGAATGCTACCGCCTCGACGCGCACTCGGTTCTGGTAGTGGCTTTCGGCCATCTTGAGCAAGATGCCGCGCAGCATGCCGTAAAACTGCATCTTTCGCAGCGGGTTGAGCATCGCGATCAGGCTCTCTACGATGTTGGACGTGGTGTCGCCGTAATACGGCCGAGGGCAGAACGCGTCGCACGAAGTTGGCAGCGGGATGATCGCCATATATAAATTAACGGGCTCGCCCAGCTGACGCAGCTCCGCCAGTAGCCTGTTCGCCTCTGCCGACGTCTGCGCTTTCGCGATGGCGGAACAGAGGTACTTCACAGCTCGCACGACACCGCGGAAGCTTGCCTTCACATTATCCACGATATACCACACGCAGAAAGTGTGGTGGGCCTCGTGGAATGCATCGCGTACCGCCGGGATGAGTCCCTTTTCGTGATCGGACACGAAGGCCAGGCGTTCGTCCATGCGCTCCATGCGGCATCTGTAGCCGGTGCGTATACGCACGTTGCGGCTAGCGCACAGAGTAAGACTCTTCCTTAAAGCGGTAGCTACCGCTACTTAGCTGATACGCCCTTCTAAAGGGCTTAGTAGGAGAGTTCTCCTACTCGGAGCCAAGATTCCCGGGTTGGTTTACGACTTAGCCTTAACGGCTGTATTCCCTTTACGGGATGTAAGTAAAGGGAGGGCTCCCTCTTACCTACGACACTCACTGCGCGCGCGACCGGTCGAGGTCGCACGTCCGCAAAATAGAGTGAAATGTAAACTGAATATATTTAATATGTAATTAGCCTAAATTAATTTAAACTAATATAAACTATATGTAATACTAAGTAGAATATTCCTAATTCATACCTAGCTAAAATGTAGTGTACACACCTGTGTACGGACACGTGGATGGCTGACACTCCACCACACCAAGGTCCCCTGTCCTGATTGGTTAAAATAACCAAAGGTTCAAAATCTTTCATACCGGTCAATACTGACCTCAACCGTGGTGTACTCATGTACACCAACACTAAATGTAACTCGAATGTAACCCCGTTACATCCTCCCCCATCAAGACTATTGCTTACGCAATAATCAAAATCTTGTTGGAGAACTCCAACGCCAGTTCCCCTGGCCATCCATATGTACACTTCTAGTGGTGCTATGGCGTCTCCTCTAGAAGAGGTAGACTATTCCGAAAACTCGGACGTGGATGCCTTTGGGGATAACTCCCCAATGGTGAGCCGCTCCGACAGCGCCGAACGGCGTTGTCGGCAGCCTAATCCATTCCACACACGTGGGGAAAATGCACTAACCAGTGCGGAACCCCTGCCCATATCGGATGATACATCCGAATCGCCAAAGGCTATCGTCACTAATGAGCTGGACGCAGCTCAAGACACCCAACTTGCCGCACAGGCACTAAGGGCTGCGTTACGCGCCCCCAAACGCCCGTCAAGGGCGGCTTATAATTTTGATGGTCCTCGTGACCTTCCAAGGTGGGCCAGGCGTTTGGTAAGGACCAGTTTAGCGTCCTATACCCCTGGCCCCGCGGCTGAACAGCCGTATCAACGCGAACGCCGTGAGAAACTCCGGCAACAACTGCTTACACAAAAGCAGTTCACTAGCGTCTCATACCGAGAGCGCTTAAACAGGCAGTCACAAGGTGCCCCTGTTTAGAACCTCCGCGAGGTTCCTTTCGTTCTTTCTCCGGGAGAAAGTGACGATGATGCAGAGAAGAAGTTCCGCGCTTGGGCGGAAGGGGAGAAGCTTCTCCCCAGCTTCGATAAGCTGCATGACAGCTATTCCCGTCGAGACATTTGGGTGGAGAGGGTGTTGCGCCTGACATTTGCCAAAGCCAAAGCTATGGAGCAACTACGCGCTCCGTACCGCACGCGCTACGCCAGCGCCCCTGTCTCCACCATGGTGTCCGGAGACAGTGTGATCCCCACATCTGCCTCCGGCGAACTCCCACTTATTGGGAGTGAAGGGGCTTCTCATTCCCCTCTGGTCGTTAACCTACACCGGGATTCTCCCTCTCAAAAGCGTCAACGACGTCGCGGCAATCCTGCCGTAGGGGAGTCTAGAACTCCCACGAACTCTGTGAGTGTGGATAACCCTTCCACTTCACCAGATACTGGGTTTGACCCCGATGATGGCGTCGCGCCATCAGCCGCTCCACATGAAAGTGTGGAGTACTCTCCGCATCGAGCATTGGAGGAGGAGGTCGCGCAATTGCGACGTGATATTCGCGAGCGCTGTGATCGACACAGCCTTCGCATCCATGATCTCCACGAGGGGATCCGCGATGAGCGGGATGCCACTGATCGCTTCGAGAGGCGGCTTGCCTCTCTCGAGACGACCGTTGCGGAGCTTCGTGGTCGCATTTTATCCCTTTCGGGCTTACTTCGACCTGCGCTGCCTTACGGATATCCGCTTTTCCACCCTCCTCCAGGAGGGGCCCCGCCTCCGGGTTCGGTATGGGTTAAGCATACCGACATAAAAGGTTGGATGCGTACGCATCACCTTCGGGATGTCCAAGGTATACGATAAGCCCTTTCGGGCTAGTACCTTAAAGGGGCCCACAAACCTGGGGCGCAGTTTATTGCGCAACACTTTTGAAACTGCATGTGTAGGAAGATTTTTAGCGTTTAATAAAACACTTTCTCCCACTTTGTACACCCTTTTGTTACGCCGCCCCTTGCGGTCAGCTTGCTCCTTCTGCTTGTCTTGGCTTTCCGCCATGGCATCGCAGACGTGTCGTAAGACACTAAGGCGCGTCGATAAAAACTTATCGATGTGCTTTCGCACAGATACAGGTCTGACATCGGGGAATCCTCCCCCCTCAAGCTCTGTGCCACACACACATGGCGTTAACGGAACCCTCGGATTCACCAATCCGTTCACGTAAAACGGGGTAAACCCCGTAGATGCATGTACCGAATTGTTGATAGCAAATTCAACCATCGGGAGCATCTCACTCCAACTCTTTGGAGAATCCGGACATAAACTCCGAAGAATATGCTCCACAACGCGATTAACGCGTTCCGTTTGACCGTCCGTCTGCGGATGATCCGCAGTGGACATGAGGAGCTTGGTGCCTAGCACCTTAAACAACGCTCCACAGAATTGTACCGTAAAACGGGGATCCCGATCCGACACAACGGAATCGGGTAGACCATGCTGTCGAAAGACACGGTCTAGGAACACTTTTGCTGTTCCTTGTCCATCTATGGACTCTGGCACCGCCACCAGGTGAGCCATCTTGCTCAAACGGTCTACAAAGACCAATATGCCGGTGTTCCCGGCCTTATCCTTCGGAAAACCGAAGATAAAATCCATGCTAATGGATTTCCAACACTCCGTTGGAACCGATAAGCTCGCCAAAGGCGCATCTGAACTTGCAGAGGGTTTAACCCTCTGACACGTCTCACAGGTGCGAATATACGCACCTACCCACTTATACATATTGGGCCACCAATACAAAGCGCTTAAAGCGCTGTAGGTCTTATCCCGACCTAAATGACCCCCGGTAGGGACGTCATGTGCCTTAAAGAGGACTCTATACTTCAGTTCCTCATCATGAGGAACTACCACCCGCGGATTGTCCTCCGCGCTCGTGCTATAAAATAGCAGACCGCCACAGTACCTGTAACGGTGTAAACGAGCTTTAGCTCGACTTGACAGGGTTGGCTCAGACGAGCCAAGACCCTTTTCACCTAACGCGCTGATAAGCGCCGTACATTGTGGGTCTTTCTCATACGCCTGGCGTAGGAGATCCACCACAGACGTGGTGACGAATGTCGCGTGAGCGAGCTCGTAATCGGGACGACGCGACAACGCGTCCGCAAGCACGTTCTGCTTGCCAGGTTTATACTTAACCTCAAAGTTGTACTCCGAAAAGAAGGAGAGCCAACGGGCCATCCGTTGCGAGAGATGCGGCGACTTGTCGCTGTCCGTAAGGACGCGTGGTCAGTATAAACCACGAACGGCTTTGAGGCGAGTAGGTGAACCCTAAATTTGACTAGAGCATACTTCATTGCAGGTAGCTCCTTGTCATGAACGGGATAATTCCGTTCCGCAGCTTTAAGCTGCCTCGACTCAAACGCAATTACGCGTTCCCTTCCTGCATCGTCTGACTGTAACAAAGCACATCCGATTGCGAAATCGGAGGCGTCGCAGACGACACTAAATGGTTTCCCAAAGTCTGGGAGATCAAGAACGGGAGCTTTTAACAAGCTCCCCTTTACCGCTTCAAAAGCGTTTTGGTGTTCATTTTCCCAACACCAATCAACATCCTTCTTAAGAAGGTCGGTCAATGGCTTCGCCATTTCATCGTAGTTCTCGATGTACTTGTGGAGATAGTTGGCTAATCCAAGCCACTTCCGTAAATCTCTAAGATTTACAGGCAAAGGCCACTCCACAATGGCTTTCACCTTCGCGGGATCCGCCCGCACTCCATCCTTACCGATGAAGCATCCGAGGAAAGTAATTTCCTCAGCACCAAATATACGTTTGGATGCGTTCGCATATAACTTATGCTCTCTCATAAATTCGAGCACAGCTCGAAGGTGTATAAGGTGCGTCTGAACATCAGACGAGTCGCCTTCCGCACGACTATGAACGAATATATCGTCGAAGTACGTCTGAGCGTACTTTATATGAGGGCGGAAGAGTTGAGTCACCAAGCGATTGAAAGTCGCTGGTGCATTCGAAATCCCCTGTGTCATAACTAGCCACTCCCACAGCATGCCAATAGGCGTGCTGACCGCTGTAAGCGGAATATCGGACGCTCGCATAAGCACCTGATAATAACCGTCCACCAGATCTAAGGCACTGTATACAGTACAGCCATCCATATTGTTCTGGAGGACATCCTTCCAAGGAATCGGAGTCTGCATGGGTACAGTAGCTGTATTCAGCTTGTTATACGCATGCACAATGCGCCAATTTCCGTTCGGTTTACGAACACAAAAAGTGGGAGATGAGTGGGGAGACTTGCTCTCCCGTACCATCCCTGCCTCTTCTTTCCCCTTGAAGAATGCGTCGATGACGTCGCATTGTTCCTTGGGGAGAGGTCACTGCCTAGTGACGCAGTATTTGAATTCAGGAACCAAATCAATTTCATGTCGGACTCCCCGATCCGGCGGTAACCCCATCGGCGGGTTGTCATTAATGACATCTCCAAATTCCTTTAATAAGGAATGGTAAGGGTTCTCAGGAACCGCGAGGATATTGAGGCCGCTTCGGGCATTTAATGCCTGTTTGGTTTTCACCAAAACTGACTCGTCCATCGTGGATGAGGAGTTCAACTCCTCTTCCGGACGCAACACGACGATCTCGTCGAGTTCACCTGCTTTCAAAGCAGTTTCAAACTCGTTGAAGGACATCTCCTCCAACGACAACAATTCGCCTACCCCAGGAAACCGTTCCAGGCTTACGCCTTCTGTGACAATACCTGTCACACTATTCAGCATCCTGTAGGACTGCTGTCTACTGGCCTCGGGACTCATCCCGAGACCCAGATGGGGGGAGTCAATTGCCCCATCTATTGGAAGCGCAACGCGCCTATCCACAGAGGTCTCTACCTCTACCACCGGTGCCTCCCCTGTCTCACCTATTACGGCGTAATCGGAATCATTTCCGATGTGCGAAAGAGACGAACTTCGGGTCCCTTCGCTTGGAAGCGCCTCGAGCTTAACCACAGGGGTCTCTACCCCTACCACTGGAGTCGCAACTTGTTCGCCGGACACGGCGAACGTGGTCGGAATCAATTCCGACCTGTAGAAGAGACGAACTTCGGGTCTCTTCTCTAAGCGCCTCGCGCTTACCCTCATAGGATTCCACCTCAATCGCTGGCGACTCACCAGTCTCGCCTATATCGGCGCGGGGATTAACCGCCGAATCCCCCTCGTTAAGGAAATCTTCCTTAACGCCATTGGGAATGATCATTTCAGACATCCCAATCTCTGGCATCTCACGCCAGAATCGCTTTTGCGATCGAACAAAGGTGGGTTCATGACTCGCCAATGCTTCACCCGACCGCGGGTGCGTTGAGCCAATGGACTTAGACTTCCAGTCTATCCATGGCTCGTGGCGTTCCAGCCACTTCATGCCCAGAATGAGGTCATACCTCGAGTCAAAATCCAGGCCTAGGCAACGTTCTAAGCTGTCGAAGTCTGCAAACTTCAGCTTAAGGTCAATCGAGACCTTGGGTACAGAAGCCTGTACGACCGTCGCAAGACGGACCGTGACAACTTCACGAGAACGTGCCTCTAGGGCCTCGGCATACAGCCGACTCTTCTCCACAGAAGCTGGTCTGACATAATTGTCAGACGCTCCAGAGTCTATCAAGACTCTCCAAGGCTTATCAAAGCCTTTCACGTCCGCAAGGACTACCAGCAAACCTGGCTGGTACACCGACTCGGTGCTAGAAAGAACCGCTTCCCTCGGGGATGTGTGCTGTCGTCCCCTAGCCTGGGGCTTAACAGCACTGAGGGGTCCCCCAGTAGGGCGCTCCGCACCTACTGGGAGCCGTCGTTTCCCGACGGCTTGGGTAAGGGCTTTTTCCCCACCCTTGGTCCCTTGTAGCGAGTGTCTCGCTGGGGATTTTTCGGACATCTGTTCCTCAGATGATCCGTGCTCCCACACAGGAAGCATCTCAGCGGCCCACGCCGCTGCAACATGGCTAAGAGCTCTGCCTCAAAGCTCTGTGGAAAATAGTCAGAGTGACTCTTAGCGGGAGGTTTCTCTCCGCTTCGACCTGGCTCAATTCCATGGTTCAGGACCCACCTTAGAGGAACGAAAGTTCCTCTCGGCGTTGAACGCCATCTTGAACGCCTCCTCCAGGGATTGGGGTCGGCATCAGAACAATTCCGAACGTGCTGGCCCTTCTCTCAGGCCTCCCATGAAGACGGGGATGGACACATCGTCCGAATACGCTTTCGCGTACATCCCTGCCAACAGGGTCTTAAGCTCCTGGATATAAATGTCCAGGTCCTTAGTGCCTTGACGGCACCTCAGGAACTCCAGTTGATTCTGGAAAACCAGATCATGCGTTGCGTACATGTCCATGAGCTTCTGCTTAAGGACCTTCCATGTTGGGAACACGTCCGTGACTGATTCCGAGCATGTAAACGCCCATGTACGGGCTTTGCCCGTAAGATGGGTCAATGCAAGTCCCACTTGAAAGTGATCAGCGGTCATATTCGCTGTGGCGAAAGCCGTTTCGACCTCTCTCAACCAAACATAAAGGTTGTCACCCTTCTCTCCGGTGAACTCCTTTATCTTAAACGATAATGGAGGGCGCACCCCCGTGGAATGACCTCCACCGCAACTCGCCTCGTAGGCGATGAGGGAATTTACCCTTGCCTTTACGGCCTCAAGGCCCTGCTCCACTAGGAGCTTCATGACTTCTTCCCCCGTTAAGGGTAACAGCCTTTTAAAGGCTTCCTGCTGGACGAGGGTCAAACTATCCCAATCGTCCTGATTCGTCCTTTGCATAGGATGCCTAGTCTACCAACACAGGTGTTGGATTGACTACAAGTGCTACCAGATGTAGCCGGTGCGTATAAGCACGGTGCGGCTAGCGCACAGAGGAAGACTATTCCTTAAAGCGGTAGCTACCGCTACTTAGCCGATACGCCCTTGTAAAGGGCTTAGTAGGAGAGTTCTCCTACTCGGGGCCAAGATTCCCGGATTAGTTTACGACTTAGCCTTAACGGCTGTATTCCCTTTACGGGGTGTAAGTAAAGGGGGGACTCGCTCTTACCTACAACACTCATTGCGCGCGCGACCGGTCGAGGTCGCGCGTCCGCTAAATAGAGTGAAATGTAAACTGAATATATTTAATATGTAATTAGCCTAAATTAATTTAAACTAATATAAACTATATGTAATACTAAGTAGAATATTCCTAATTCGTACCTAGCTAAAATGTAGTGTACACACCTGTGTACTGACACGTGGATGGCTGACACACCACCACACCTAGGGCCCATTCCCTGATTGGTTAAAATAACCAAAGGTTCGAAACCTTTCAACCCGGCCAATACTGTCTCAACCGTGGTGTACTCATGTACACCAACACTCAGTGTTACCCGAATGTAACCCCGTTACAGGATAAGTGGTCTCGGTCATATCGGTATCCTACTGGTATGCCGCAGCCGGTCGAGGCGTCTTCACGATAGACTGTGTCTTGTCAAAACAGTAGTGATTGTGGTACAAGTGGGTAAAGTACTTGCGTTCTTGCAGGCGCAAATAGCGCCGGTGTGACAACACAATTTCTTTGTAATATACCTCCGACTTTAATTTGCTCCTCTGGCTTTTGGCCTCGAGAATTGTTTGATGTCAGAGGCGTTTGATATATTTTTAACGATCAACGACCATCATTACTCCAACTCGGCGGTCTTTATCGCTCCCGTTGACCATTCCTGTTGCCGCAGCTTTTGCGCTGCTGTGTTACCCAACACACTGGAATATTGCCAGTAAATGTACCTTGGAGGATCAGAAGTCCCCCAATTGTTACACACACACGCAGCATGTTTACGATGATACACTTGAATTATTTACAGGGTGATCAATCCCTTTGGCATCGCCGGAAGCGATTGACGGGCTATCCCAATTGAGTGTTGAATGATTCTTGGGCATCCATGGGATGCCCAAGAAAGCATCAAACATGTCGTCAATGATAGTTTGTCCATTTCAATGCGCGTTAGAATTCCACGCTTTGGCATTGTCACGTTTGCATCTGTTCCTAACCGGACTGACAACATGATTCATGGGGTATTAACTTCCACAAAGTTCAATGACGCCAAAATTTGTGGTTAAGGGAAGTTTTTTGATGCGCTGGTAACAAAAGCGCACGCATGATAATTTTACCCTCATGGTGCTGAGCTATCTCATCATTTTGCATTTCTTGACAGGCGAGTGACTTTTCTGCAGGTATCGTCCTCACGTGCTCGATGTCGGCATGTGAAACAACATTTTGTAGAACACCCATCACCTACTTGGTTCTCACGCTTTTTTAACCGACAGGAGGTTGCTCTTTTTGATTCATTACCAGCGTACTTGCCCGTCCGCCGACAGGACGCTGTTACAAAGCACCCATGATCAAAGTACCTCATCGTTTTGCATTCACCGCAGCTAATGGTTCCTTTTACTTGTCTATTGATACCGTGTCGAAACAGCCTCAACCAATATGCCCATCTGGTCCCCGCCTCCGATATTTTGCGGTTCGGTATAGAGTTTTGACTGTTATTACCACCATGGGGAACCCGTTGCTGCAGTGAAAGTCGAAGAGATCGTTTCCTCTTCGACTGGCAACAGTATTGTGGTGAAGTGGAGTCTTTATTTACAACATGAAGAAGGTAATCTGCGGCATTTATTAATTCTTGGTATATTTTTGTCTCTCCAAACTCTACACGTTAGCACGATGACACTTTTAACGCTGGTGATTTCTTCAAACACTGAATATTAGTGTCAAATATTGTGTCATGCCTCCAATAGGTGAACAATATGAACACTTAGTGTATCATGATGTTAGTAGTGCGATGCTTCTGTCTTCTAACAAGATGATTCTATCCATCACTAGCACCAAGTGATGCTTCTCGCACTTTCACATTGTCTTAGCAAAGTTGTTTTGAGCTCTAGAATAATGGCAGTGACGCTAACGCTAAGTTGAACGTCTTCAACTCCATAAATGTTCAGCAACTAGGTGCACTAGGGCACACGAGATAACGGAGCAACCAGACCATGGAAACAAATTATCAGCAACGCCACAGAAAGATAAGATATAGGCACAACTTACCAGCACAACAGCGGAGTCATACAGAGCGGCAGAGCCAACGAAAAGTCATGCGCCCTCGGGTGCTCAAGATGATCGGCTTGATGTTCCTGTGTATTCTCAAGTGGTTAAGTATTTTAATTTTGGACGAGCAATTTCGACCAATCATCATCGACCTGTGACGTCCAGATCGCGAGGCAAAGCTGATCAATCAAGTTACAGAGGGTGCGACGGCCAGATCGCGAGGCAAAGTTGATCAATCGAGTTACAGAGGGGCGACGGCCAGATCGCGAGGCAAAGCTGATCAATCAAGTTACAGAGGGGCGACGGCCAGCCAGATCGCGACGGCCAGATCGCAAGGCAAAGCTGATCAATCAAGTTACAGAGGGTGCGACGGCCAGATCGAGAGGCAAAGTTGATCAATCAGGTTACAAAGGGGCGACGGCCAGATCGCGAGGAAAAGCTAATCAATCAAGTTACAGAAGGGCGACGGCCAGTTCGCGACG
>CM047591.1:1203210-1252669 GCA_026184515.1 Peronosclerospora sorghi
TCAAGTTACAGAAGGGCGACGGCCAGTTCGCGACGGCCAGATCGCGAAGCAAAGCTGATCAATCAAGTTACAGAGGTTCGACGGCCAGATCGCAAGGCAAATCTGATCAATCAAGTTGCAGAGGGTGCAACGGCCAGATCGCGACTGCCAGATCGTGACGGCAAATCTGATCAACTAAATTACAGAGGGTTACAACGGCCCCAGAGTCCAGTATTGAAGTCAGCGCTGAAGTAACCAAGAATTAGTGGGAAAGAAAAGTGATTGACTTTGATGTACGAGTTGATAATACTTAATAGAACTAAATTTACCTTGAACTGGTAAGATCTCTGCCGGACCTTAAAAAACCTTCTTTTTTGATCCAATACAAAAACCAAGTGTAATAAAGGAAAGTCGTTGAGCGAACGCCCTAGCAAGTGGAACAGCAGCCGTTTGAAGTGCGCTTGTATTGGGGGCAGCCCGGAACCGCCTTTGGAAGTGTGTAACTAGTGTGTTTGATTGATTTGTTGGTTCAGGCGGAAGTATTATGTACCCGGAAAGTAAAGCAAGGAGGACTAGCTTATTACCTTTTTGTGTTGTTGATTAAGTGGATTTATAATAATTTTCAACTCCCTCACGACAGTATATGTGCATCTATCCAGGATAAAACTCTCTGGCTGATACCGATAGTAGTTTGGACAGGACGATTGTTTAGTCTCTTCATGACCAAAGCTACTTGTGTAGCGTACTATAATTACTAATTTTGTGCTTCTGTGAGGAGCCTTGTATACTAATTTCGTGCTTCTGTGGGTAATCTTGTATATCAAGCTTATCGGATGCAGATTCATGAGTTTAGATCAAGATCTGAATTGATTTTGAGTAGACTTTGAGATGATCTCTGACTCCTTCTTAAAGTGTTGCTTTGAAAAGGAGTCAACCGGTTTGGTCTCCTATGCCCATGCCTTGGCGTGACGCTAAGTACAGTGTACCTGTAACCTGTGTACACTAATGTTGCCAGATTTGATGGCTGCTTCTAATTCGAGCATCATCACAGGAAGGTTTTCCGATTCTCATGAACGGGTCTCAGTGAGTATTAAAGGTGACGATGTTCGATTTTGTGGGCGCTGGTGGCGCCAGTGAACCGACTAAATTTCGTCGACATATATCAATGTTTTTCGATTTTCTCGTCCGGGCTTTTAGTCTCGAGCTTTGGTTTCATGTAACGCCCGATCATGTGTACCAACGCGCTGAAATAGCGTGTTCAATGATAGGGGAACACCTTATGCGTGATTACATATAGGCTATCGGTTATTTCATCCTAAACAAGTATCTTAATCGCCATACGCTCTGCTATACACCTAGCGGAACTTATTGGTGGTCACTGCAAAGTGCTACCAGCTGTAAAAAAACAGGTATACTGTTATTGGCTTACATTGTATTGCGTGAAGAAGCGCGCAATATAGGTGTGAAGCAAACGCAATTTTTTTCAATAATAAATCTTATGTTAAAAAAATTACTATTCTTATTTTATTGTCCCACACGAAAAGGCTTGGGTGCAAAACAGAAGATCAGAAAAATATGCTATAGATGGTTTAGATTTTTAATCGAGTTATAGGTAGAGCTAAAAGTCTATCAAATATACGGATATTTAATGAGTGTGAAGAAATTAGTTGGTAACCAACTAATACCAACTCACGCAGTTTTACAACAATAAAAATTACACGTACCAACTCAAAGGAATGACACGTACCAACTAATACCAACTCAAGAAATGACACGTACCAACTCAAGTACCGGTACAAGAAATGACACGTACCAACTCAAGTACCAGTATAAGAAATCACACGTACCAACATAGCCAGGGTAATGACTTAGCTGCATCTTGGCATTAGTAGAGTCATTGCCCCGGATGATCATTGACCTACAGGTTAGTAAACTACTGTGTATACTGGGTGACTGCATGATAGGACACAACCGCTATGCATCTCTTTGGTAAAGTACTAGCTATACCCGTGTTATTATCCCTTTAATTAGTACGTGTCATTTCTTGAGTTGGTATTGGTTGGTTACCAACTAATTTCGATATTGCCATATTTAATGAGTTGCTGATTTAATGATAAATTAACTCCCCTTGCGAATCAAATTTACAATGGATTATAATACTATACTCCGAATTTTCCGTTTTAAACAACCTAAATGTTCAAATTAGACACTGATATCTCAACTAAAAATATGATTGAAGTTAAAATATCAATAGTTCGTATGTAATTGAGTCTACCAAGGTCAGTGAAAATGCTGGATGAAGGTGATGAAGAAGAAGAAAAAGCTCCCGGGAAATTAGGGGATAACAGATGACTAACGTGATTTGGGTGAATTTTTGAAGGGAAGTACAGTCATATTTACATTAACTTTAGGGCTTGGGCTCATAACAAAATGAGCTAGTGAATGCGTAAATTAGAGCAATATAAGTTGACTCTTCAACCTATCGTGAGGAAAAACACGGGTGGTATAAAATCTGGCTGAGGTCAACATTTTCTCTATACACCTTGAACTGCGTATCTCACAACAGGATTGTAATAAATGTTCTACAAGTGGTTACCGCCGGCGGTAGTTTACGTCAAATTATAGAGATTGGGCTTTCGGAATCCGTGACGAAAAAATAGGCTTAAATACTAGATCTCAAATAGGTTGATTTCACCATCTCTTCCTCTCGGTCAGGATTAAGTTGGACTCAGAGCCTTTGCTTTTGTTTTTCTCCATGATCTAGTGCATTCGCCGATGAATCCTTCACGTTTTGAACTATTTGCTGACGCATTTCTACCTTTGACTTTGGTTCCGGAAGAGGCGAACGCGATATTAAAAAAACTAAACCCTTTGGCTTTGCCGCTAGCATCCCTTGCCTCATGGGATACGTGCGTATGGCTTCAGAAAATAATCAACTCTGTATAGTTGTTCGCAGCATGTAAAATTGCCGGTGTGGCAACGTGACGCCAACCTTCGGGCATAACAGCTTGGCAGCGAACGCAATTCTGGTTGTTTTGGCAATGTCAAGCCGAGAGGGTGACGTCACTCTTCAAAATAGCGTGCACTGACATTGACTGCGTGCGGACCGTACATGATCTTCCAATCACGACTAATGTTATGTTAACCATGTAAATAACTGTGCATTGGTAACTATTTCTAAGCGTTTATGAAACAATATCTCGGTGGTATTAGTGGTTTCGATAACAGATTTGGTTGGTGAAAAAACACCGACTATCGCTTCCATTTGGACGTTCAACTATCTTGCTAATATCTATTTCGAACCAATCTCGCCAATGAAAAAGGTTGGTATTTTGAGAAAATTAGAAATGAACAATATTTAAATGGGAGCCACTATTGCCACAGACGTTTTGTCTATTTCCACAGGCGTTTTGTCTATTTCCACTGACGTTTTGTCTATTGCCACAGACGTTTTGTCTATTGCCACAGACACCACCACCACAGCCAATCGGAAGCCGCCGTCGCCTTGGTTATAAACATAAGTTGATTTTTTTTGTTTCTTGATATAAACTTTATCAGAAGCCGAATTAGAAGATGGACGACGATGTCAAGTCCACGGCAAATGCCATAAATGTACGTGGGTATCAGTGATTACCATTATGTACTTACTTTCATTTCCTATTTCTCATATACATGCTATGTATAATACTTATGAACACAGTCGACGAGTAACCATAGAGGAATATGAGAAAAAGCAGAGTCATGGGAACCTGGAAATATTTGTCCACGATCCAGATGAGCATGGGTAGGCCCAAGAAAAATATTCCGACGAGTGTGTAAGTGGAAGCGAGACGACTAAAATGATACGACCAGTATTCTGTTTTTCCATTGTAATCAAGGAAAGATGCCGCATTGGTGCACGATGCCAAAGAAAAGATGAGAGGCGTTGAGAGCCAAAACGGCCCATACGCATCTGGTGACTCCAATGCTATCTCAGCAAATGTTGGATCTTTTCTGAACGGCGATATTGCTTGTATCAGTCGTTGCTGAATGTCCGACGTATCGTCCAGTCTTGTTGTTTTCAGAGCCAATAAGTGTACTAGTATCTCGAGCCTTTGGGGATATAAGTTCATCCTCTAACTCGTCGACATCGACTACTGAAACCTCTACTACTCAGAAGCACTCAAACCAACGTTACGGCACGTAGAAATTCTGCGTATATATATAGACATACCGAAGTCCAGGTTGACACCTCGGTCCTGAACGGAAAGATAAAAAAAGACGAGAAAGTATTATACATAGCATGTATATGAGAAATAGGAAATGAAAGTAAGTACATTATGGTAATCACTGATACCCACGCACATTTATGGCATTTGCCGCGGACTTGACATCATCGTCCATCTTCTAATTCGGCTTCTGATAAGGTTTATGTCAAGAAACAAAAAAATCAACTTATGTTTATAACCAAGGCGACGGCGGCTTCCGATTGCTGTGGTGGTGGTGTCTGTGGCAATAGCCAAAACGTCAGTGGAAATAGACAAAACGTCTGTGTCAATAGTGGCGCCCTATTTAAATATACCATGATGACTTTGCGGGTGGTGGTTTACTAAGAGTTTTGCCCTTAAAGTATTTTTAATTCCAAAAGCCTCTCATGTATTGCCTAACTGATATAATGGATTCGACGTCATTAAGTGCTTCGAATCTTATCGTTCGGGTAGCTCTTCCTCGGCAATGGTGGTGTTTCGTAATTGCTTGAAAGCTTTGTGTTGATATCTAGCTACGACCGAGTCTCGCGGGATATAGTGTCTAGTAAAATGCCGCCTCCCGAGCTTTGTGGTTTCAAACCATATGAGCTTGATGCCGCGTGTGCGGATCGGCCTGCACACATTCTAATCAAGTTGTTGCATATCTTCCAAGTGTATATCCCTTAAACGGTTTTCTAGCTTCTGGCTTGTTCTACATTTCCTACAAGATATTGTCTTCTTCATTTCTTTGTCTCTTCATTTTTTTGAGGACTGCGCCAAACTTGACATCGTAACTCGAAGTAGCGTTGAGCGATATATTGGTATCGAAAACCTGCTCAACATCAACATTGGGGAAGCAAAGAAAATCGATGTACATTCTAATTACGATCTTCTTCGCCATTTCTCGATCGAGGAATGCAACATGCCGCTATCATTCTGTACTTTGGACCGGTGAACATATTTTGTTGTCTTCGGATGCACATTAGTGTCTTGAAAGGTCATTTAGAGACTAATTTTTGCGCAAATCTGGAACTAATTTGGTTGAATTCGTCACATTATACTTTTTTGAAACCAATCGGCCCCGAAATCCCGGTCCCGTAATGACCAGCGTACCAATCGACCACGGATGGAAACAATTTGATACTGACGAGCATACCATTTTGACGATTTTCGCTTTCGCCCAGGTCTTACGCAAAATTCGTGGCTTTGAGACAATATTTTCTACCTAAACGTTTCGTTCCTCGAACTCGGTCAACATCACGATAGCTCTTATTGTTCATTTGCCAGTATATATGTTAGATCTCTCTCAGGGATCTCCTTGCCTTCTGAGGTACTGTCGTGTGCCTATATCTTCGGGGTGCTTGACATATTTTTCAGTAGCTGTTGAAGTTTTGAACATGTTATATATCGTCTTGAACGAATATGCGTTTTGGTTTCTTTAAAAATTCGACTGATTTTCGCTTTTTCTTAGGATTTTAGGCTCAGACGCTTTTACATTATCAACGTTTTACTTAATAACCAAGAACAACTTACTTGCTTCCCGTGCGCCCCTACTCTGATCACGTAGGGCGCACTTCTTGAAAGAAACTACTCCCAGACTGTCAGGCTCTAACGGCCGGTACAGTCACCCGGTTAATTGGACGTTCCCCAACTCATATCAATTTCCTGCAGTTGCCACAGCAGACAGTAGGTGGCCCGACCGAAGCGGCGCTCTTTTCATTTTTTCTCGCCATACTGTTCATCGCTTTCGGCCTGTTTAGCCCTTAAAAGTCACTTTCTAGTGATGTCATTATTGGTGCTGGATACGAATTGGAAATCAGCTGAGTGGGTGCCAGTGATATTGAAGGCGTTACTGAAGATTTGATGAAGCCAAGAGTAGGTAAAGGATTCGATTTATTGGAACCTGTCGTATTAAGCCCTTACGCCGCCACAGATAGTCCGACGGCGAGCAAGTGAGATTGTACTCGCTACCCGATCATCCGAACCTAGCTTGCCTACTTGCTGTGACGCACCCGGTTATCTTTCTTAGCTTCTTTTTTCAGCCGTTGCTGTTGAAGTGAGCTTCTTCTTGATGACATTGGCCACAACAACAGTATCTCTTTATCTCACCGGCCGCGCTCTATTCTTTCAATTCTTGCGGACCCAAATCAAAGGCCCCAGACACACTCGCACGGATTGAAAGTCGTAGAGACGCCATCGATTCGCCACTATCGTGAGGTGGGCTTGTTGTAAGGAGTAGGCGAAGATAGGATTGCAACAGTACCGAGAAAGACATACCAAGCGTTCTTGACGTACCCTCAACTCCCTCAGCGTACGTTCCTACGAAAGCTCAAAATCCCAAACTACAAGTCCCTACTAAAACGCCAATTAGGCTAGGCAGTAGCTGCAGGTATCATACAACGTCATTTACTCGCCCATGAAACTGCCAGCTGAGAAAACTCTCCGTGTCGAAATTCTCAGCAAAAACTGCACACCTCGCAAATGTCCGTGTTGCGCGGCGCTATCGATAGCAACAATAGTCCCCCTTCTCTCCGATATCGATGCAGGAACTTGACCACATGCAGATGTCCGTGCGCCGCAGGCAAATCCATCGCGGCAGTGGTGCAGCCTTCACGTCGATGAAAGTGCAGAAATTTGACAATGTCCAAATGTCCGTTGGCAGCTGCTGCATTCATTGCATATCTCGTGTAGTCCTCAACTCGTAACTCAACCACCGCCACAACATGTACGTTGTCCTCCGCCATGCTCATGGCAAAACTCGAGCAAGACCCGAGTGAGCTCGAGTGCGGAGCACGTACTAAGCGCTAAACCCCATTTTTGGCTGCAGTGTCGATTGCTTGGTAGCTGCAGTGGACAGGACGGGAAATATGAAGGTATTAATGTAGCTGGACGAGTGCCACATGCCCATCATTTGATGCAGCGTCCAAATCCCAGCCAAATGAAGCCACGAGAGGAATAAGGTCAACTAGCAGGCCGTCAAGGTGTCCCAGCATGTTGAAGTCGAGGCCTACTTATCGGTTTTTGTACCGGTAATAAGGGGTAACTGCGGGCTAGCAAATGGTAAGGATGTTGTTGTGTTCCAAAAGCTTAACCACCCCTCCGTTGCCCTCTCTTGTCTCTCAGCCAATCAAATACCGCGAACCCTTCACTGGCCAATGAGAGCACAGGAAAGTAAATACAGGTAGAGGGGGCACCATCGCGAGCGGGCGTTCCTCACACGAGTATATAATTGGTAAGTCGAATCCAATTAGGTGCGATTTATAGTTCGAATCCTATTAGATCTATGGCACGAATGAGTACATGGGAAATGTCGTTTACAAGGAAGTCTTGCTTGTATGAGTGTTATTATATGATATAGATTGTACCATATATGTGGAATGCAGTAATTCAAGGACAAAGCTCGGCAAGAAGAGGAGACACCATTATCACCACAATTCCATATATCTTTATCCTCTGTTATATTTTTATTCTGCACTTCAAGTGCGGGGCGTTCACTAGTCTATACAATTAAAAGCGTAGCCCTCCCTTGGGTGCCTTCCGTCGCCCCCTCGGCCAATCAAATGCCGCGAACCCCTCCAATGAGAGCACATGAAAGTGATTACAGGTAGAGGGGGTATAACGTGCAGCGCAAAAAATGAAAAGTAAGATTAGCTTAGTTAGACCAACAAGCACTGCAACCGTTCCTAACCATTCATTGAGTCTCCAAAACCTTCTGTATTTCGATTATCATCCTTGAGCTGTTTTGTCTGGACGGATTACCGCACAACAAATGGTCGCTCTTATTACACTCCCCATCAACACGTACGGTCGTAAATGCCGCAAGAAGCACGCAGCTGAACAAGGCGAGGCGTAAGGAGCGCCTTCGTGACGAAGTTCGCGAGCTGATCTTCAGAAATTACGTGTTGCAACTCAATGTCTCCCTTCTCCACGTAGTCCCGGACGAAGTGTGTGCGCAGATCAATGTGCTTGGCCCTTGGTGTGTAACCGTGTTTTGTCGCCATACTGATTGTTGACTTGTTGTCCATGTAGATCACCGAGGCGCCCTCAATTTCCACACCCATCTCGCGTAGAAGATAACGTAGCCAAACCACTTCCTGCGTTGCGACACCCAGTGCGACGTACTCAGCTTCAGCGTAGGACAATGCCACCGTCGCTTAACGCTTTCTCCTGAAGATGATCGGGCCGCCGGTCATCTTCACGAGAACACCTGATGCAAAGCGGGGCGGCGCCTTGTCGCCACCCCATTTTGCGTCAATGTGAGTGTCAATGCTTGCATTATCCCTCGTGAACGTAATGCCTAATGTAGCTGTTCCTTTCAGATAACGCAAGACGCGGACCGCTGCATTCCAATGAAGCTTGCGTGGCTCTTCCAAGTACTGAGACAGCATCGAAAGGGACATACAGATGTATGGACGAGTAGCGTAGGCCACATAGAGGAGTGCACCGATCAGCTCCCTGTATCTCGACTTGTTATCGAGAGTTTTATGCTCATCACTTGGAGAGAGATCTTGACCGATCACAAGCGGGTTTCGAACGGGATTAGCATCACATTGGCCGAAGCGATCGAGTAACTTTGCAATAAATTGATGCTTCTGTAGCACCATTATACCGCTGTCTCTGTTATTGTCCAATTCCATACCCAGAATGAATCGAGCATCACCTAGTGATTTCACCGAGAAGTGCTCAACAAAAGAAGCGCAAACCGAGTCAGCTTGTTTTTCGTTGGAACACCCCACCATAAGGTCGTCGAATAGAGTAAGGCATACACTATCGCCTTGGAGTCCACAAACAGGCACGGATCCACCCGACATTGTTGAAAGCCCATGGAGCTGAATACGGATCGGATTGTTTTGTATCAGAACACAACAGCCTGCTTCAACCCGTATAGGCTACGCCTAAAACGACACTTGACCAGCCGCTGCATGTATTCCTTCTGTAATGGGGTGCCATTACATAATTGATATTCAAGTTAGAATATCACAGTTTAATTTCAGACGCGTTGTCTGAAATTTAAATAAGAGATTATAAGTTATTATAATCTACGAAGGAAAAGTCGATTCGGTATAAATACCGAATCTTGCAGGTTAACTAATAGTACATTTAGTTAAAGATTTGATATTATTATATTAATTAGTTAGTTACTATACTATTAGCCTCTAAACCACCCATTAAATAAACACTCTTAATTTTGCGTTCTAAGCAACAAGTGAATATTAATATATTTACTTTTATTATAGGATTAGTTGTTATCAACTAATCCTAGCCCTTCTTGTATTGCGCGCTTCCTCGCACAAATACAGTGTAAGCCAGTAACAGGATCAGTCCTGTTACAACTGGTAGCACTTTGTGGTCCGTCTTAACAACCACAGTTCCGTTCTGCTAGTTAACTAGCGAAGCGAAGATTAAGAGCCGCTCGGCATCATGTCGCGAGACATGTCGGCTGCCGAGCGAGAAAGAACGCTGAACGAGGTGGATAAACACTTCCCTCACTTCTCGTCGCGTAGTAAAGACGCGACGGTGGAAATGATTCGGTCTATGGGGACCGACATCATTACCTTCCTCAAGAGTAAGTCCCCGGAGGAAGTGGTACAGGTGGTGAATCGCTTTAGGAGAAACCACCTAGAAAATCCAGTACGGCCCGCGCCACTTGCAGCGCGGACCGCAACTGCACCTGCAACGCATAGCGTTGAAGTAGTAAAGGCGCGAGTACCGCCCTTTACCGGCGAAGGGGGCGAGCCCCTTCGTAGATGGTTCGCAGAGGTGGAAGATGCCATCTCTGCGCAAAATATTGTTGACGAACGTCAACAGGCGTACTTCGCCACAACATGCCTAGGCGGCAGAGCCAGGGCATGGGCGATGAGTCGCAGAGCCACTGATGACTCTGCGTTACTTACTTATAAGGAATTTAAAGCTGAGCTAAAGCTCAACTTTGAAGCTCCAGAAATGGAGATAAGTAGTCGGCAGGAGTTCATGGAACTCCGGCAAGGTAAGATTGACCTTCAAGCTTACGCTCAGAAGACGCAATATTTGCTATCAAATATTGTGTATGAGCCGGTGACCCCTGCTATGCAGGTCACTGGCTTCATGAAGGGACTCAATGGTGGTCCCGTCAAACAGAGTCTCTACCGGCACCCGCCAGATACTCTAAGGGATGCCATTGATATGAGCATCCGTGAGGAGTTCAGCATGCGATCAGCGTTATCGCATGCTGGGTACAGCCGAAGGGCTCAACAGCCCTTTGCTTTTGACATGCCGCAACGGCATGTCAACAATAAGCAGTCAGACAGACGAAGCTCACACTTCGTCCCAAGAAACAGCCACCCGCGCCAGAGCATGGGCGGTGGAGGTCCAGAGCCGATGGACCTATCGGTTGCGGTTTCTTAGAACACGAAGCAACCGAAATTTAAGAAGAATATTCGCTGCAATAGATGCGCGAAAATGGGGCATTTTGCCCATGAGTGTATGGCACCGCGTCCGGTGCCACGCAGTCAGCGGACGGAAGCGTCCGCTGCACGGCGACACCAACAGGGACATCACCCTGTTGGTGCAAAAAACGAGAATCGCCAGTAGGGGCGGGCGTCCTACTGGGAATGTTATCCCACATGCCGACATAGGGCATGTGAGGGTAATAGCCCCAGACGGGACTATGTCCTGTCAAAAGGTGCAGGGTGATGATAAGCCTCTTATCACCCTGGAGGTTAAGCCGCACGGGAGCGATGTCCCCATGCGATCTTTGTTTGACACAGGAGCGTCAAACAATTTCGTTAGAACTCAGAGTCTAACGCTGTTGAGCTTCGTGTAGGTAGAAACCCCACGAAGTATGTTGTCAGTCCGGTTAGCAACAGGTGCAACCGTGAATATTCCAAAGCGTGTGATTAAAACACGCTTCGAGTTGAATGAACTGTCATTCGAGGATGAATTCGTCGTCCTCGATTTAGATGACAAGTTCGATGTGATACTTGGAATCCCATCGATGTCCAAGTTTAAACCTTCGATTGACTGGGTTAACCTATTGATCGACTGCGGCGGATGCACAGGATCTGATCACTCTGTGAGTAATCCGGCTGTATCAGAGGATACAACCGCAGCGTCAGACAGTCTTGTGGATAGCGATGGCACCACCAGGTCTGTTCTGACACGATCAGCGGAAGGTACCTCCGCTGGTGAGATTCCAGAGGGACTACCACACGCCACAGAAGAGTCGTTGCGTGTTGGAGAGAAACATTCCACGGGTGATAAAGACCACCGTGAGAATGAAGTTATGTCCACGGTGGGAAACACCCACCGTGAGAATGAAATAGTATCCACAGTGGTAAACACCCACTGTGCGACCGAAGGTTCCAACACGACGAAAGAATTCCGTGTTGATTAGAGTGAACTCACGATCGAGTGCAATCGTGAGCAAAACTCCGTGGTGGCCAGTGCCCACCACATTGCGTTAGCCATGCGCACGGGTGATAAAGACCACCGTGTCGCAGAACAGGCGGCCGATCAGACGAGCACATCTGATCGCCAAGAAAAATCCATTGTAGGCAGTGGCCACCATAATGATGAGTATTCGCACACGGTGAATCGTAATCACCGTGTAGCAGTCAATCAGACGAGTACGTCTGATTGAATGGGCAGTTCTGTCGAGACGATCAACGTCTTGACGCAAACGGAGACCGGATTAGCTACCCAGTCTCTGTTGATGGAACACCCTCCGAAAGAAGGTTCGGAGGTGATGGCTATTCCAGCGCTAAGCTGGAAGAAGTTTATGAGAAACTTGCACGATGATCAGATCGAACAGATCTGTATTATCGTAGCAACAGATGATGTAGTGGATATTCGTGAACGAATATCCACATTACAAGTGGAAAACATTGGGAAAGAGGTTCCCAATGATCAAACCAAAGTTCAGCGCTTTGAAGCGCAGAGCTGGGAGTCGCTTAAAGCGAACTCCCCATTTTATGAGGTACTTCGGGAATACGCTGACGTATTCCCAGAAGAAATACCTAGCGATCTCCCTAGATAAGGGAACTCGTCATGAGATTGACCTCGTGCCAGGCACGAAGTATTGTGTTACGCGGCAATGGCCGTTGCCGCGTGAACAGGTAAAAGCGATCGACGATTTTTTCGAAGCTCGTCGTAAATCAGGCCAAGTGCGGGAGTCTACCTCACCGCACTCTACCCCCACCTTTTGTGTGAAGAAGTCCACAGGTGGGTGGAGAATCGTTCACGCTTACAACAAGCTGAACGCAGCGACGGTACCGGCACAGACACCGATACCGCGGAAGGATGTCATCATAGATGGCATGTGCGGGAGCACCATCTTTAGTGCTCTCGATCTAAGAGATGGATTTTATCAAATCCTAATGCGTGAGAAGGATATCCCTCTCACGGCGGTAAGAACCCCAAGCAGCAAGCTTTGGGAGTGGCTTGTTATGCCGCAGGGGCTTCGAAATTCCCCTGCTACGTTTAACAGATGCGTAACGCATCTATTACGCCCGGTGAGAGAATTCGCACAAAGGTATTTCGATGACGTGTTCATCCATAGTAAGGGTGAACACGATAAAAGCGATATAGATGTCCATAGGGAGCATCTACGTCGAGTGTCAGAGCTTATGCGTAAGCATAAGCTCTATGCAAATCTGAAGAAGTGCACCTTAGGTGCACCTGAGATACCCGTTCTTGGATGCTTTGTGGGCAAGAACGGGGTGCGTCCTGATCCAGAAAAGATCAGGGTGATCGTTGAATGTCCTACGCCAAACAACGTTAAGGAACTTCGAAAGTTCCTTGGGTTGGCAACATATTTGCACAAGTATTCGCAACTATGCTGGGTTAATACGACCTCTTTCTCAATTACTTAAGAAATATGTCGAATGGCATTGGGATACCCAATGCCAAGATGCTTTTGATGCAGTCAAGCAAAGCTTTACTGAAGCGCATGTCTTGGATATAGCCGATAACGAGCGTCCGTTACACGTCGTTTGCGACGCGAGCGATTTCGTTATCGGCTGTGCTTTGATGCAGCGTGATCACGATGATCGTGATCGCGTAATCTTCTATCAATCGCGTCAGTTGCGCCCAGACGAGCGAAACTATCCAGTGCATGACAAGGAACTCCTTGCCATGAAGTGCGCACTGGCCAAGTTTCGGATCTATCTATTGGGAGATATACCGTTTGTAGTTTACACGGACCATGCGTCGCTACGCACGGCCGTGAATTCACCACACATTTCTCAAAGAATGGCTCGATGACTGTCATTCTTTGCTGAATACAACTTTATTGTTGAATACAAACCCGGAAAGTTGAACGTGATAGCAGATGCGCTATCACGAAGGCCCGATTACGAGACGAAACCGTCCGTAACCGAAGGTGCCAGTGCAAAAGAGATCCATTGCACTGCTTTGTCGTCGTCAATTATACGACAAGTACGCGAGGCGTACAAAACATACGAGGAGACACGTCTGTTGATTGATTACTTACGTAATCAATCAAGTGAAAAACACGACGAACTCCCAGAGTTCCTCCGCGCTTGCGTGCATCGGTATCGACTGCACGATGGTCTGCTGCTATACAGCACAGACCAAAAAGATGAAAGTCGCATCGTAGTTCCAAACGACGATGATCTCAAACATCAAATTATGTTTGAGTATCATGATGCACCGATTTCGGGGCATCAAGGTCGAGAGAAGACATACGCTTCTCTCGCACTTGACTTTTACTGGCGAAACCAGTACAAGTGGGTACGGAAATACGTACGCGCTTGCGAGATTTGCCTGTGCAGACTGCGCAGGCTCCGCTGCAATCTCTGCCGGTTCCGACAGAGTGTTGGAAGTCCATTTCAATGGACTTCGTATTCGGTCTTCCACCCGACAATAGTCGGAAGACTGGAATAGTGGTCTTTGTAGACCGTTTCAGTAAGATGGTACATCTTACTGCAGTATCAGCGAACGTAACCGCCGCTCAAACAGCGCGGATATTCGTTGATACGGTATTCCGTTTGCACGGAATGCCGGAAGACATTGTCTCGGATAGAGATCCGAGATTTACAGGACGTTGCTGGCAAGAAACGTTCTCATTGTTGGGAACCCAGTTGAAGATGTCAAATGCGGACCATCCGGAAACGTATGGGCAGACGGAACGGGTTAACCGCGTTCTCGGAGACATGTTGCGATCATACGCACATGCCTTTGAACATTGGAGTGACTACCTGTCACTCACTGAATTTGCGATTAACAATTCAGTGCATGCTTCAACTAACCATACACCGTTCTACGTGAATGCCTTAAGGCATCCACGAACCCCAGTTTTACTTGGCGGTACGCCAAATCTAAGTGGGGGAGGGACCCGCTCAAATTTTGAGCGAGTCAATGCGCAAGTTGCAACTGCAACTCTTGAACAAAACGATGGCCCTTCTACTGAAAATACAGTAGAAGCGGAAGCAGCTTCAATTAAAACTGAAGCTGCATACGATGAATATGTGTCTGCAGCAATGGCTGCAGACAACGAGGACAATGCACCTACTGCTGATAAAGCAGTAGATGAATTCGTATTACAGCGCCAAGCTGTAATACGCTATGTAAAAGATGCACTTGCATCTGCTTTTGACAAGCAGAAGCAAAATACAGATAAACAAGGAAGGAAGAACAAAAACTCCTTTCTTAAAGGCGAATTAGTATTATTAAGTACTACTAATTTGCCTACACATGCAATAAGCAAATTCCCTACACGGAAGTTGCTTGCTAAGTAATTGGACCTTTCAAGGTCCAAGAGATTCGGGGGAATGCCTATACCTTAGACATTCCCACAGCAATGCGGCTTCACCCAAAATTCTATGTTGGGCGGCTCAAGCCGTATCACTCGTCTTCGTCTTACGACGAGACGCAGCACCACGGAAGATACCGTGCGCGGACATCCTCGCGAAGAGACCGATATTTCTTCACACAGTGAGACATATCGCTGCTCAAGGAGGAATAACCCTCCTCGAGCTTGCGGAGCGAAGAACCATGCTCCGCAACAACAACGGCGAGGGAATTCTCAACCTCTGCCGCCCCTGATTGATAATCAAGGGATCAAGCGATATATCCTCGAGCGCTTGATCTCAAAGCGCTCGGTGCCTTTGAAGAAGGGGCAGCGTACCGAGTACTTGGTACGCTGGCTGGGATATCCCCAAGAGTTCGACTCTTGGGAACCGATTGAGGTTCTGAGGTCCGACGCCCCAGACCTTTTGACTGAGTTTGAGAAGAAGTCTCAAACCCATAATGCGAAGTAGCATAAACAGTAGGTGTTGATACATTCAGGGTATCAATTAAACCCTGAATTTCGGCGGGTACGGAGAAACCACCGTACCCCCGCAACTCCTCCTCTGACAGACGAGGAGCGCCCTGCGTACACCGCGGGCAAACGAGGTGAGAAGGGACACCACACTTTAACCCTTCTTTGATGCAAGCAAAATGGATGTATTCCATTTTGCCTGTTCGTGAGTGCTTTAAAAAGCGCTTGCGCATTACGTGAACTTTATTCACGTAATCATCTGGGCTTTTGTTGTAGTTGTCAACAAAAGCATTCCAACTCTGAGTCAGGGCGTCTTTATCGTCCCTGTTCTTCCTTGACCCTTTCCGGCTCGAATAATATCGAACCTGGAAAAAGAGGTCAATAAAATACAGACGTCTATCGTCTGTACTTCGATCGAATCGACGTGACTGAATGTCTTCGCAGTCATCCAGCACGTTGATATCGAACAACGCATACTGGCAGTCCCGTTTACGGTGTCCGCCACTGTTGGGGGCAATAGACCATCCAGGGGTCCAAAACCCCACTCTGTACGGAACATGTGGTTCCGTACGATGATACGCTTTAGAAGCGGCAGGCGCCGCTTCTGTTCGAGCTCTTTTAGCAGGCGGAGCACCGCCTGCTTCAACACCACGCGCCGGGGTTAAATCACCCCGACGTGGAGAAGTACTTGGTCCAGGTGGGGCTCTGCGTTCCCGCAACCACCTGTGATAATCATTGTCGCTGTCATAGCTGACAGCGACACCAGAGTCGTCATCGCTGTTAGGAGATGAGCACCTAGCGAGTTTCGACTCGCTAGATCCTTTAGTGGGGACATCTGTATCCCCATCACTTTGTTCGGAGTCAGAACTCCCGAACATGGCCCTCTTGGCAACCCGCCATTCGGAAGTTGCCATTGTTCGAGATGTTGCATTAGCAACATCTCCCTGTTTCTTGCCAGATGCCGCCTTAGCATCATCTGTGGTCGAAGACGATAAGTCTTCCGACCTTTGCGTAGTTGAAGCTGCTAATGCAGCGTCACCGGTATCACTCAACACCTCAGCACCTAGTGCTGAGGCGGAGGAAGAAGCTCCTTCATTATTTTCAGCAGCGCTCTTTAGAGAGCCGCCGCCGTGTGTCTTGACCATCGAGTCGATGGTCAATCAGTTGGTAAATGAGAACGACGAACAAGTGCCACCCATGATTGGCCAAAATAAGAGTTATTATTGGCCAACCACCTTAAGTGGGGGGTGATGTAATGGGGTGCCATTACATAATTGATATTCAAGTTATAATATCACAGTTTAATTTCAGACGCGTTGTCTGAAATTTAAATAAGAGATTATAAGTTATTATAATCTACGAAGGAAAAGTCGATTCAGTATAAATACCGAATCTTGCAGGTTAACTAATAGTACAGTTAGTTAAAGACTTGGTATTATTATATTAATTAGTTAGTTACTATACTATTAGCCTCTAAACCACCCATTAAATAAACACTCTTAATTTTGCGTTCTAAGCAACAAGTGAATATTAATATATTTACTTTTATTATAGGATTAGTTTTTATCAACTAATTCTAGCCCTTCTTGTATTGCGTGCTTCTTCGCACAAATACAGTGTAAGGCAGTAACAGGATCAGTCCTGTTACACCTTCCGGTACGTCCATAAACACCGTCTCGCTGAGTTCACCCTTGAGAAATGCAGTTTCGATGTCGTATTGCTTCACCAGGTAACCACACCTGCAGCAAAGTGGGAGGAAGGTTCTAATCGTGTCCTTATATCTAATGATCTTGCCGGTCTCGTCTGACTTCAAGGAGAACACCCACTTGAATCCAATGACCTTCGAGCCGTATGGACGCGTGACCATGTCCCATTTGTGGTTGCGAATGTGAGATTGATCTCACTCCGAAATAGCCTCCTTCCACTTGGTTGCGTCGCCATCGTTTCAGCGTAAGTTCTAGTAACTTCAATCGCATATAAAGCAATATCATACCAATCTATGCGAGGTCTTTTTGTATCAGGCTCGCCACCGTCACCGTTGTCATGATTTCTATCGTTGCTAGCCTCTCCAGTATCAGGTGAGTTGGTGATCAGTGGGTACCGACCTGATGTTTCTAATTGCAACGTTGTTGACGCAGGCAGCATTCGAGGGCCGGTTAGTCCGCCAGGTCGACTTCCATTGAACACCATTCGGTTCTCAGACTGGGGTAGTGGCAGATCCAGCGATGATCGTTCAACGCTTGGCACATGTTGTAGCGAGGGGATTGGAATAACTTCTATCTGAGTCGGAGCTGGCACAGAGAGGTGACGTAGCACGATCGACGTGCTGCGATATCATCCGAGTTCACGGGAACGATTGTATCCATTCTCCCCCTGCTAGGCGGAGCGGGTAGATCGTGTACGCGACGTCAAGACTTGAGACGCATCATCCATGACGGCATCTTCGTCAACGATATCCCTGAAGAGTCAACCTCCATGTCGATATCGGATTGGAATGGCTGAGGAGCGTGAGCTGGCATACTGGTGGATTTATCATCGATATCTAAGTTGATGATTGCGGCTGGCTGGGAAGCATCTGTGAAGTTCAGGTAGGGGATGGTGGGCGCTCATCCCGCTGGACAGTACGCGTCGTCACCAGTCGTTCTTCATCAAGGTCCCACACGCGGTACGCTTTAGATCCAACTGCATACCCGAGAAAAATACAACGATGAGCCTTCGGATCGAGCTTCGATCGCTTGCTATCGTCCACACCCACTTACCCTTGCGACCCAAAGACGCGAAGGTGATTCAGATCTGGTCATTTTCCATGGAGAGATTCGAATGGACTCATACGCGGACGTAGAGTATTCGGGATGCGCTTTACTATGCACATAGCAGTGGTGATGGCCTCATCCCACCAACATCGGTCTACATGCAGGGTAGTGGATCATGGACCGATCCATCTCTGTCAGCGTTCTGTTCATGCGCTCTGATAAGCCGTTATGTTGAGGTAGATTACGGCGCACTCGTCTGTCGGGTGATGCCTGCATCCGCACAGAAGCTGTTGAATTTCTTTCTGACGTACTCACCGCCGTTGTCTGTGCGTAGACACTTGTAGACCGTCCGTAATGAGCGTGAACTAGTGCGTTGAACTCCTTGAAGCGATCAAAAACTTGCGACTTTGATGGAATGAAGTACACGCAGTCATACCTGGTGTAGTCGCCGATGAACGACACCATGTACTTGGCACCACCACGTGACGGTGGTCTAATTGGTCCCATGACGTCGCTATGCACCACTTCGAAGGGACTCAATGTCTTCAAAACGCTCCCTGGTGTGTGCTGAAATGGGTTTGCAGACATCTTCCCACTGGCACAGCCGCAAAAAACGCCATCAACACCATTGCTTAGAGCTGGAACACCATCCACGGCTGCAGTCAGAAGCTCAATCTTCGATCCAGACACGTTACCGAGGCGTGCATGCCACAGAGTGACGCCATCATCCTTCTGCGACGTTTTCTCATTGTTCGCTTCGCTGGGCGCCAGGCTCCGAACCTTCAGAGTAAACAATTTCCGAAACAAGGGATATCAGCGATAACATGTCCAATCGAGAGCACAGTATCACCAACGGGAGAGAACTTCACTTCAACACCTCGCGACATCAACATCGAGATGGACAGCAGCTTACGGATCAAGCTTGGGGACGTAAAGTACGTTGGTCAACGTGATGTCCAACCCATTATCAAGTTGGAAGCGCACCGAGCCGGTACCGTTGGCCGCCAGACGTTGGAAATTCGCCATAGTGATGTCGAGTGACGATACGATGTCACGATAGTTGATTAATTCTGAAAGGTCGCTATTCCTATGGGAGCTAGCGCCACTATAAAGTAGCCAAGTAGACTAATCAATTACCACATAAGCTGAGGCTAAAAATACAAACTCGCCATTGCCATCGCCTTGACATTCAGCCTTCTTGTGAACCACACGACCACAACCATAGCAAGTACTTTGAAAGGCGTTGGTGCCTCGACCGTTTCTGCTGCCGTGCGCACGACCAGAGCCGCTACCATTGCGACTACCACAACCATTACCCTGGCCTGTACCGTACTCATTGCCATTGACTATCTGGTTAGAACAATCGTGACGACCACGCCCTGTTGTAGCACTACGTTCGACCCCATTCATCCGCAAGGTTGCCTTGAACGCTTCTTCCTTGGCTTCACGCTTCTGCATCACCTCGTACTCGCGACGAAGTAGCTCCTTCACGTCCAGTAGCGTCACACTCTTACGAGCTTCAATCAACCTGATCATCGTATCATACTCGGATGGAAGGCTCCCAAGCAGGATCACGACCTTTTCATCATCACCCCACGTGTCACCAACAGCGGTGAAACGATCGCATAGCTCATCAAACTGCACGATGTGCTCCATGAGGTTGTCACCCGATGGCATGGTAAACCAATGGAGCTTCTTGCGCAACTGAGCTCGATTGTGGAGACTCTGCTTCACGAAGAAAGTGCGCAACGTTTCCCAAGCCTCCCTAACAGAGTTGCACTCACGCACCATCATCTGATACGTTGGGCTCAATAGCTTGTAGAGCAAAGCCAGCGCCTTGATTTCGGCGTACTTCCATTCTGTTGAGGTATGCGCTGCTTCTTCTGGCTTGATGCTGAGGTGACCGAGCGAGTCCTTCCTGTCCAACGCCATGCGGGCATTGAACTCCCACAGGGAGTAGTTGTCGTCGCGAAGTATCTCGTTGGGGTTCTACGTCTTTGGGCTCATAAACTATAGCGTGCAGTGCAAAAAAAATGAAAAGTAAGATTAGCTTAGACCAACAAGCACTGCGACCGTTCCTAACCATTCATTGAGTCTCCAAAACCTTCTTTAATTCGATTATCATCCTTGAGCGGTTTTGTCTGGACGGACTACCGCACAACATATGATCGCTCTTATTACAGGGGGCACCATTGAGAACGACAAGAAAGGGGCAACCCTAAACCCTTGAGTATACACACAGCCACCGTGAAACCACGAGTACCCCTAATACTGGTATTAGTATTTATACCTTTGAAGATACCTCGACCTACAAACTGAGAAAATCCCACTACTTTCCGATCGGTGATCAACTCTTGTAGCATTCAATAGCTACGTAGACTTGAACCACTCACGTTGAATATGCACACATTTACTAATTCATTGCGACTGCCTCGAACCACAATGACACTTCTTCTTCATCCTAGTCGTTGTCAACGTTTCAACCGCGATGCTGAGCGACAAGCTCGACGTGAGAGCGTCGAATGGACGAACCAGGCGATGGGATCATGCCGTTTAGCGCCTCCGCGTCATTGTGACTTGGGCGTAAGAATTAGAGGAAGATGTCCTAAAAAGTCACGTAATCAAGTCAGAGTACCAGCGCGTTTAAAAAGATTGCCCTCAACGAAATAAATGAATACCAACTAACAAGAGAAAAAAAACAGTCACAAAAGGGAATAATGAAAAATGGTTGTTACGCGTAATCGACGTTTGGAAATGGTCCAAATGATTCATATTTCTGACAATATCTGGATGTTTCATAGTGGCGCTAGTCGTCTTCTATAAACCCGAAGAAAGTCTACTCGAAGATGCAGTAGAGGGCAATGAAATGAGTCTCTAATGCCCTCCGATAGCAGATCACTCTACGTTACTAAGGTCGGCAAAATATCTCTCAAAACATCTACGAGAATGCAATCTTAATTATTTATCACAGATATAGTTTGCGCCAAAACTGGCAAGAACATTATTTCACAGTAGATTGCGTGAAAAGGGGTGCGTGTTCGCTGGCACGGGAGATTAATTGAAGTTAACAATATGGGTGAAGTACCATATAGTCGATATTTATGATTCTATTTCATTACAATAAAAAAATTGGTGTCTGTCCGTGGGTTCGAAAAATCGGGATTGGGTGGGTTTTATCCCTTACAAGACTGTGATTAGCTGCATTTTCGCTCCCAAAAAAACGGGATTGGCTGGATTTGTTCGCCTTGCCTTTTTTGTTCTGTCCTAAAAATCGCATCTAGGGTTCAATATTAGATACATCCGGTGTTATATTTTGGCCAAGATTTATTCAACGACTCTGCTCCAACGGCAACAAAATAAAACCAACACCATTTTCCAAAAGCAAACATCTAATGCCTAACATTCGCGTTTAAGGCCATTTATAAAGCTAAATGATGGCGTCGATAGACTTTCAAATATGTCCGGACAAAGACAGAGCGGTAAGATTTCGTTTTCGCTTCCGTTCGCGAAACGAGCCACTTTTTCAGTTAATTGAAAGTCTATCGACGCCATCATTTACCTTGCTAAATGGCCTTAAACTCATTTTCATTACAGAATTACTTATGAATAAACACATCAACGATGCTGCAAACTTTTCAAACTGTAAAACCGATGCATGAACGGGTCTTGTCGATTTACACTGTCTCCCCGTCTAAAGAAACCCCGGTTCTAGTTCTGTGGTATTCTAGAATAATCTACTTAGGTAAATTCTACTAGGCGTGCACAGATAGAATGATCTAAGAATATTATAGTAGGTATACATCTTTGTAGCATTTGTATTCATAATAAATTCTCACTTCCGCCTTTAACTTCTAGTAAAGAAGCTCCTTCTCTTACCAAGTCCTCTTCCTGTATAGCCTTTTTACAAACACGGTTGTAAACGTGGCGGCTGAAAAAGCGGTTGAAGACAATCCTATACAAGTTTCACCTACGTGGTCTATGATACAATCAAAATACTGGTCAGGGATCCCCGTTCTGATATGCAGCTAAAAGATTGTCACCGCCCAAACAATGTGCCGTGTTACGAGGGTGAAGGTATCCGGATAAAGAACCCCGTGTAAAACTCGCCGATAGAATGAGGCTTCAAGGGTAACCACCCAAAAACGCGTGGGAATATATTTATACATCGTTTCTGGTGGTATTCGTGGATGGGTTTTGTGGTTATGTGAGAGTGTTCGACGCTCCCAAAAAAGATCGAGCGGATAATATGCTAGAAGATTTTCTACATGGCTCGAGAAGATTTTAACGGCAGGTATTTATGGATTAATGACAGAATGAGGTACTATTAATTAAAAATCGAATAAAATTAAAAGGGCGTGACTGGGTACACCCCCCCCTCTTTGCTGCGTACACCCCCCCTCCCTTTTATGTGAGGGGTGTGTAGGCTCTCCATATGTGTATCTAGAGTAATTACACAAAGGGAGATTTTGCCGACACTCCTCATTTGGTTAGGGACACTCCTTTTTTCGATGGGACAATAAAAGAAGTACAATTTATGGAGTGTCCCTAACCAAACGAGGAGTGTCCGCAAAATTTCCCTCTGATTAATGCAAGACCATCGCATTGCCCATACTGCAATAGTCGAGCATAATCTGCCTGAGAATGTAAAGTCAGTCAGATCTTCGTTAACATGTAATGAATTTTATTAATGTCTACTAGTACATGAAGATATATTTTCTATAAATTGCATCTAAGTATTCGTGCAGCCTTGTGCCTGAGCAATCAGATCAACAGTCTCGTGCCATAGTCGATAAGCTTTGCAAATGGTAGGTGGTTGGTCATATCAAAATAGATCGCAAATTTGTTCAGCTGTAACAGCAGGAATCAATATCCTTAAACACATTGCCGCTCAGATTTGGTATTTCTGCTTGATGTCCTTGTAGCTCATTATGCGTTGAGTTGTGATGGAAACACGAGACTTCCCATATTGCCGTTTGAAAATTTCTGTTCCCACTTAAATGTTTGAAGATGGGACCATGTATCCTCTTCTTCATGTTAACATCCAGTTTCTGTGAAAAAATAACACGAGGCCATCGACGCCGAGCTGGACCAAGTTTATCCCGCATAACTGTTTCCTTAGCGTTCCGCACTCGTAGAGGCGGAAATGGGAACATGTGGAAGGGAGTCTGCGTTTTTATTCACGCCAGTCTAGAAAGATCTTTATCGCCGTGAACCAAAACCAAATTGTATCGAAAATCGGCCGGTGACGCGCAAGCAAATTATGCATTCAAGTGTTACAGAAGCCTTTCTCCAGTTAATACCGCTTTCTTGTTCTAACATATCAATGAAGGAAGATCCACGAGCTGCCAAGTAATGATTTGCGTTGAATGTATCTTTTCAGGGTGGCGGGAGTCCGGCAAAAACGGCTCCCACTTCATACATTAAAACAGAAACGTTGGATCACGTACAGGATAGCACACAATTATAGGATCGCAAGACGCTAATATATGCAAAAAAACACTTGTCAGAAGTCTCTGCTATACGACCATAACGATGTCATTCCCACTGCCACTGTTTCCTGAAAGCGTCGCGGGATCTGTCATCTTGTGAGCTAATGCATTCTCGTAGATACTTTGACCCATAAGTCTGAATTTAGCAAAACGTCAAAGGCATCCGCGCATGAAAACGTCACACTTAACAATTAAGCTGCATGGTGCGAAACCGTTTACCTGTGTCCTCTTCAATCATCTCGCAATATCCCGAAACACTACCTCAAAAACTTGATTGCATGATCATCTGATACTGGTTTAAGTTTTCCATGCGGGTGACACTGGGAATTTTGGCGGCAACTATCAGACTTTAATTTTTACGGATCCGCAAAATTTCCCTTTATGTAATTACTCTAGATACACATAGGGAGAGCCTAGACACCCCTCATATAAAAGGGAGGGGGGGTGTACGCAGCAAAGGGGGGGTGTACCCAGCCACGACCAATTAAAAACGCCATTTAAAAATAATATTATTGAACCAAATAAATCTAGTGTTCGTGGTTTTAGATAAAATTAATGTTTAATTTTTTTGATTTTTTTAATTTTAAAAGAAATTTATTTTTATTATCTTTAATAAAGGATATGTTAAGGGAATTGTTATTTCCACACCCCAAAATTGTTATTTCCACACACATCCCCTTAATTTTTTTCCAGGATTATTGGAATGTCTCTGGGGATTCTATAAGGGAATAACAGAAAAGGGACTGACAGATGAAGACGAGAAAGTTACTACGCAGCTTATCCACAAAGTGAATAAACAGGATAATGTCCCATCTGGTAGGATACGAATGGCGAGTCAAGTAACTTGGTACTATCTAATTGGTGTGCATTTCTTTGTTTCATAGCCGTGTTTGCTGGGCGATTGAGTATGGATTGTAAACCGACGGAAGTAGGTGTGGTTCGTAGTGGTTATTTCGCCGTCCGAGCATCTGTACCGCCAGAGCTTATTTTGCATGGCTATGAAGGGATTACAAGCGAATTATGACGGATGGGCGCATATATCGTATGAACGTGCAAATGGAAAGCTGGAACCCATTTAATTTGTTCATGGTACGCGAAAGTGCTAACTTATTAGAATTTCTTTAAGGCCATCACTGATCGGCGGCATTTATTAATGATACATGGTTTTATCCGAACACCGCCAAATCAATGGGTAGACGTTGATGTGCGTTCTTCTTCGGTTTTCTTCTTTATGCTTGTCCAACATCTCCATGCTCACTTGCAATTCTGTAGCTGCCTTTTCGTGACTTCTTATTGACAGCGAAAGGCTTTTTTAAGCTTAACGACGAGACGGAACTAGATCCAGCGAAGCTCAAAACTGTAACAGGTTTACATTTGGTTACATTTAGTTATGTTGTGTACGTAAGTACACTACGGTTGAGGTCAGTATTGACCGGTCCTAAAGGTTTGGACTTATTGGTTATTTTAACCAATCAGGGCAGGAGCCCTTGGTGGATGCTTGGCAGCCATCCACGTGTTGGTACACAGGTGGTGTACATTACATTTCAGCTAGGTACGAATGGAGTAAGTTCTACTTAGTATTACATATAGTTTACATTAGTTTAATTAATTTAGGCTAATTATATATTAAATATACATTCAGTTTACATCTCACTCTAAGCCTGCTAGGCGCACTACCTCGACCGGTCGCGCACATAGTGAGTGTGGTAGTAAAAGGGAATACCTTCCCTAACTACCCCCTTATTAAGGGAGCCTTGTATCAAGGCGTTAGTTCACACTAACTCGTAAACCAAGGGAAATCTTGGCCCCGAGTAACAGAGTTCTCTCTTACTAAGCCCTTTTATAAGGGCGTATCGGCTAATTAGCCGCATATCGGCGCTTTAGGAAAGTCTTCCTCTGTGCGCTAGCCGCACCGTGCGTATACGCACCGGCTACATCTGGTATCACTTGTAGTTAATCCAACACCTGTGTTCGTAGACGACAACATCCTCTGCAAAGGATGATTCAGCACGATTGGGATAGGCTAACCCTCGTCCAGCAGGAAGCCTTTAACAGGCTGTTATCCATACTGGGTGACGAAGTCATGAAGCTCCTAGTGGAGCAGTGCCTTGATGCCGTAAAGGAGAGGGTAAACGCCCTTATCGCCCATGAGGCGAATTTTCGTGGAAGTCATTCCACGTCCACGGGGTGTGTGTGGTGGAGTCAAGTTCAAAATCGAACACCGAAGTGTCGAGAGCCTGACCACCATCGTTCCCAGCCTTCCAACTGACGGGGGGGGTACCCCGCGAACCTTCGCCTACGATCCGATTTGATCGTCCGCTGCTAGCAGACGACCGATCATCAGCATAGGACTCCTGGTCTGATTTTTGCGTCTCCATCTCACCTTGTGTACCCGATGGAATGGGCTGGTTACACACTTGGTGGATCGTCGCTGTAAATCGATTCGGGTCTTAAATGCGAGACCGTGCTGGGTGGTGTACCCTGGGCGGAACTCTTCACCCTGGGTACGGGTAAACCGGTTATACTTAAAGTAAGTATACTCCAAAGGGCAGATCGCTTAATCGATCGTAGATCCCAACAATGTGAGAAGAAAAGACCAATATTCCAATGTGGAGATCCAAAGAGAACGTGACAAATACACGAACGATATCTCGACGTAATAATCCAAATTACTTGGTTACACGTTCCAAACGTGTGTAACTTGGGCTTGCGAATCCGACCAATGCGTACTCCCGTCGAGGGACTTCCGGCGGGCCAAGTGCGTCTGTAACGCTTCCCGGACGGGTATAATGAGCTAGAGGGGGTTACTCGACCCTCTGCTCCCAAACACTCCGCGGCGTGCGGAGGCGACTGATGTACTGTGCAAAGATGCGAACGACTTCCTTGTTGAGGTGTTCACGACCAAGAAAGACGGAAAAACCAAAAAACGCTTAGAAGTAAAACCAAAGCTAAACCAATCCTATCTCCCTACGGTCCTCAATATGTACAAACATGAAATATGTAAAGTACACGCAATATAATGTGACTCACCAAAATCTGCGTTCTTGACACTTTTTGCACACGATAGGATTAAAAGCCCCTTGTTTTCCACCAATCCGATCGCTGATAAGCTGATCAGCGTTCCCCTGACAAAAAGTGACTAAAATTCTCGAGTCCACTTCACCACAGGTGCTCCCTCCGTTGTCCTTTAAGATAAAGGAATTCACCGGAGAAAAAGGTGATAACCTTTATGTGTGGCTTCGAGAGGTCGAAACGGCCTTAGCCACAGCGAATGCGATCGCGGATCACTTGCAAGTGGGACTTGCACTGACCCATCTTACGGGCAAAGACCGTACATGGGCGTTTACGTGTTCGTATGAGGTCACGGACGTGTTCCCACTTGGGTAGTCCTTAAGCAAAAGCTTATGGACATGTACACCACGGCTAATCTAGTTTTTCAGAATCATCTGGCGTTTTTTGAGGTGCCGTCAGGGCACTAGGGACTTGGAGACATAAGTCCAAGAACTGAAGACCCTGTTGGCAGGGATGTACGCGAAAGCGTATTCGGACGATGTGTCCATTCCCGTTTTCATGGGAGGCCTGAAAGAAGGGCCAGCACGTTCGGATCTGTTCCGATGCCGACCCCAATCCCTGGGGGAGGCGTTTTAGATGGCGTTTAACGCCGAGAGGAACTTTCGTTCCTCTAAGGTGGGCCCAGAACCCATGGATCTGAGTCAGGTCAAAGCGGAAGAGAAACCTCCCGCTAGGAGCCACTCTGACTCCTTCCCCGAAGGGCTTCGAAGCGGATCTCATTGCAATGCTGCAGCTGAATAGGCCTCTGGGATGCTTCCTGTGTGGAAGCACGGACCATCTGCGGAACAGATGTCCGGAAAATCCCCAGCGAGACACTCGCTATAAGAGGCCGAGGGTTGGGAAAAAGCCCTTGCCCAAGCCGTCGGGAAACGACGGCTCCCAGTAGGTGCGTGGCGCCCAATTGGGGATCCCTCAGTGCTGTTAAACTCCAAGGTAGGGGCCGATATCACAAAGCCCCGAGGGAAAAGGTGCAATCTCGCACCGAGTTGTTATACCAGCCAGGTTTGCTGGTCGTCCTTGTGGACGTGAAAGGCTTTGATAAAAGCCTTGGAAATCTTGATAGAATCTGGAGCGTCTGACAATTATGTCAGACGGGCTTCTGTTGAGAAGAGTCGGCTGTATGCCGAGGCCATAGAGGCACGTTCTCGTGACGTTGTCACGGTCCGTCTAGCGACGGGCGTACAGGTTTCTGTACCCAAGGTCTCGATTGACCTTAAGCTGAAGTTTGCAGACTTCGACAGCTTAGAACGTTGCCTAGTCCTGGATTTGGACTCGAGGTATGACCTCATTCTGGGCATGAAGTGGTTGGAACGCCACGAGCCATGGATATATTGGAAGTCTAAGTCCATTGGCTCAACGCACCCGCTATCGGGTGAAGCATTGGCGAGTCATGAACCCACCTTTGCTCGATCGCAAAAGTGATTCTGGCGTGAGATGCCAGAGATTGGGATGTCTGAGATGATAAGTCCTAATGAGGTCAAGGAAGTGTTTCTTGACGATGGGGATTCGGCGGTTAATCCCCACGCCGTTATAGTCGAGACGGGTGAGTCGCCAGTGGTAGAGGTAGATTCCTGTGAGGTTAAGCACGATGCGCTTCCTAGAGAAGAGAACCGTAGTTCGTCTCTTTCGCACTTTGGAATTGATTCCGACCACGCCGTATTAGGTGAGACCGGCGCGTCACCGGTGAAAGAGGTAGAGACCTCTGTGGATAGGCGCGATGCGCTTCCAATAGATGGGGCAATTGACTCCCCCCATCTGGGTCCCGGGATGAGTTCCGAGGCCAGTAGTCAGCAGTCCTATCGGATGCTGAATAGTGTGACAGGTGTTGTCACATAAGGCGTAAGCCTGGAACGGTTGCCTGGGGTAGGCGAGCTGTTGTCGTTGGAGGAGATGTTCTTCAACGAGTTTGAAACTGCTTTGAAAACAGATGAAATCGACGAGGTTGTCGTATTGCGTCCGGAAGAGGAGTTGAACTCCTCATCCACGATGGACGAGTCAGTTTTGGTGCAAACCAAACAGGCATTGAATGCCCGAAGCGGCCTCAAGATCCTCGAGGATCCTGAGGACCCTTATCATTCCTTATTAAAGGAATTTGGAGATGTCATTAGTGACAACCCACCGATGGGGTTACCACCAGATCGGGGAGTCCGACATGAAATTGATTTGGTTCCTGGAACCAAATACTGCGTCACTAGGCAGTGGCCTCTCCCCAAGGAGCAATGCGACGTCATCGGCGCATTCTTCAAGGGGAAAGAAGAGGCAGGGATGGTACGGGAGAGCAAGTCTCCCGACTCATCTCCCACTTTTTGTGTTCGTAAACCGAACGGAAAGTGGCGCATTGTGCATGCATACAACAAGCTGAATGCAGCTACCGTACCCATGCAAACTCCGATTCCTCGTAAGGATGTCCTCCAGAACAATATGGTGGGCTGTACTGTATACAGTGCCGTAGATCGGGTGGACGGGTATTATCAGGTGCTCATGCGAGCATCCGATATTCCGCTTACAGCGGTCAGCACGCCTAGTGGCATGCTGTGGGAGTGGCTTGTTATGCCACATGGGGCTTTCGAATGCACCAGCGACTTTTAATCGCTTGGTGACTCAACTCTTCCGCCCTCATAGAAAGTACCCTCAGACGTACTTCTACGATATATTCGTTCATAGTCGCGCGGAAGGCGACTCGTCTGATGTTCAGACGCATCTGATACACCTTCGAGCAGTGCTCGAATGTATGCGAGAGCATAATTTATATGCAAACTCATCCAAATGTATTTTTTGGTGCTGAGGAATCCCTTTCCTCGGATGCTTCATCGGTAAGGATGGAGTGCGGGCAGATCCCGCGAAGGTGAAATCCATTGTGGAGTGGCCTTCGCCTGTAAATCTTAGAGTTTTACGGAAGTGGCTTGGATTAGCCAACTATCTCCACAAGTAAAGCGAGAACTACGCTGAAATGGCGAAGCCATTGACCGACCTTCTTAAGAAGGATGTTGATTGGTGTTTGAAAACTAAACACCAAAACGCTTTTGAAGCGGTTTAGGGGAGCTTGCTAAAAGCTCCCGTTCTTGCTCTCCCAGATTCTAGGAAACCATTTAGTGTCGTATGCGACGCCTCCGATTTCACAATCGGATGTGCTTTGTTACAAGCAGACGATGCGGGAAGGGAACGCGTGATCGCGTTTGAGTCGAGGAAGCTTAAAGCTGCGGAACGGAATTATCCCGTTCATGATAAGGAGCTACTTGCAATGAAGTATGCTCTAGTCAAATTTAGGGTTCACCTACTCGGCTCAAAGCCGTTCGTGGTTTATACTGACCACGCGTCCTTACGGACAGAGACGAAGTCGCCTCTCTCCCAACGGATGGCCCGTTGGCTCTCCTTCTTTGCGGAGTACAACTTTGAGGTTAAGTATAAACCTGGCAAGCAGAACGTGCTTGCAGACGCGTTATCGCGTCGTCCCGATTACGAGCTCGCTCACGCGACATTCGTCACCACGTCTGTGGTGGATCTCATACGCCAGGCGTATGAGAAATACCCACAATGTACGGCGCTTATCAGCGCGTTGGGTGAAAAGGGACTTGGCTCGTCTGAGCCTACCCTGTCAAGTCGAGCTAAAGCTCGGTTACACCGTTACAGGTACTGTTACGGTTTGCTATATTATAGCACGAGCGCGGAGGACACTCCGCGGGTGGTTGTTCCTCATGATGAGTAACTGAAGTATAAAGTCCTCTTTGAGGCACATGACGCCCCTACCGGGGGTCATTTAGGTCGGGATAAGACCTACAGCGCTTTAAGCGCTTTGTATTGGTGGCCCAAAATGTATAAGTGGTTCGGTGCGTATATACGCACCCGTGAGACGTGTCAGAGGGTCAAACTCTCTGCAGATTCAGCTGCGCCTTTGGAGAGATTATCCGTTCCTACGTAGCGTTGGAAATCAATTTGTATGGATTTTATCTTCGGTTTTCCGAAGGACAAGGCCGGTAACCCTGGCATATTGGTCTTTGTAGACCGTTTGAGCAAGATGGCTCACCTGGCGGCAGTACCAGAGTCCATTTATGGACAAGGAACAGCAAAGGTGTTCCTAGAACGTGTCTTTCGACAGCATGGTCCACCCGATTCCGTTGTGTCGGATTGGGATCCCCATTTTACGGTACAGTTTTGGGGGGCGTTGTTTAAGGTGCTGGGCACCAAGCTCCTCATGTCCACTGCGGATCATCCGCAGACGGACGGTCAAACGGAACGCGTTAATCGCGTTGTAGATGATATTCTCCGGAGTTTATGTCCGGATTCTCCAAAGAGTTGGAGTGAGAAACAATTCGGTCTATGCATCTACGGGGTTTACCCCGTTTTACGTGAACGGATTAGTGAATCCGAGGGTTCCGTTGACGCCACGTGTGTGTGTCCCAGGGATTTAGGGTAGAGGATTCCCCGATGTCAGCCCTGTAAAGACAAGACAGGTAAAATGAACAGGCCGACCGCAAGGGTTGGCGCAACGAAAGGGCGTACAAAGTAAGAGAAAGTGTTTTATTAAACGCTAAGAATCTTACTACACATGCAGTTTCCAACGTGTTGTGGAACAAACTGCGCCCCAGGTTTGTGGGGTCTTTTAAGGTGTTAGCCCGAAAGGGCTTGGCGTATACCTTGGATATCCCGAAGGCGATGCGTACGCATCCAACCTTCTATTTGGGTATGCGTAATCTATACCAGAACCCGGAGGCGGGTCCCCTCTTGGAGGAGGTTGGGAAGTCGGATAGCCGAAAGTCACGACAGGTCGGAACATCTCTGACAGGATCGAAATACGACCCTGAAGCTCCGCAACGAGAGGCTCGAGGGAGGCAAGCCGCCCCTCGAGGCGTGCATTCGCTCTCCCCTCGTCTTGGAGTCCCTCCTGGGCATCATAGATGCGACGGCTGTGTCGATCACAGCGCTCGTGGAACTCGCGTCGCAATAGCGCGACCTCCCCCTCCAGTTCTCGATACGGAGGGTACTCCACATTACCATGTGGAGCGTATGATGGCGCGACGCCATCATCGGGTTCAAACCCAATATCTGGTGAAGTGGAAAGGGTATCCACATTCCCAGAGCTCGTGGGAGTACGAGACTCCCCTGCGGCAGGATTTCCGTGACGTCGTTGACGCTTTCGAGCGGGAGAATCCCGCTGCGAGTCGACGACCAAAGGGGCGGAAGAAGCCCCTTCACTCCCAGTACTTGAGAGTTAGCCGGAGGCATATGCGGAGCTTGCATTTCTTTCCGGCACCACAGTGAGGGCACGGGCGCTAGCATAGCGCGTGCGATAAGGGGCAGGTAATTGCCCCATCGCTTTGGCTCTGGCAAACGCCAAGCGCAGTGCCCTCTCTAGCCGAACGTCACGTTCAGAATAGCTGTTGTACAGCTTTAAAAAGTAAGGGAGACGTTTCTCCCCTTCCGCCTAAGCGCGCAACTTCTGCTCTGCGTCTTCGTCATCCTCTTCTTGTAGGAGAACAAAGGGAACCTAGCGGAGGTTCTCAACAAAGGCACCCTGTGCCTGTTTCCCGAGGCGCTCTCGGTATGAGGAGGCAGTGAACTGCTTCTGCGTGAGCAGTTTTTCCCGGAGTTTCTTCCGTCACGCTATTTGACGTGGCTGTACACCCGCAGGGCCAGGTGTATGGGAGGCTAAACCCCTCTTTACATCGTTATTATCCCACTTTTGGAGATCACGAGGACCTCCAAAGCGATATTCCTCCAGTGAAGGGCGTTTGGGCGCGCGAAATGCAGCCCTTAGTGCCTGTGCGGCAAGATAAGATTCCTGAGCCGCTTCCAATTCATTGGTGATTGTCGCCTTCGGCGACTCGGATTCTCCATCCGAAGTTGGCAAATGTAGCGCGCGAGTTAGCGCATTTTCCCCACGTGTTGGGAAAGGATTAGGCTGACGACATCGCCGTTCGGCGTCGTCAGCGCCGTCATACTTAGGGGAACTATACCAAAGGGCCCCCTCCTCCGAAATACCGGAGTCAGAGTAGTTGACTTCATCCCCTTCTCGGGGAGAATCATCAGCACCTCTATAGGTGATCATTCGAGGCCAGTTCTGGCAGTTGGGGTCTCCAATTATAATTGATTATTTCTTGGCAATAGTCTTGATGGGGGAGGATGTAACAGGGTTACATTTAGTTACGTTGGTGTACGTAAATACACAAAGGTTAAGATCAAGTATTGACCAGTCCGAAAGGTTCGGACTTATTGGTTGTTTTAGCCAATCAGGGCGGGAACCCTTGGTGAAGGCGTGGCAGCCTGCCACGTGTTGGTACACAGGTGGTGTACATTACATTTCGGCTAGGTACGAATAGAGTAAGTTCTACTTAGTATTACGTATAGTTTACATTAGTTTAAATTAATTTAGGCTAATTATATATTAAATATACATTCAGTTTACAAAAATACTTAAGACTGCCAGGCGCGCGACCACGCCCGGTCGCGCGCGCAGTGAGTGTTGTATTGAAAGGGAATACCTTCCCTTAACTACCCCCTTTCTAAAGGAAGCCTTTTATCAAGGCGTTAGTCTATACTAACTCGTAAACCAGGGGAATCTTGGCCCCGAGTAAGAGAGCGATCTCTTACTAAGCCCTTTTATAAGGGCGTATCGGCTAAGTAGCCGCGTATCGCCGCTTTAGGAAAGTCTTCCTCTGTGCGCTAGCCGCACCGTGCGTGTACGCACCTGCTACAGTAAAGATAAAGCGTTAGCGTACGGTAAAGGAAACTGGGGAAATCTTGACCCCGAGCGAGAGAGTAATCTCACGCTAAGCCCTTTCATTAGGGCGTATAAGCTAAGTAGCGGCGTATCACCGCTTAAGGAAAGTCTCCCTCTGTGCGCTAGCCGCACCGTGCGTTTACGCACCGGCTACACCGAATAGCGGGTCTGGAAGAATAAGTCCGTAAAGTACCGGCGTCTATTATCAGTACTTGAGATAATCTGATGATATAGGAGGTTCACAGTATCTACTTCAAACAACTTATGTCGATAGTCGGGGTTATAATTCCCACCACTGACCGGGGGGACAGCTTAGACACCTTCCTGCGGTTCCGCACGAGCTATCTCCTGCGAAACCTGTGGTTTCGGATACATTGAAGCAGAATTAACCTCTGGAACTTCTCAGTGCTTCCCCTTTTGCCCGGTGAACACGAGGTTTGCCAACAGCTAGCGCAGAGTCTTCACGCAGACTCCGCACAGTCGTTTAGACCTTCAAGATTCCGCATAACAAGTCTTTCATCTTCGGATGTCGTAGTCGTGATAGAAAACTTGTCGATCTGATTACGAGTTATATACCGAGGTGCTATGTGGTGCCTGTGACAGGGGTCGCACTGTCCCCTGACTCGATAATTGAATATGCTTCTGCAGCATGAGTGTTGACACCCAAGCTTCAGATCGAGTGTTGGCGTAAGCCGCAATGGTGACTAACTTTAGGTCGGCAGCTCCATTTGGGGCACCACCGTTCTTGCAGCTCATTCTGACAACAGATAGAACGCATGCTTTTTTGGGAAGTTCTCACGATGAACAAGTTCCAGCTTTAATTAGCCAATAATATGGACTCCACTACATAAGAACCTATGCTATTTAAGTTGAAACATCATTGATCTAATTGGAACATTTAGGTTGATCCAGGTGGAAATTTTGGATTATAAATTCATATAATCCATTGGTAATCTTATTCGGCTTGATTGAACGAAATTCAAAAGGAATTTTATTTCATAGTAACTCATTACATTTTTCTCAAATTCTTTAGACTTAGTTATACGTATTAAATCTAAACGTTTCCTAATAAGTCTTTTAGTGTATACCGTATATATTTTAATATGAGAAATTTTATAGAATACTAGCATAGTGCCCCGTTGTACCAACGGGGCGAATGCCTGGAACAATAAGTCGTTAGTTAGATCTTACTAAGAGTTAAGATTCAAAAACGTATCGCAACAGGAGCCGCCGCAGCACCGATTGTCACCTTCTTTAATCCTCCCATGAAGGTGGGTGTTGGTTTTTGATTTGCGACCTCAATGGTTGCCTTTTGCTGTTCAGCTGCTGTTGCATTACAGCAGGTCTGCTAATACTGCCATCCGTTTCCATCGTAGCGGGATCTTCTACTTTACCGTTGCCAATCTGTTTATGCTCCTTAAGCTTGCGGGCAGCGTGGACGGCAGCTTCGCCCATTTATTTAATGCCCGAGGCCACGTAAACGACCATGGTGCCAGTTCCTGCCACAATCGCAGCAGATCCCATGATCACACCACCTACGATGGCCTTGCCACCGTAGAGAAGACCTTTGCAGGCGCATATACAGCTCCACCGGCGGCACGCTTTAACCCTTTTGAGCGATTAGGGGCTTCTGGGTCCATATACTCAAACATAATTTGATGTTTGAGATCATCGTCGTTTGGAACGACAATGCGACTTTCATCTTTTTGGTCTATGCTGTAAAGCAGCAGACCATCGTGCAGTCGATATCGATGCACGCAAGCGCGGAGGAACTCTGGAAGTTCGTCGCGTTTCTCACTTGATTGATTACGTAAGTAATCAATCAACAGACGTGTCTCCTCGTATGTTTTGTACGCCTCGCGTACTTGTCGTATAATTGACGACGACAAAGCAGTGCAATGGATAGCTTTTGCACTGGCACCTTCGGTTACAGACGGTTTCGTCTCGTAATCGGGCCTTCGTGATAGCGCATCTGCTATCACGTTCAACTTTACGGGTTTGTATTCAACCGTAAAGTTGTACTCAGCAAAGAATGACAGCCATCGAGCCATTCTTTGAGAAATGTGTGGTGAATTCACGGCCGTGCGTAGTGACGCATGGTCCGTGTAAACCACAAACGGTATATCTCCCAATAGATAGATCCGAAACTTGGCCAGTGCGCACTTCATGGCAAGGAGTTCCTTGTCACGCACTGGATAGTTGCGCTCGGCTGGGCGCAACTGACGCGATTGATAGCAGATTACGCGATCACGATCATCGTGATCACGCAGCATCAAAGCACAGCCGATAGCGAAATCGCTCGCGTCGCAAACGACGTGTAACGGACGCTCGTTATCGGCTATAGCCAAGACAGGCGCTTCAGTCAAGTTTTGCTTGACTGCATCAAAAGCATCTTGGCATTGGGTATCCCAATGCCATTCGACATCTTTCTTAAGTAATTGAGAAAGTGGTCGTATTAACCCAGCATAGTTGCACGAATACTTGTGCAAATATGTTGCCAACCCGAGGAACTTTCGAAGTTCCTTAACGTTGTTTGGCGTAGGCCATTCAACGATTACCCCGATCTTTTCTGGATCAGGACGCACCCCGTTCTTGCCCACAAAACATCCAAGAACGGGTATCTCAGGTGCACCAAAGGTGCACTTCTTTAGATTTGCATAGAGCTTATGCTTACGCATAAGCTCTGACACTCGACGTAGATGCTTCCTATGGACATCTACATCGCTTTTATCGTGTTCACCCTTACTATGGATGAACACGTCATCGAAATAACTCGGTGCGAATTCTCGCACCGGGCGTAATAGATGCGTTACGCATCTGTTAAACGTAGCAGGGGTATTTCGAAGCCCCTGCGGCATAACAAGCCACTCCCAAAGCATGCCGCTTGGGGTGCTTACTGCCGTGAGAGGGATATCCTTCTCACGCATTAGGATTTGATAAAATCCATCTCTTAGATCGAGAGCACTAAAGATGGTGCTCCCGCACATGCCATCTATGATGACATCCTTTAGCGGTATTGGCGTCTGCGCCGGTACCGTCGCTGCGTTCAGCTTGTTGTAAGCGTGAACGATTCTCCACCCACCTGTGGAATTCTTCACACAAAAGGTGGGGGTAGAGTGCGGTGAGGTAGACTCCCGCACTTGGCCTGATTTACGACGAGCTTCGAAAAACTCGTCGATCGCTTTTACCTGATCACGCGGCAACGTCCATTGCCACGTAACACAATACTTCGTGCCTGGCACGAGGTCAATCTCATGACGATTTCCCTTATCCTTAGGGAGCTCGCTAGGTACTTCTTCTGGGAATACGTCAGCGTATTCTCGAAGTACCTCATAAAATGGGGAGTTAGCTTTAAGCGACTCCCAGCTCTGCGCTTCAAAGCGCTGAACTCTCGTTTGATCATTGGGAACCTCTTTCCCAATGTTTTCTTCTTGTAATGTGGATATTCGTTCACGAATATCCACTGCATCATCTGTTGCAACGATAATACAGATCTGTTCGATCTGACCATCGTGCAAGTTTCTCATAAACTTCTTCCAGCTTAGCGCTGGAAGAGCCATCACCTCCGAACCTTCTTTCGGAGGGTGTTCCATCAACAGAGACTGGGTAGCTAATCCGGTCTCCGTTTGCGTCAAGACGTTGATCGTCTCGGCGGAACTGCCCATGCAATCAGACGCACTCGTCTGATTGACTGCTACACGGTGATTACGATTCACCGTGTGCGAATACTCATCATCATGGTGGCCACTGCCTACCATGGAATTTTGGCGATCAGATGTGCTCGTCTGATCGGCCGCCTTTTCTGCGACACGGTGGTCTTTATCACCCGTGCGCATGGCTAACGCAACTTGGTGGACAGTGCCCACCACGGAGTTGTGCTCACTATTGCACTCGATCGTGAGTTCACTCTCATCAAGACGGAATTCCTTCGTCGTGTTGGAACCTTCGGTCGCACAGTGGGTGTTTCCCACTGTGGATACTATTTCATTCTCACGGTGGGTGTTTCCTACCGTGGATATCACTTCATTATCACGGTGGGTGTTTCCTACCGTGGATATCACTTCATTCTCACGGTGGGTGTTTCCCACCGTGGATATTACTTCATTCCCACGGTGGTCTTTATCACCCGTGGAATGTTTCTCTCCAACACGCAACGACTCTTCTGTTGCGTGTGGTAGTCCCTCTGGACTCTCACCAGCGGAGGTAACTTCCGCTTATTGTGTCAGAACAGACCTGTTGGTGCCATCGCTATCCACCAGACTGTCTGACGCTGCGGTTGTATCCTCTGATACAGCCGGATTACACACAGAGTGATAAGATCCTGTGCATCCGCCGCAGTCGATCGATAGGTTAACCCAGTCGATCGAAGGTTTAAACTTGGACATCCATGGGATTCCAAGTATCACATCGAACTTGTCATCTAAATCGAGGACGATGAATTCATCCTCGAATGACAGTTCATTCAACTCGAAGCGTGTTTTAATCACACGCTTTATAATAGTCACGGTTGCACCTGTTGCTAACTGGACTGACAACATACTTCGTGGGGTTTCTACCTCCACGAAGCTCAACAGCGTTAGACTCTGAGTTCTAACGAAATTGTTTGACGCTACTGTGTCAAACAAAGCTCGCATGGGGACATCGCTCCCGTGCGGCTTAACCTCCAGGGTGATAAGAGGCTTTCAATCACTCTGCACCTTTTGACAGGACATAGTCCCGTCTGGGGCTATTACCCTCACATGCCCTATGTCGGCATGTGGGAAACATTCCCAGTAGGGCGCCCCGCACCTACTGGTGCTCTACGTTTTTTGCACCAACAGGGTGATGTCCCTGTTGGTGTTGCCGTGCATAGGACGGTTCTGTCCGCTGACTGCGTGGCACCGGACGCGGTGTCATACACTCAAGGGCAAAGTGCCCCACTTTCGCGCATCGATTGCAGCGAATGTTCTTCTTAAATTTCGGTTGCTTCGTGCTCGAAGCAACCGCAACCGATAGTTCCATCGGCTCTGTACCTCCACCGCCCATGCTCTGGCGCGGGTGGCTGTTTCTTGAGACGAAGTGTGAACTTCGTCTGCCCGACTGCTGATTGTTGACATGCTGTTGCGGCATGTCAAAAGCGAAGGGCTGTTGAGCCCTTCGGCCGTACCCAGCATGCGATGACGCTGATCGCATGCTGAACTCTTCAAGGATGCTCATATCAATGCCATCCCTTAGAGTCTTTGGCGGGTGCCGGTAAAGACTCTGTTTAACGGGACCATCATTGAGTCCCTTCATGAAGCCAGTGACCTGCATAGCAGGGGGCACCGGCTCATACACAATATTTGACAGCAAATATTGCGTCTTCTGAGCGTAAGCTGTAAGGTCAATCTTACCTTGCCGGAGTTCCATGAGCTCCTGCCGACTACTTAGATCCATTTCTGGAGCTTCAAAAGTTGAGCTTTAGCTCAGCTTTAAATTCCTTATAAGTAAGGAACGCAGAGTCATCAGTGGCTCTGCGACTCATCGCCCATTCCCTGGCTCTGCCGCCCAGACATGTTGTGGCGAAGCACGCCTGTTGACGTTCGTCAACAATATTTTGCGCAGAGATGGCATCTTCCACCTCTGCGAACCATCTACGAAGAGGCTCGCCTCCTTCGCCGGTAAAGGGCGGTACTCGCGCCTTTACCACTTCAACGCTATGCGTTGCAGGTGCAGGTGCGGTCCGCGATGCCTCTTGCGCGGGCCGTTCTGGCTTTTCTAGGTGGTTTCGCCTAAAGCGATTCACCACCTGTATCACTTCCTCCGGGGACTTACTCTGGAGGAAGGTAATGATGTCGGTCCCCATAGACCGAACCATTTCCACCGTCGCGTCTTTACTACGCGACGAGAAGTGAGGGAAGTGTTCATTCACCACTTCCAGCGTTCTCTCTCGCTCGGCAGGCGTCATGTCTCGCGACATGATGCCGAGAGGCTTTTAATCTTCGCTCCGCTAGTTAACTAGAAGAACGGAACTGTGGTCGTTAAGACGGACCAAAATATGCTACCAGGTGTAACAGGACTGATCCTGTTACAGGCTTACACTGTAATTGCGAGGAAGCGCGCAATACAATAGGGCAGGATTAGTTGATAACAACTAATCCTATACTAAAAGTAAATATATGAATATTCACTTGTTGCTTAGAACGCAAAATTAAGAGTGTTTATTTAATGGGTGGTTTAGAGGCTAATAGTATAGTAACTAACTAATTAATATAATAATATCAAGTCTTTAACTAACTGTACTATTAGTTAACCTGCAAGATTCGGTATTTATACCGAATCGACTTTTCCTTCGTAGATTATAATAACTTATAATCGCTTATTTAAATTTCAGACAACACGTCTGAAATTAAACTGTGATATTCTAACTTGAATATCAATTATGTAATGGCACCCCATTACAGCTACAGTCATCTGGGACTACCGGAGATGGGAGCAGCCTGAGACTCTTTGGAAAGTGTGTCAAAAGGTTTTTGGCGACGGTTCGGACGTTAGTACTAAGCCTTGGAAGTTCAAGCAGGAAGGATAGATTCATTGCCGTCTTGTGTTGTAATTCGAGTGGAAACACTGAATTTTAAGTTCCTTCACGACAACTGGTGCCGCAAACCGGGACTAACGTCGACATTAAATTTCCAACACACAAAATGGCTTTGGTTTCAAAAGGGAAATAAAAGCGCTCTGTTTCACATTGTAGTACTCTCAGGATGATACCAACAGAACATACACCTTCTCAGAGGCCTGTGCGAAGATGGATCGGTATCTGCAACAGGTTTTCAAGGTACAGGGTGATTCAGGTAGTTGGTTTTCACTTAAATGAAATACGTAAGGTAACTAAAGCTGCGCCCAAATTTAGAGAGGATCTCAGTTTGTTTGGAGATTTACAAGAGTCTGTTGAAGCGTTGGAAATGTTGTTTCAAAAATTTGGGTATAGGATCGTTCGACTGGAAGAGTTGGATAGCGCGTGTGATTTTAATCTGGACCGTAATGCAGAAGATATTGAATTAATGGTGTCACCATTACTAGCTTAAAATTAGTGGTAAATGTCACTAATGGTGTATCGGGAAGAGGCAACAAGTATTAATCCCACTTATTATATAATACAGGATACCACGCATACGCCGGTTAAGGATTCGAAGCCACCGGGTATGCTAGAGCCTTGTGAAAGAGACGAGTTTTTCGAAGCTCTAGCGTTACGGCCAAGGAAAGTTACTAAGACAAAGAAAAAACTGGGGTTATCCCAAGACGACGATGAGGTTATGTCTTTGCCACAACTGGCTGCCCCTTAGCAAGATCCAGTAGTGGCTAACCTGGTTAAAATGATGCAAGATGGGCATTTGAGTTTGAAGGAGTTGTCGAAGACGATAGCATCTCTTTCAGCTAGTCGCACACCTAACACTATGAGAGGAGCGACTAATGTACCATATCATACACCGGCCACTCAACCACGGGCACATAACGGTACATCAGATTATGGTATGTCCGGTGGAAATACGACCGCATGGCGCCCTTAAGTCAACCAGCTACCGCCATCATCCAAAACACAGAAATTAAATCATTTGAGGGAAATAGACAGGATGCTGGAAGCGCATGACATGGGTCACCCGATTTTCTCATGTGGCAAACATTTCACGTTGGGATGAGAATCAACGTATAGGGATGTTCGTCGATACTTTGACAATTACGGCTTCATGGTGGTATGAACAACTATTGGATTCTGTGAAATATGATTGGAATGCGTTGATAAACCTTTTCTAGAAAACAGTTTGCGTGGATAAAGTGTCTCCCCGAGTTATGTACTCCAAATTGACACAAAAGCAAGATGAATCTGCAACTACATATTTGTATCGACTAAATGCAGCAGCGTAACGAGCGGTAATGGATTTTAGAGATGTGTATAACACCCCACTGTTGGAAGAGCATATTCAGCATTTTTTTACACTTTTCATGATCGCACCATACAGATGCAGTACCAGCATAAGACTTTTGCGAGTATTGATGAGTTAGAGAGGGTGCTGACTAAACATGAGACGCTCCCTATGAGACCTGGGAAGAAAGCAGCTGCACGCAAGAGTGCTAAGGTGATGTATGAAGACCCACAACCCAGCGTACATATGATATGTGGGGAAGTACATGCAATGCAGCGGGTGCGACATGCGTATGAGGATAGAAGTGCGCGGCCTAATACAAATCAAAATGCAGGTGGTGGTTTGGTTTGTGCACATTGTAATCGGAAGGGGAACGAAAAGAATAAATGCTGGAAATTATTAAAGTGTGCACACTGTGATACCCTTGGGCATGATGTGAAATATTGCCGGAAGTTTATTGAAGAAATGGCTGAAATGCGTAGTAAGCTGAAATCGGGAGAGCTGACTAAAGCTCAGGTGGCGGAGCAGTTAAGCGCCTAACCCCACAGTTAGTTTCAATTCCTGTCAAGAGAAAGGGTGGCATTGTCAAGTAAAATGGGAATTACACCGCTGTCACCCTGCATCAATACAAAAACCAAAAAAAATAATACATGTTGTATGAATGGATCACTCATTCTGGACGAGGATCAAGAAAATAAAAAATTCAAGAAGAAATGGAAGAACAAGCTAATTTTTATGAAGTATAGCAAGAAAGATAAGTTGACAATTGATGGAGCAACAGAGGCCTCAGCATACGTCTCGCTGGTGGATAAAAATGGGAGATCGAGAAGGATGGAAGCAGTCGACTGAAGTAAAGCAGCCTGCAACTCAAGTTTACGTGAATGGAGCAATTGATGATTTGGAGCTGCCGTTAATGCTATACTCTGGTGCAAATATATCCGGTTTGCATACCAAAGTGGCACGGAAGTTACAATTAGTAGTTAGAATGTTCGATACTCCAACTACATTTTGTGGTGTAACGTACAGTACCATTGGTGCAATAGGTGTGACTACCGTCAAGATTCGAGTGGGCCTATCAGTGATATTCAACTGTGAGATGTGAGTTTCTAGTATTGATTCGCATGCATTAGCGATACATGGCACATACTTTTTTGTGAAAGCGGGTGTAATTCTGAATATGAAGGATCAAAGTTGTCATATTTCCATGGAAAAACTATTACCATTGATGAAACGAGAGGACCTAACCTCTGAGGACTACCTACAAGTGTATAAGCAAGTGATGGAGAGTACTGGTATGCCGATTAAGTGGGTTAACATACATGCAGTAAGGACGGTCATAGATACCCCACCGTTGTTTACGTGATGGATGCCATCGACCCGATGAAGGTAGATCAAACAAAACTAGAGAGATGTCTACGTGCATGAAGGAGTTGAAATGTCAGCTGAAGCTATGGAAGAACAGCTAGCGCTTATTCCTGAAGTGAAAAAGGGTCCAACAAAACCACCTGATATGTATACCGCGCATATAGGAGATCCAGGGGTTACCACCAAGAAACAGGAAGACAGTATACGTGCACTACTGTATGAGTATGCCGATGGTTTCATAAGATTCGGTAATGAGTTACCACCACCAGCTAAAGGCGTAATGTGGATGTTGGGGATAATGCACCTATTGCACAGAGCGTGAAAAGTACCGCCTACACTTCTACCGAAGTTATACGAGGTTTATTCTAGGCATGACTAATTCGGTGCTCGGAATCCGCTTGGGCATCACCAATGATCATAGTGCTTAAGAAGAATAAAACGGACATACAGCTGTGCATTGATTATCGAGCTGTGAACCAAAAGACGAGACTGATGGTGTATGCCATGAATTTGATTGGCAACTTGTTAGACAACTTTGGGGCCACTATTGATGTTGCCAAAGCGCGGGTATGCCCAAAGCCTCATGATTTGTTCTTATAATTTCCAAAGACCATGGAGACAACATTTCCGCCCACTGATTTCCTCTTCCGGTTAAACATTTCGAAGTAAATAACCATCGTATCGTAGAATATCTTGCGTAAACCGTTATGTGTTGCCCGAATAAAATATGACTAGCATCGTGTAATGTCTTAAGTAACTCCAGCACTTCTTGTTCCGCCCCTGTGTACCTCGTCTCAGTATATTTAAGCACCTTACTGACGTAACGCACTGGATGTAATACTCCATCATATTCTTGACACACTGTTGCTCCAAATGCCCATGGATTTGTGTATAAAATTACACTCAATGGCTTCGATCGCATGCTGAAGAGATGCCGCTAATGTCGCGAAGTTTTCGATAAACCTTAGATAGTATATCAAACTACCGGTGAATCTCTGAACCCCTTTTAACGTCCGTGGAAGCGCCATTTTTACGATAGACTTTAAATTTCGCGGGGAAGCTTTGATTCCCTCTGCGGATATGTGATGACTTAGAAACTCCACACTGTGCTTACCACTCTTTGGCAAGCTTATATTTTAGAAGATTCCTAAGCATGAAGCACATATTGTACTAGCTATTAGCGCCAAAAGTAATATCGTCAATATATGACCGCCCTCCAATGATAGGGTGCTCATCATTCATCACCACTTGTCCGTTGTGAAAAAATCTTCAGTGATGAATACATCTGTCTCCAAAACACAGGCATCCTCATTATCAACGCCCATGACTTACTTGTTGTTCATCAGTTTGCACGTCACTCCCATCTGTTGTGACCGCCGTACGATCGTCCACAAAGCATTATATACTAGACGCTGGTATATTGAGGTGCGGGTTTTAGCCCTTGGGGCATCCAAATCCATTCAAAGTGTCCTAAAGGACAAATAAAAGCCGTAATCAACCGAGCCCTCTTTGACATAGGTATAGCCCAATATCCGCTCGGATTATCTATTGAGCATAACCCCTTCGCCTGTAAATAAGATGAATGAAGTATTAGAAGACATCGCTCCGTTGAAAACATTGAAAGACGTAACGATCATTAATCCAATTCCTAGTTTACATCGCCATAGTACCGTATATGTTTTTTCATTTGATGGAGAAGTGCGGATAAAAACAAATCGAAGGGTGCTTTTGGTATGATCATATGGGAATTACCGACTTGGGTTGTAATAGCGGCAGAATATGGAATTCAAGACAACATCACCGTGAATGAAAGCGAATGTCATGGATTTATCAGTGTGTTACAACTAGTGCAAGCACACAACGTGAACAAGGCAATAGTGTGTGGGGAGTCTAGATTGGTAATCGGACAATTCAATGGAATTTACGCTGCAATCACGCATCATTATTATTCTGGCTAGGCTGAATGCGCTCACCGGTAGAAAGGTTAAAGCGGTTAGTCTGGTACGCGTAAGTACAATAAAGCGGCCGATTTCTTGACACAGTGTCCCATGAAGGAACAACAGACAGGAAAAATCATTAGTGCTCAAAGAAAAGCAGATCTGCAAATATGAATCGTTACTAGAGTTGATATACGCCACTGCAGACGAATTTCAAGAGAAGGATAGGAATGATAGTACCTCGGAAACACCCGAGGAAGTACCCTGTGAGTATGGTGATAATTCAAGTGACGAGGATCAAGTTATTACGAAGCAAAGAGATGTCTGGGAGAGTGAGGGATATTCGTCGCCGCAAGTATTTGTAATCACTCGGAGCATGAGTAAGCTGAATAACGGACAGCACCAGCGCAGGAGAAGTGTGAACATTGAACAAGGGGCGTACATAGATGGCGATTCATACTCTGTGGAAGGTAGTACTGTTGGATCTGAAGAAAGTCGGAACGGGGAAGAAGAGGATCCATACGAAAGTTCGCAAGTCATCAGAGTAGAGAAAATGGCGACAGCCCAGAAACATGACGAATGATGTAGCAAGGTTATGGCGTATCTACAAGGAGATGTTGACAAGATAAATTCCGCCAGCGAATGGAAAAAGATAGCTCGACATACAATCACTTATGTATTGGACAGTAAAGGTGTTCTGTATTACATCTCAAATGTTCGAGACAAACCAAGAAAGCATGAGTGGAGATTGAGGGTACCAACCATATTGCAGGAGGATGTGCTTCATGCTTATGATGTGGAAATCGATAGTGGGAAACATCAAAGAGTTGGAAAGGTTTACGTTCGGTTGAGATCCAAATATTATTGTTGAGGGATGTATGCCCATATTTAAAACTATGTTGCAGCTTGTGAGGATTGTGCCACTGCGAAGGAACTCCAAGATACCAGGGGCGCACTAGCGGAAATATTGTGGCATCAAGACCGTCTCAAATCTTAGCTATGGATTTTGCATTGCTCCTACGCAGACTACAATGGGACATGAGGAGTTATTGTGCTTTATATGTTATTTTCTGGATATGTGATTCTAATTCCAATGAGCACCACTACAGCACAATATGTGGCAGAAGCTTATATGGTGGGAGTTTACAAGAGGTTTGGAGCACAAGAAATGATGAGACATGATGGAGATCCAATGTTTATGAGTTCGGTTTTCAGGAGATTTAATCGAATGCTAAAGCAGAAGCAAAAATGTAGCCGGTGCGTAAACGCACGGTGCGGCTATCGCACAGAGGAAGACTTTCCTTAAACGGCGATACGCCGCTACTTATCCGATACGCCGTAATAAAAGGGATTAGCGTGAGATTAATCTCGCTCGGGGCCAAGATTTCCCCAGTTTCCTGTTAGCGTATGCTAACGCTTAAGCTTAACGCTTTCCCTTAGTAGGGAGTAGCTAGGGGAGGTACTCCCCTGCTACAAAACTCACAGCACGATCGACCGTTCTCGATCGAACGTCTAGCTGTACTTTAGAGTGAAATGGAAACTGATATATATTTAATATGTAATTAGTCTAACTTAATAAACTAATGTAAATTATATGTAATACTAGGTAGAACTTACTCAATCCATACCTAGCCGAAATGTAATGTACACCGCCTGTGTACCAACACGTGGCAGGCTGCCACGCCTTCACCAAGGGCTCCCGTCCTGATTGGATAAAACAGCCAATAGGTCCAAACCATTCGGACCGGCCAATAACTTGGCCTTAACCGTTGTTTATTTACGTACACTAACGTAACTAAATGTAATACCGTTACATCCTCCCCCATCAAGACTATTTCCACGCAATAATCAATTATAGTTGGGGACCCCAACTTCCAGAACTCTGGTGCTAATGAGCACCTCTATAGGTGACGAGTATTCTCCCCAAGAAGGGGATGATTGCAGTTACTCTGACTCCGGTATTTCGGAGGAGGGGGCCCTTGGGGATAGCTCCCCTGAGGATGACCACGCTGACGACGCCGAACGGCAATGTCGTCAGCCTAATCCTTTTCCCACACGTGGGGGAAATGCGCTAACTCGCGCACCACAATTGCCAACTTCGGATGGCAATTCCGGGTCGCCGAAGGCGATCATCACCAATGAACTAGACGCGGCACAGGAATCTCGACTTGCCGCACAGGCACTGGAGGCTGCAATACGCGCCCCCAAACGCCCTTCAGGGCGGAATATCGCTTTTCGGGTCCTGGTGACCTCCAAAAGTGGGCTAAGAACAGGGGAAAGAAGGGTTTATCCTTCTATACCCCTGTCCCTGCGGCTGTACAGCCGCGTCAAATCGCATGACGGGATCGATTCCGGGAAAGACTGCTCGCGCAGAAGCAGTTCGCTGCCAACTCATACCGAGAGCGCCTCGCAAAATAGACGCATGATATCTTTGTAGAGAGGCTCCGCGAGGTTCCCTTCGTTCTCCTACAAGGATAGGATGCCGAAGAGGCAGAACAAAAGTTCCGCGATTGGGCGGAAGGGTAGAAACGTCTCCGTGACTTTTAGAGCTGCACAACAGCTATTCCGAACGTGACGTTCGGCTGGAGAGGGCATTGTGCTTGGCGTTTGCCAGAGACAAAGCGCTGGGGCAATTAACTTCCCCTTATAACACGCGCTATGCTAGCGCCCATGCCCTCACCGCGGTGCCCGAGCGCAGTGCAAGTTCCGCATCTGCCTCCGGCGAACTCCCAGCTACTGGGAGTGAAGGGGCTTCTCCCGCCCCTTTGGTCGTCGACTTGCAGCGGGATTCTCCCGCTCGAAAGAGTCAACGACGTCTCGGCAATCCTGACGCAGGGGAGTCTCGGACTCCCACGAACTCTGGGAGTGTGGATAAGCCTTCCACTTCATGAGATACTGGGTTTTACCCCGATGATGGCGTCGCGCCGTCAGACGCTCCACATGGTAATTTGGAACCCCCTCCGAATCGAGAACTGGAGGAGGAGGTCGCGAGATTGCGACGTGAGGTTCACGAGCGCTGTGATAGACACAGCCGTCGCATCCTAGAAGTCCAGGATGGACTCCACGATGAGGTGGGTGGGATTGACCGCATCGAGAGGCGGCTTGACTCTCTCGAGTATTCCGTTGCGGAGCTTCGTGGTCGCATTTCGACTCTGACGGCGATGTTATTACTCCGCCCTGACGTGGATTACGGATATGCGCCTTCCCAACCTCCTCCAAGAGGGAACCCGCCTCTGGGTTCTGGTTTGGCTTAAGCATACCCACATAGAAGGTTGGATGTGTACGCATAGCATTCGGGATATCCAAGGTGTACGCCAAGCCCTTTCGGGCTAGCACCTTGAAAGGCCCCACAAACCTGGGGCGCAGTTTGTTCCGTAACACGTTGGAAACTGCATGTGTAGGAAGATTCTTAGCGTTTAATAAAACACTTTCTCCTACTTTATACTCCCTTTTGTTACGCCGGACCTTGCGGTGGCCTGTTCCTTTTGCTTGTCTTGGCCTTCCGCCATGGCATCGCAGATGTAACAGGACTGATCCTGTTACTGGCTTACACTGTATTTGTGCGAGGAAGCGCGCAATACAAGAAGGGGTAGGATTAGTTGATAACAACTAATCCTATAATAAAAGTAAATATATGAATATTCACTTGTTGCTTGGAACGCAAAATTAAGAGTGTTTATTTAATGGGTGGTTTAGAGGCTAATAGTATAGTAACTAACTAATTAATATAATAATATCAAGTCTTTAACTAACTGTACTATTAGTTAACCTATAAGATTCGGTATTTATACCGAATAGACTTTTCATTCGTAGATTATAATAACTTATAATCGCTTATTTAAATTTCAGACAACACGTCTGAAATTAAACTGTGATATTCTAACTTGAATATCAATTATGTAATGGCACCCCATTACATCACCCCCCACTTAAGGTGGTTGGCCAATAATAATTCTTATTTTGGCCAATCATGGGTGGCACTTGTTGGTCGGAATTTCTCATTCACCAACTGATTGGCCATCGACTCGATGGACAAAGCACACGGCGGCGCTCTAAAGAGCGCTGCTGGAAACAATGAAGGAGCTTCTTCCTCCGCCTCAGCACTAGGTGCTGAGGTGTTGAGTGATAACGGTGACGCTGCATTAGCAGCATCAACTACGCAAAGGTCGGAAGACGTACCGTCTTTGACCACAGATGCTGCTAAGGCGGCATCTGGTAAGAAACAGGGAGATGTTGCTACTGCAACATCTCGCACAATGGCAACTTCCGAATGGCGTGTTGCCAAGAGGGACATGTACGGGAGTTCTGACTCCGAACAAAGTGATGGGGATACAGATGTCCCCACTAAAGGATCTAGTAGTCGAAACTCGATAGGTGCTCATCGCCTAACAGCGATGACGACTCTGGTGTCGCTGTCTGCTATGACAGCGACAATGATTATCACAGGTGGTTGCGGGAACGCAGAGCCCCACCTGGACCAAGTACTTCTCCACGTCGGGGTGATTTAACCCCGGCGCGTGGTGTTGAAGCAGGCGGTGATCCACCTGCTAAAAGGGCTCAAACAGAAGCGGCGCCTGCCGCTTCTAAAGCGTATCACCGTACGGAACCACATGTTCCGTACATAGTGGGGTTTTGGACCCCTGGCTGGGCTATTTCCCCCAACAGTGGCGGTCACCGTAAACGGGACTGCCAGTATGCGTTGTTCGATATCAACGTGCTGGATGACTGCGAAGACATCCAGTCACGTCGATTCGATCGAAGTACAGACGATAGACGT
>CM047591.1:1253069-1295807 GCA_026184515.1 Peronosclerospora sorghi
TAACTTGAATATCAATTATGTAATGGCACCCCATTACATCACCCCCCACTTAAGGTGGTTGGCCAATAATAATTCTTATTTTGGCCAATCATGGGTGGCACTTGTTGGTCGGAATTTCTCATTCACCAACTGATTGGCCATCGACTCGATGGACAAAGCACACGGCGGCGCTCTAAAGAGCGCTGCTGGAAACAATGAAGGAGCTTCTTCCTCCGCCTCAGCACTAGGTGCTGAGGTGTTGAGTGATAACGGTGACGCTGCATTAGCAGCATCAACTACGCAAAGGTCGGAAGACGTACCGTCTTTGACCACAGATGCTGCTAAGGCGGCATCTGGTAAGAAACAGGGAGATGTTGCTACTGCAACATCTCGCACAATGGCAACTTCCGAATGGCGTGTTGCCAAGAGGGACATGTACGGGAGTTCTGACTCCGAACAAAGTGATGGGGATACAGATGTCCCCACTAAAGGATCTAGTAGTCGAAACTCGATAGGTGCTCATCGCCTAACAGCGATGACGACTCTGGTGTCGCTGTCTGCTATGACAGCGACAATGATTATCACAGGTGGTTGCGGGAACGCAGAGCCCCACCTGGACCAAGTACTTCTCCACGTCGGGGTGATTTAACCCCGGCGCGTGGTGTTGAAGCAGGCGGTGATCCACCTGCTAAAAGGGCTCAAACAGAAGCGGCGCCTGCCGCTTCTAAAGCGTATCACCGTACGGAACCACATGTTCCGTACATAGTGGGGTTTTGGACCCCTGGCTGGGCTATTTCCCCCAACAGTGGCGGTCACCGTAAACGGGACTGCCAGTATGCGTTGTTCGATATCAACGTGCTGGATGACTGCGAAGACATCCAGTCACGTCGATTCGATCGAAGTACAGACGATAGACGTATGTACTTTTTTGACCTCTTTTTCCAGGTTCGATATTATTCGAGCCGGAAAGGGTCAAGGAAGAACAGGGACGATAAAGACGCCATGACTCAGAGTTGGAATGCTTTTGTTGACAACTACAACAAAAGCCCAGATGATTACGTGAATAAAGTTCACGTAATGCGCAAGCGCTTTTTAAAGCACTCACGAACAGGCAAAATGGAATACATCAATTTTTCTTGCATCAAAGAAGGGTTAAAGTGTGGTGTCCCTTCTCACCTCGTTTGCCCGCGGTGTACGCAGGGCGCTCCTCGTCTGTCAGAGGAGGAGTTGCGGGGGGTACGATGGGTTTTCCGTACCCGCCGAAATTCAGGGTTTAATTGATACCCTGAATGCATCAACACCTACTGTTTATGCTACTTCGCATTATGGGTTTGAGACTTCTTCTCAAACTCAGTCAAAAGGTCTGGGGCGTCGGCCCTCAGAACCTCAATCGGTTCCCAAGAGTCGAATTCTTGGGGATATACCAGCCAGCGTACCAAGTACTCGGTACGCTGCCCCTTCTTCAAAGGCACCGAGCGCTTTGAGATCAAGCGCTCGAGGATATATCGCTTGTTCCCCTGATTATCAATCAGGGGCGGCAGAGGTTGAGAATTCCCTCGCCGTTGTTGTTGCGGAGCATGGTTCTTCGCTCCGCAAGCTCGAGGAGGGTTATTCCTCCTTGAGCAGCGATATGTCTCACTGTGTGAAGACATATCGGTCTCTTCGCGAGGATGTCCGCTACATCCTCGGGGCGCACACTACCCTCCAGCAGAAAAATGATCTTCTGTACATTGAGCTTTCCCGATATAAGCGAGAGCTCGATCGGCGCACGGCTGATCTTGAGCAGTCGAAGGCGGAGGTAACGACTCTCCGCTCTGCTCACCAACGGCTGGAAGCCGATTACAAGTCTCTCTTGGGAGACTTGGAGAAGCACGGTATCTTCCGTGGTTCTGCGTCTCGTCGTAAGACGAAGACGAGTGATACGGCTTGAGCCGCCCAACATAGAATGTTGGGTGAAGCCGCATTGCTGTGGGAATGTCTAAGGTATAGGCATTCCCCCAAATCTCTTGGACCTTGAAAGGTCCAATGTACTTAGGAAGCAACTTCCGTGTAGGGAAGTGCTTATTGCATGTGTAGGCAAATTAGTAGTACTTAATAATACTAATTCGCCTTTAAGAAAGGAGTTTTTGTTCTTCCTTCCTTGTTTATCTGTATTTTGCTTCTGCTTGTCAAAAGCAGATGCAAGTGCATCTTTTACATAGCGTATTACAGCTTGGCGCTGTAATACGAATTCATCTACTGCTTTATCAGCAGTAGGTGCATTGTCCTCGTTGTCTGCAGCCATTGCTGCAGACACATATTCATCGTATGCAGCTTCAGTTTTAATTGAAGCTGCTTCCGCTTCTACTGTACTTTCAGTAGAAGGGCCATCGTTTTGTTCAAGAGTTGCAGTTGCAACTTGCGCATTGACTCGCTCAAAATTTGAGCGGGTCCCTCCCCCACTTAGATTTGGCGTACCGCCAAGTAAAACTGGGGTTCGTGGATGCCTTAAGGCATTCACGTAGAACGGTGTATGGTTAGTTGAAGCATGCACTGAATTGTTAATCGCAAATTCAGTGAGTGACAGGTAGTCACTCCAATGTTCAAAGGCATGTGCGTATGATCGCAACATGTCTCCGAGAACGCGGTTAACCCGTTCCGTCTGCCCATACGTTTCCGGATGGTCCGCAGTTGACATCTTCAACTGGGTTTCCAACAATGAGAACGTTTCTTGCCAGAAACGTCCTGTAAATCTCGGATCTCGATCCGAGACAATGTCTTCCGGCATTCCGTGCAAACGGAATACCGTATCAACGAATATACGCGCTGTTTGAGCGGCAGTTACGTTCGCTGATACTGCAGTAAGATGTACCATCTTACTGAAACGGTCTACAAAGACCACTATTCCGGACTTCCGACTATTGTCGGGTGGAAGACCGAATACGAAGTCCATTGAAATGGACTTCCAACACTCTGTCGGAACCGGCAGAGATTGCAGCGGAGCCTGTTCAGACTGCGCAGGCTTAAGCGCTGGAAAATCTCGCAAGCGCGTACGTATTTTCGTACCCACTTGTACTGGTTTCGCCAGTAAAAGTCACGTGCGAGAGAAGCGTATGTCTTCTCTCGACCTTGATACCCGAAATCGGTGCATCATGATACTCAAACATAATTTGATGTTTGAGATCATCGTCGTTTGGAACGACGATGCGACTTTCATCTTTTTGGTCTGTGCTGTAAAGCAGCAGACCATCGTGCAGTCGATATCGATGCACGCAAGCGCGGAGGAACTCTGGGAGTTCGTCGTGTTTTTCACTTGATTGATTACGTAAGTAATCAATCAACAGACGTGTCTCCTCGTCTGTTTTGTACGCCTCGCGTACTTGGCGTATAATTGACGACGAAAAAGCAGTGAAACGGATCGCGTTTGCACTGGCACCTTAGGTTACGGACGGTTTCGTCTCGTAATCGGGCCTTCGTGATAGCGCATCTGCTATCACGTTCAACTTTACGGGTTTGTATTCAACCGTAAAGTTGTATTCAGCAAAGAATGACAGTCATCGAGCCATTCTTTGAGAAATGTGTGGTGAATTCACGGCCGTGCGTAGCGACGCATGGTCCGTGTAAACCACAAACGGTCTATCTCTCAATAGATAGATCCGAAACTTGGCCAGTGCATACTTCATGGCAAGTAGTTCCTTGTCATGCACTGGATAGTTGCGCTCGGCTGGGCGCAACTGACGCGATTGATAGCAGATTACGCGATCACGATCATCGTGATCACGTTTAATCAAAGCACAGCCGATAGCGAAATCGCTCGCGTCGCAAACGACGTGGAACGGACGCTCGTTATCGGCTATAGCCAAGACAGGCGCTTCAGTCAAGCTTTGCTTGACTGCATCAAAAGCATCTTGGAATTAGGTATCCAAATGCCATTCGACATCTTTCTTAAGTAATTGAGAAATAGGTCGTATTAACCCAGCATAGTTGCACGAATACTTGTGCAAATATGTTGCCAACCCGAGGAACTTTCGAAGTTCCTTAACGTTGTTTGTCGTAGGCCATTCAACGATCACCCGGATCTTTTCTGGATCAGAGCGCACCCCGTTCTTGCCCACAAAACATCCAAGAACGGTTATCTCAGGTGCACCAAAGGTGCACTTCTTTAGATTTTCATAGAGCTTATGCGTAAGCATAAGCTCTAACACTCGACGTAGATGTTACCTATGGACATCTACATCGCTTTTATCGTGTTCACCCTTACTATGGATGAACACGTCATCGAAATAACTCGGTGCGAATTCTCGCACCGGGCGTAATAGATGCGTTACGCATCTGTTAAACGTATCAGGGGCATTTCGAAGCCCCTGCGGCATAACAAGCCACTCCCAAAGCATGCCGCTTGGGGTGCTTACTGCCGTGAGAGGGATATCCTTCTCACGCATTAGGATTTGATAAAATCCATCTCTTAGATCGAGAGCACTAAAGATGGTGCTCCCGCACATGCCATCTATGATGACATCCTTTAGCGGTATCGGCGTCTGCGCCGGTACCGTCGCTGCGTTCAGCTTGTTGTAAGCGTGAACGATTCTCCACCCACCTGTGGACTTCTTCACACAAAAGGTGGGGGTAGAGTGCGGTGAGGTAGACTCCCGCACTTGGCCTGATTTACGACGAGCTTCGAAAAACTTGTCGATCGCTTTTACCTGTTCACGCGGCAACGGCCATTGCCGCGTAACACAATACTTCGTGCCTGGCACGAGGTCAATCTCATGACGAGTTCCCTTATCCTTAGGGAGATCGCTAGGTACTTCTTCTGGGAATACGTCAGCGTATTCTCGAAGTACCTCATAAAATGGGGAGTTAGCTTTAAGCGACTCCCAGCTCTGCGCTTCAAAGCGCTGAACTTTGGTTTGATCATTGGGAGCCTCTTTCCCAATGTTTTCCACTTGTAATGTGAATATTCGTTTACTAATATCCACTACATCATCTGTTGCAACGATAATACAGATCTGTTCGATCTGACCATCGTGCAAGTTTCTCATAAACTTCTTCCAGCTTAGCGCTGGAATAGCCATCACCTCCGAACCTTCTTTCGGAGGGTGTTCCATCAACAGAGACTGGGTAGCTAATCCGGTCTCCGTTTGCGTCAAGACGTTGATCGTCTCGGCGGAACTGCCCATGCAATCAGACGCACTCGTCTGATTGACTGCCACACGGTGATTACGATTCACCGTGTGCGAATACTCATCATCATGGTGGCCACTGCCTACCATGGAATTTTGGCGATCAGATGTGCTCGTCTGATCGGCCGCCTTTTCTGCGACACGGTGGTCTTTATCACCCGTGCGCATGGCTAACGCAACGTGGTGGCCAGTGCCCACCACGGAGTTGTGCTCACGATTGCACTCGATCGTGAGTTCACTCTTATCAACACGGAATTCTTTCGTCGTGTCGGAACCTTCGGTCGCACAGTGGGTGTTTCCCACTGTGGATACTATTTCATTCTCACGGTGGGTGTTTCCCACCGTGGATATCACTTCATTCTCACGGTGGGTGTTTCCCACCGTGGATATTACTTCATTCTCACGGTGGTCTTTATCACCCGTGGAATGTTTCTCTCCAACACGCAACGACTCTTCTGTTGCGTGTGGTAGTCCCTCTGGACTCTCACCAGCGGAGGTACCTTCCGCTGATCGTGTCAGAACAGACCTGGTGGTGCCATCGCTATCCACCAGACTGTCTGACGCTGCGGTTGTATCCTCTGATACAGCCGGATTACACACAGAGTGATCAGATCCTGTGCATCCGTCGCAGTCGATCGATAGGTTAACCCAGTCAATCGAAGGTTTAAACTTGGACATCCATGGGATTCCAAGTATCACATCGAACTTGTCATCTAAATCGAGGACGATGAATTCATCCTCGAATTACAGTTCATTCAACTCGAAGCGTTTTTTTAATCACACGCTTTATAATAGTCACGGTTGCACCTGTTGCTAACCGGTCTGACAACATACTTCGTGGGGTTTCTACCTCCACGAAGCTCAACAGCGTTATACTCTGAGTTCTAACGAAATTGTTTGACGCTACTGTGTCAAACAAAGCTCGCATGGGGACATCGCTCCCGTGCGGCTTAACCTCCAGGGTGATAAGAGGCTTACCATCACCCTGCACCTTTTGACAGGACATAGTCCCGTCTGGGGCTATTACCCTCACATGCCCTATGTCGGCATGTGGGATAACATTCCCAGTAGGGCACCCCGCACCTACTGGTGCTCTACGTTTTTTGCACCAACAGGTTGATGTCCCTGTTGGTGTCGCCGTGCAGCGGACGGTTCCGTCCGCTGACTGCGTGGCACCGGACGCGGTGCCATACACTCATGGGCAAAATTCCCCACTTTTGCGCATCTATTGCAGCAAATATTCTTCTTAAATTTCGGTTGCTTCGTGTTCTAAGCAACCGCAACCGATAGTTCCATCGGCTCTGGACCTCCACCGCCCATGCTCTGGCGCGGGTGGCTGTTTCTTGAGACGAAGTGTGAGATTCGTCTTCCTGACTGCTGATTGTTGACATGCCGTTGCGGCATGTCAAAAGCGAAGGGCTGTTGATCCCTTCGGCTGTACCCAGCAACGATGACGCTGATCTCATGCTGAACTCCTCACGGATGCTCATATCAATGGCATCCCTTACAGTCTCTGGCGGGTGCCTGTAGAGACTCTGTTTGACGGGACCATCATTGAGTCCCTTCATGAAGCCAGTGACCTGCATAGCAGGGGGCACCGGCTCATACACAATATTTGACAGCAAATATTGCGTCTTCTGAGCGTAAGCTGTAAGGTCAATCTTACCTTGCCGGAGTTCCATAAACTCCTGCCGACTACTTAGCTCCATTTCTGGAGCTTCAAAGTTGAGCTTTAGCTCAGCTTTAAATTCCTTATAAGTAAGGAACGCAGAGTCATCAGTGGCTCTGCGACTCATCGCCCATTCCCTGGCTCTGCCGCCCAGACATGTTGTGGCGAAGCACGCCTGTTGACGTTCGTCAACAATATTTTGCGCAGAGATGGCATCTTCCACCTCTGCGAACCATCTACGAAGGGGCTCGCCTCCATCGCCGGTAAAGGGCGGTAATCGCGCCTTTACCACTTCAACGCTATGCGTTGCAGGTGCAGGTGCGGTCCGCGATGCCTCTTGCGCGGGCCGTTCTGGCTTTTCTAGGTGGTTTCGCCTAAAGCGATTCACCACCTGTATCACTTCCTCCGGGGACTTACTCTGGAGGAAGGTAATGATGTCGGTCCCCATAGACCGAACCATTTCCACCGTCGCGTCTTTACTACGCGACGAGAAGTGAGGGAAGTGTTTATTCACCTCTTCCAGCGTTCTTTCTCGCTCGGCAGGCGTCATGTCTCGCTACATGATGCCGAGCGGCTCTTAATCTTCGCTCCGCTAGTTAACTAGTAGAACGGAACTTGGTCGTTAAGACGGACCACAAAGTGCTACAAGGTGTAACAGGACTGATCCTGTTACTGGCTTACACTGTATTTGTGCGAGGAAGCACGCAATACAAGAAGGGGTAGGATTAGTTGATAACAACTAATCCTATAATAAAAGTAAATATATGAATATTCACTTGTTGCTTAGAACGCAAAATTAAGAGTGTTTATTTAATGGGTGGTTTAGAGGCTAACAGTATAGTAACTAACTAATTAATATAATAATATCATGTCTTTAACTAACTGTACTATTACTTAACCTGCAAGATTCGGTATTTATACCGAATCGACTTTTCCTTCGTAGATTATAATAACTTATAATCTCTTATTTAAATTTCAGACAACACGTCTGAAATTAAACTGTGATATTCTAACTTGAATATCAATTATGTAATGGCACCCCATTACAGCAGAGGTGTCGTAAGACACTAAGACGCTTCTATAAAAACTTATTGATGTGCTTTCGCACAGATACAGGGCTGACATCGGGGAATCCTCCCCCCTCAATCCCTGGGCCACACACGTAGCGTCAACGGAACCCTCGGATTCACTAATACGTTCACGTAAAACGGGGTAAACCCCGTACATGCATGAACTGAATTGTTTATTGCAAATTCGGTCATAGGAAGCATCTCGCTCCGACTCTTTGGAGAATCCGGACACAAAGTCCCGAAAATGTCCTCTACCACGCAATTCACGCGTTCCATTTGCCCGTCCGTCTGCGGATGATCCGCAGTGGACATGAGGAGCTTGGTGCCCAGCACCTTAAACAACTCCCCCAAAACTGTCCCGTAAAACGGGGATCCCTATCCGATATAAGGGAATCAAGGAGACCATGCTGTCAAAAGACACGGTCTAGGAACACTTTCGCTATTTCTTGTCCATCAATGGACTCTGGCACCACCGCCCGGTGAGCCATCTTGCTCAAACGGTCTACAAATACCAAAATGCCGGTGTTTCCGTACTTATCATTCGGACAACCGAAGATAAAATCCATACTAATGGATTTCCAACACTCCGTCGGAACGGACAAGCTCGCCAAAGGCGCTGCTGAATCAGCAGAGGGTTTGACCCTCTGACACGTCTCACAGGTGCGAATATACGTACCGACCACTTATACATCTTGGGACACCGATACAAATCGCTTAAAGCACTGTACGTCTTATCCCGACCTAAATGATCCCCGGTAGGGGCGTCATGTGCCTCAAAGAGGACTATAGACTTCAGTTCCTCATCATGAGGAACAACCACCCGCGGAGTATCCTCCGTGCTCGTTCTATAATATAGTAAACCGTCACAGTAACTGTAACGGTGTAACCGAGCTCTAGATCGACTTGACAGGGTAGGCTCAGACGAGTCAAGTCCCTTGTCACCCAATACGCTGATAAGCGCCGTACATTGTAGGTCTTTCCCATACGCCTGGCGTATGAGATACACCACAGACGAGGTGATGAAAGTCGCGTGAGCGAGCTCGTAATCGGGACGACGCGACAACGCGTCTTCAAGCACATTCTTTTTGCCGGGTTTATACTTAACCTCAAAGTTATACTCCGCAAAGAAGGAGAGCCAACGGGACATCCGTTGGGAGAGAGGCGACTTCGTCTCTGTCCGTAAGGACGCGTGGTCAGTATAAACCACGAACGGCTTTGAGCCGCGTAGGCTACGGGATGGTACCCGTCGTTCCGACGAACTGTCATTGACAAGGGCATACTTCATAGCAAGTAGCTCGTTATCATTAACGGGATAATTCCGTTCCGCAGCTTTAATCTCCCTCGACTCAAACACAATCACGCGTTCTCGTCCCGCATCGTCTGCTTGTAACAAAGCACATCCGATTGCGAAATCGGAGGTGTCGCATACGACGCTAAATAGTTTCCCAGAATCTGGGAGAGCAAGAACGGGGACTTTCAACAAGCTCCCCTTACCGCTTTGAAATCGGTTTGGTGTTTGGTTTCCCAACACCAATCAACGTCCTGCTCAAGAAATTCGGTTAATGGCTTCGCCATATCATTGTAGTTCTCGCTGTATTTGTGAAGGTAATTGGCTAATACAAGCCACTTCCGTAAATCTCTAAGATTTACAGTTTACAGGCGAAGGCCATTCCACAATGGTTTTCACCATCGCGGGATCCGCTCGCACTCCATCCTTACCGATGAAGCATCCGAGGAAAGGAATTTCCTCAGCACCAAAAATACATTTGGATGCGTTTGCATATACCTTATGCTCCCGCATACATTCGAGCACCGCACGAAGGTGTATCAGGTGCGTCTGAACATCAGACGAGTCGCCTTCCGCGCGACTATGAACGAATATATCGTCGAAGTACGTCTGAGCGTACTTTGTATGAGGGCGGAATAGTTGATTCACCAGCGATTAAAAGTCGCTGGTGCATTTAAAAGCCCCTGTGGCATAACAAGCCACTCCCACAGCATGCCGCTAGGCGTGCTGAATGCTGTAAGCGGAATATCGGATGCTCGCATGAGCACCTGATAATACCCGTCCACCAGATCTAAGGCTCTGTAAACAGTACATCCCGCCATATTGTTCTGGAGGACATCCTTCCGAGGGAATCGGAGTTTGCATGGGCACAGTAGCTGCATTCAGCTTGTTGTACGCATGAACAATGCGCCACTTTCCGCTCGGTTTACGAACACAAAAAGTGGTAGATGAGTGGTGAGACTTTCTCTCCCGTACCATCCCTGCCTCTTCTTTCCCTTGAAGAATGCGTCGATGACGTCGCATTGCTCCTTGGGGAGAGGCCACTGCCTAGTGACGCAGTATTTGGTTCCAGGAACCAAATCAATTTCATGTTGGACTCCCCGATCCGGTGGTAACCCCATCGGTGGGTTGTCACTAGTTACATCTCCGAATTCTTTCAATAAGGAATGGTAAGGGTCCTCAGGATCCGCAAATATCTTGAGGCCGCTTCGGGCATTCAATGCCTGTTTGGTTTTCACCAAAACTGACTCGTCCATCGTGGATGAGGAGTTCAACTCCTCTTTCGGACGCAATACGACAACCTCGTCGATTTCATCTGCTTTCAAATCAGTTTCAAACTCGTTGAAGGAGATCTCCTCCAACGACAACAGTTCGCCTACCGCAGGCAACCGTTCCAGGATTACGCCTTCCGTGACAACACCTGTCACGCTATTCAGCATCCGATAGGACTGCTGACTACTAGCCTCGAGACTCATCCCGGGACCCAGATAGGGGGAGTCAATTTCCCCATCTATTGGAAGCGCATCGCGCCTATCCACAGAGGTCACTACCTCTACCACCGGTGACTCGCCGGTCTCACCTACAACGGCGTGGTCGGAATCAATTCCGACGTGCGAAAGAGACGAACTTCGGGTCTCTTCGCTTGGAAGAGCCTCGCGCTTAACCACAGGGGTCACTATCCCTACCACTAGAGTCGCAACTTGTTCGCCGAACACGGCGTGGTCAGAATCAATTCCGACCTGCAGAAGAGACGAACTTCGGGTCTCTTCTCTACGCGCCTCGCGCTTAACCTCAGAGGAATCCACCTCTAACACTGGCGACTCACCAGTCTCGCCTATATCGGCGTGGGGATTAACCGCCGAATCCCCCTCGTCAAGGAACACTTCCTTGACCTCATTGGGACTGATCATCTCAGACATCCCAATCTCTGGCATCTCACGCCAGTATCGCTTTTGCGATCGAGCAAAGGTGGGATCATGACTCGCCAATGCTTCACCCGACCGCGGGTGCGTTGAGCCAATGGACTTAGAGTTCCAGTCTATCCATGGCTTGTGGCGTTCCAGCCACTTCATGCCCAGAATGAGGTCATACCTCGAGTCCAAATCCAGGACTAGGCAACTTTCTAAGCTGTCGAAGTCTTTGCAAACTTCAGCTTAAGGTCAATCGAGACCTTGGGTACAGAGACCTGTACGCCCGTCGCGAGACGGACCGTGACAACGTCACGAGAACGTGCCTCTAGGGCCTCGGCATACAGCCGACTCTTCTCAACAGAAGCCCGTCTGACATAATTGTCAGACGCTCCAGAGTCTATCAAGACTCTCCAAGGATTATCAAAGCTTTTCACGTCCGCAAGGACGACCAGCAAACCTGGCTGGTACACCAACTCGGTGCTAGAAAGCACCGTTTCCCTCGGGGCTTTCTGCTGTCGTCCCCTACCCTGGGGCTTAACAGCACTGAGGGATCCCCCAGTAGGGAGCCCCGCTAGGAGCCGTCGTTTCCCGACGGCTTTGGCGAGGGATTTTTACCTACCCTCGTCCCCTTAAAGCGAGTATCTCGCTGGGGGTTTTGCGTACATCTGTTCCGCAGATGATCCGCACTTCCACACAGGAAGCATCTTAGCGACCCACGCCGCTGCCACATTGCAAGAATCCCCGCTTCGAAACTCTGCAAAAAGGATTCAGAGTGACTATTATCGGAAGGTTTCCCCTCCGATTCGACCTGACTAAGGTCCATGGGTTCAGGACCAACCTATGAGGAACAAAAGTTCCTTTCGGCTAAACGCCATTTTAAATGCCTCCTCCAGGGATTGGGGTCGGCATCGGAAGGGATCCGAATGTTCTGGTCCTTCTTTCAGACCTCCCATGAACACGGGAATGGACACATCGTCCGAATAGGATTTCGCGTACATCCCTATCAACAGGGTCTGAGTTCTTGGACATATGTCTCCAAGTCCCTAGTGCCCTGACGGCACCTCAAAAACGCCAGCTGATTCTGGAAAACCAGATCAGGCGTAGCGTACATGTCCCTAAGATTTCGCTTAAGGGCTCCCCAGTCCGGGAACACTTATGTGACCGAATCCGGACACGTAAACGCTCATGTACGGGCTCTACCCGTGAGATGGGTTAATGCAAGTCCCACTTGCAAGTGACCTCGGTCACATTAGCTGTGGTGAAGGCCGTTTTGACCTCGCGAAGACACACATAAAGGTTATCACCTTTTTCACCGGTGAATTCTTTATCTTAAAGGATAACGGAGTGCGTAAACCCGTAGACGCGGGATAACGTCCGCGAAAATTTGCATCATGGGCGATGAGGGCGTTCAACCTCTCACGCACGGCATCAAGTCCCTGCTCTACTAGGATGAGCATGCCATCCTGACCCAAAATGAATACCAGCCTCTTAAAGGCTTCTTGTTGGACGGGGAATAGCTTAACCCAATCCTCCTGATTCATCCTTGCAGAGGATACCGTCTACCAACACAGGTGTTGGATTGACTACGAGTTCTACCAGATGTAGCCGGTGCGTAAACGCACGGTGCGGCTAGCGCACAGAGGAAGACTTTCCTTAAACGGCGATACGCCGCTACTTATCCGATACGCCGTAATAAAAGGGCTTAGCGTGAGATTAATCTCGCTCGGGGCCAAGATTTCCCCAGTTTCCTGTTAGCGTATGCTAACGCTTAATCTTAACGCTTTCCCTTAGTAGGGAGTAGCTAGGGGAGGTACTCCCCTGCTACAACACTCACAGCACGATCGACCGTTCTAGATCGAACGTCTAGCTGTACTTTAGAGTGAAATGGAAACTGATATATATTTAATATGTAATTAGTCTAACTTAATAAACTAATGTAAATTATATGTAATACTAGGTAGAACTTACTCAATCCATACCTAGCCGAAATGTAATGTACACCGCCTGTGTACGAACACGTGGCAGGCTGCCACGCCTTCACCAAGGGCTCCCGTCCTGATTGGATAAAACAGCCAATAGGTCCAAACCATTCGGACCGTCCAATAACTTGGCCTTAACCGTTGTGTATTTACGTACACTAACGTAACTAAATGTAACCCCGTTACAAAAACGGTAAACAAGAAAGATCGTTTCATACAGTGATCAAGGAAATAAATTGTTACATAACGGATCCTGAACAGAGGGATTGGTATGAATATGTGGCTCCATTGGAGTTGCATTGAATACTTCAGTGGATCTTCAACATCATCAAACTCCTTTTAGTTGGTGCCCAGTTGGGAGCCCAGGACCATACTGGAGGCGATGATACCACCTAAGGATCAATCTATAACAGAAACGGACGCATTGGAGTGGAGATTAGCCGTAAATAAAATTCACATGAGAGCTCAAGTGTAGGCCGCTATTATACAAGAACAAGTGACTAAGAAAGATCCCAACGCCATAATGAAGCAGTCGAGTCGAAATTATGGTCGACCACTAAGACAGCTTACCGACCTGGAGAATTAGTTTGGCTTTATCACGATTTGGTTAAGCCAGGGCTGGTAAGAAAATAGCTCATTTGTGGTATGGACAGTATGCGGTTGATGAAAGGGTAAACGTCGTGGTGTATCGGTTAGTGATACCGACCGCTGGAAGTCGGATCTCCCCTCTGGTACATATTGCTAGGTTGAAACCCTATATCAATAAGATGAGACGGCCTCGGGAAAAGCTTCAGATTGAGGTCACTTTGTAATTGGATAAGGCGCTGCTTCCAGAAGATTCATGATATGAGCCTGGTCGAGATGATGAATGGGAGGTGGAACGTTTAGTGAATTACGGAATTAAACAACCGTCAAAGAACGAACGTCAGACGAAGGAGTATTACGTCAAATGGAAAGATACCGATGCGATGACGTGGGAGCCAGAAGGTAATCTATACTGTACCGTATTACTGTACGAGTTTGACGCGCAGCAAGCTTGGGAAAATCGGCACTACGCAGCCCAGACAGCAGAAGAGGACACATCCTAGGTTTAAATTTTAAAGCCTCACAAGATGAAAAGAGTGAGGGAGAGAAAAAACAAGAAATAGTAAGAAAAATACCCCAGAAGATGTAGTACATCCATATCACGGACCCATGTTGGTTGTGGTTAGTAGAATTCGGACCCGCGTTGGTTGCATTAGGTGGAATAACAAAAGAAAAGCATAATTCAAAGCAAAGATACATGTTTAAACAAGAACTGGAAGTTTGTGGGAACATGTAGATAAATTACGCTGCAATTTATTTTTTGAATGGCGCAATATGATTAACTATGATTAAAAATATGTAGAGTGAGCCTATAAGTTCTCCATGAATTAGCAATGAGGTGTGAAACTCGTGTGTTGAATAAAAGTGTACGAAGAGATGCCTTTAAGGTCCCAAAGGTGCAAAAGCTGTACATCGATTATAAAATAACATGAAAAAACCTGTGCATCGAAGGCAACCATACGAACAGATGCCCAATGAGGTCCCCTTGGTGCAAAACATGTACGGAGAGTCACAAGATGTCACGAAAGAAAAACAAGCCAAGGGACAATAAACATGGGTGTGAATGGCGGCTATACGAATCGATATCAATTAAGGTGCTAAAGGTGCAAATCCTGTATGACAGTCATGATAAACACAAAAGGAACAGAGCATACGACATGGAGCAGGGCCAGAGAGTATCGAATTGACCTAAAAGTGTGATGAAGCAAGAGATTGAGCAATTTGTTACACTAAGAAGGTGATATATATCAAGGGAGAAAGAAAGATTAACATACAGGGGTTGGAAGAGAGCCTAAATAGTGGGATCACATAACGCGATTGTCCTGGAGGTCTGAGTCTATGTGTGCTTCATAAGAACGCCCGAGTTATTTGTGAGAGAGTGAGTAGAGAATGTCGGGTATTGGAGTGATATTGTATTCTTAGTGAAGATTATCGACCAATTAAATGCTATCAGTGCCTACCAGAACAGCGCCGGCCAGTTCAAGACCGGACGAGCTATGGAGGTTTCGAATATGATTGGAGTGATATCGGATTTTTCGATGAATAATTTCGACCAATAAAATTGTACCAGTGCCGGCCAGAACAGCACCGGACGAAGTATGGAGGGTCCGAGAATGATTGGAGTGATATTGGAGTTTTGAGTGAAGAATTTCGACCAATCAAATTCTACCAGTGCCAGCAAGAACAGTTCCAACCAGAACAGTACCGAACGCATTATGGAGGGTACGAGTATGATTGGATTAAAATTGAAATTTGGCTGGAAGTTTTCGACCAATTAAGTGCTACTGGCTGTTTTTTCAAATGATTGCCGGTGAAAATCGGTTACAACAGGACCGGCTAAATCATGGCAGGCCATCTCAGTCCCGGCCAAAACAGCCAACGCAGGAAATTGGCAAATGAAACGCCTACTAGAAGCTTACATTATATCCGCGTTGAATTAACGTGGAGGTAAACCCGTTAAAAAAGACAGCATCTGTAGCTGCCTACGAATTCAACTGGAACAGGAGATTAACAACCTGGATATGATAGAAACACTGTTAAGTTTGAAAGCATCAGGACAATTAGATAGAAGGGTGGGGAGCGACAAGGAAGGTGCCCGCGTCTGTGAAACTGTAACCCCAGTTACAAGCGAATCAACAACCACGACTGCGCCAGCATCTGTACTTGCCCCTAAGTGGACCAAAGAAGAAAAGGAAGAGTTATCGTGGATACAACTTACAAGTGAAAGTATAGCAACGTCAGCTCATGATATATATGACTTATACAGTCAGAAATGCCACACAGACGTATGGACCAAAAGAACTGAGGGAGGGGTCAGGGTTATGTTAGGGCGACTGAGAGTTAGACGAAAACGGGATGTTGAGTGGGATTAGAGTGAATTGGAATGGTTGACAAGTCTGGTAGAACAGAAAGACACTGTCACTCAAATAGTGGAACAATAACCGGTACACTTTCCGCAATCTCAGAAGATACGCACTGTATGGGCTGTGAAAAAGAAGATAGAAGCATTGTGTCGCTCCGTAATAAGCAAATCCCAGACACAACCGGACAAATATAGAACCCAACGTACACGTAGAGAAGGCATCAGGAGATGGACGAAAAAAGAAGGTGATATATTGGTAGAGGAGATGAAAAGTGGAGATGTGGAAGCGAAATCAATCAAAAAGAAGTTGCATGATGCGACAAACACGACCAAACACGCGAACATTCCAAGAGCAGAAAGTGGAACTAGGCATAGACTCCTCCGACTAAAACACAAGCTGTAAAACACCAAACACTTATTCATACGGCCAACGTCCCAACTGGAATAAGGAAGTCTTGTAAACGATGATGAAGAACAGATTAATATGGACCAAACAATGTCCAAGAGCCAGAGAACAGTATCAGAAGAGGAATAAATGTCAGAACAGTTAACCGAGTTCAAATTGATTCAACTCGAGCAACAGCTAATTGTCAGCGAGGATTTGAATGTGGGAGTCACAGATACTGAGTATCATAAAGTGTTGAACAAGAAAATTGAATCTACGAATGAACAAACGCTGGGAGCAACACTAGATGATGAAAAATCTAGATGCACCTTAGAGTATGATGAAGAAGAAAAAACAGATATTCCAGTAGTGGTAAATTTGGACGATTCGACAGAAGGATCCAGTTCTAGTAATTATGGTGAGAAGGAATTGGTATCTAGAGAAGATGAGCTGCAATATAATAAGGGTTGTGAGGCATCAGCAGAGGAGGATAAATGTACCACAGAAAGTATTGATCCCTCTACAACTTCATATAATGAATATGATGGATTATGTGGAGAAGTTCTAAGCAACCTTACTCCGATGACTGACACAAATGAAGAGGTGTCTCAAACAGTTACTCAAAGAAAGGGAGAATATCTAAATTACACGTTTAAGGAGGGTCTGATCACAGCAGAATGTCTAGATCTAGTGTGGCGTAGTGAATTTAAGCACGGATCAACTACAAGGAAAGTGATAACACGCATGTCGGAGGTTGAAAGAGAATGTTGCCAGGAGGTCGGCGAAATTACTATTGACCCAGGGACCGTTATTAGTAAAGACAAGTCTTTGAACTTACACAGAGAACCTGGTGGGAGACTGTAAATTAAATTGATCACTCTGGAAGATGCAAGGAACGTATCATTCGTTTTCACGCTACTGTTAAGAAATCTAGAGTCTTTAGTGGTTTTTCTTCATGAGTGATGGGGTGGTGGTTATGGACCTTGTAGAGATGATTTGTGTAGTCTGAGATATGACGTGACTATACCGCAGTTCAAATATCAAGGAAGATAAAGACATTGGTTTTATATCAAATATCGGGAAGTGTACATGGACAACTTTACGTCGGTAAATTACTATCTTCTTACTATGTGTCTGATAACACATTTAGACGCATTTTGCGCTACCAACCCAGATCAATACAAATGGGTGACATAAGATGTTGTATCAACCATTGAGCTCCATGTTTCATCCTATGGAATTGGGCAGTGTTTTGCCAAACAATGGAATACCTACAAAAATGACAGCGGTGCCTCCCACTTCATGTCATTAATAATAGGAGTGATATATCTTCATATAACGGGTAACTTCGCGAACGAACACGAGCCACAGACACAGAAGACTTAAGAAGATGGTATTATGGAAAATTGTGTATCCTACGGTACAATAAACTGAAGTTTTGGATTGGGGAATAGTATGTTCCGTTGGATTCCGATACTTCATTCTAACCACCACTAGTGGAGGAGATATACATAATAACATCTACAAGTTACGATGGTTACCCATGGCCAATATTATGAATTACGTCAAAATATTCGGCATGGTGGATAAATTAACTAGAGAGCCGCCGCCATCATTATTACAATTGATGATTAGATGAGAAACTGTTGAGTCACTGAGGGTTGCATCAGGGATGGCTGAGGCGGAACATACACGTGTACAAGGAATTTAAACACACGTTAGATACGGACCAGATGAAAGTGATACGGTCAGCCGTGGAGACTAAAGGAATTGTTTTAGCTCGTGGTCCATACGGATGTGGAAAAACCTCTACCATTACGGCTATTGTGTTATCATTATTAGCAGTATTCCCGCATTATCGAATTTTCATCGTTTCGGAAACTGATGCAGCTGTTGATGAAGATCTGAAAAGGTTGATGGATTCAAATCAGATAAAGGACAATGAAATAGTTCGCTTGGGTGAGATAAAAGACACCATGTTATTGTCTGATGCTGAACGATATCGACGAAGGTTTCTCTTTAGAAATATTGCATCAAGAGCGGCGTTAATTGGAGGGTTACGTGAACCGAAAGGAGACCCCTCCGAGATTAAATTTGAAGGAGAGGGATACAATGGAACAAGCACGCGTAATTGTTGCTACCTTGGCGCAATTAGAGCGAACGGATTTTCAAACGGTGTCTTATAACGTGATTATTAATGCTGAAGGATCCCAAACAGCGGAAGTAGCATTATTGCAGGCTATTAGGCCATGGGTGGGGGTTCTAGTATCAGTGAGTGATACTTGTCAGCTTTTTGCATACTCTCCCATGGATGAAAGGTTGAGACATCGTTTTCATAGTGGTGCTCGTCGTCACATAAATACATGGGGATTGTTACACTCCATAGAACATTTTCGCGCAGTCCGAAAGTTATCACCTGCATTTCCTGGGATCACCATGCCTGCAGAATTCAGGAGCCATCCGAAGATTACGAGACTGTTGCAAGCATTCTATCCCTACACTATTCGAGATAGACTAGTTAAATCACGCTGTTATTTGGATGCGATGAATTTCAATGGTGTGCAATTTGTTGATTGGACCAGAACAAATAATCGTTACCCTTCTACGAAGCGGAGAATCACGGGAAACCGAGTTGTATGGATTAGATCTCAGGAATGGATGAAGGAATACGACCGTCAAGAGTACAGACATAGAAACGTTATCGAGATGAAGGTTATCATGTACTTATTGGATAAAATAAACGTCGTCCTGATGAATAAAATGCTTGAAACAAGTAATGTCATTAGAAAGTCCGTGCTAATAATCTCATTTATGATAATCGTTATCATGTACTTATTGGATAAAATAAACGTCTTCCTGATGAATAAAGTGCTTGAAACAAGTAATGTCGTTAGAAAGTCCGTGCTAATAAATTCCTTACCAGAAACAAGTCACAGCAGTACTGGCGAGGAGCTACGACATTTGAATTATGTGCAAGGGGATTGTATGGACATTGATGTAGCTACTACCGATTCCAGTCAAGGTCGTGAGGCTGATATTGCTATTGTGTCGATGGTTCGGTCACATACGCTAGGATTATTGGAAGGATATCCTTCAAGATCTTTGGTGACTCTCAGCAGAGCGCGTGATTATCTCTTCATCGTGGCTGCTCGCTATGTGTTTGAACAAGAAAGTGCTTGGAATAAGATGATACATGTATGCAAGGAAAGTGAAGTCCCGTGTTTTGCCACGACTATGCCTGACGATGCCGCACGTGCGTATCTGAAATGGGTTTAAGAAGTTGTTGCGTTCGTCCCTTTTGCTCGCCTACGATGAAGTTACGCAAGGGGCGGTTGTGGTGAAGTGAATTTTCAGTTATGAAAAAACGGAGATGAGTCTTGTATTGAAAAGGTATAAGGTGTTCCGGTCGGTTAAGAAGTAACTATCGAGTATTGAAGCCAGCACTAAAGTAACCGAAAAGTAGTAGGTGAAAAAGTGTTCGAAGTGGATATATGATTTAGTAATACTTAACAGATTCTAATTTCCCCTTAGCTCAACAGTCGTTAGCAATCTTACAACAATCCTACCAAACAGTCGTGTAGTGAAACAAGTTTAATACAAGAAGGTCAAGTGAGCACCCAAGTGAGAAGGCCGACAGTCATCTGGGACTACTGGAGTTGGGAGAAGCCTGAGATACTTCGGGAAGTGTGTCATAAAGTGTTTGGTGACGGTTCGGACGTTAGTACTAAGAGACCGGGAAGTTTAAGCAGGAAGGATAGATTTATTGCCTTCTTGTGTTGTAATTCGAGTGGAAACACTGAAATTTTAAGTTCCTTCACGACATGTGTATATCCTCCTTTACAATGTTTTAAAATATTCTTCTCAATATGCCATGTGCAAATAAGAATAGCTGCCGTTGATAGCTCGGCCCTTAGCGCATTCAACAAAGCAAGCTCCCTATCGATTGCAACAACTGTAGGATACGCAATTCCTCGTACATTGTACACTTGTTTTAATTGATTCATTGTCAAAATATAATCGTCTATTGTCACTTCCTTTATGAATGCGAATGCGACATGGAAAGTTTCCTTGTGTGCAGTAATGCCCACAATCGACAAAAGTGGTAATTTCCACTTATTGGTTTTGTACGTACAATCCATTTTACTAACCGCTGGATACCTCTTAGCTAATTCGTGCGATTGATCGAGAGCAAAGAACAGATGTGTAAGTTTGACCTCATGATCTAGCTTGAGTTGATGGTGTGCAGAATTACGGTCCAAGTCGAGGAGAAACGCTCGTATTGGAATTTGGCCATCGAGATGTATGCGGGTTATCTCGCTTCGGTAAATTGTAGACATTTGTCCGTCGAGATGTATGCGGGTTATCTTGCTTTGTAAATTGTAGACATTTCTTATCGTTGTTCTTTCATTTCCGTGAGCATTAATATGCACAAGTGCGACCCGTGGCGTGCCGCCGCCTGTTAAGTTTTCCATCGCCCTTTGCCTGAGTTTCGCATTTGGACGTCGGCATTTTGCGATAGATGATAAGTCACATGTCTCGTGATTATGATCACCGTGTTTAATCGTCAGACTCCACACGTTGGAGGTCGAGTTGAACGGCCCTTTCATCTGGAATGGGCAACCCACTCCCCGTGGAGCATAATTACGTACTATTGCCCATTCAAAAGAAGGATTAAACCATTTGAAGACAATTTTTTTGCGCTCTGTCCTTATTTTTGATACAGCGTAACCGTATTGTCGGGCATGTTCTTCTACGTATTTGTTTAATTCGTCACTTGTGGGAAATGATCGAGGAACCGGATCAGGAAGACTCATGGTGGTTTCGCAAGAAGTTTTCTGTGCTTTTTGCGACAGTTGGATCGGATGAAATATGAAAGAAAATGGGGGGGTGCGACAATTGGTGGATGAAATGTGGAAGAAAATGTGGGAAAGCGGCAATAAATGGCTCCACGAAATCTGGTCATATATGGCCATATATATATCTGGAGAGCCTAATACATGACCATATTTGGGTATTGAATCACGTGGGGGTGACTTCAGTAATCCACGGGGGTTAGATTATGAATTCCCTTATTAAATACGATAATTATTATCATCAGGTGCTACAGTTACCTGGGCACATACATCCCTAATAAGCACGCCGTGGCTGTCCAATCTATCAAATCTGTGTGAGTATGCACCTGTGCTTTGCATCCAGTCCAGCGCATATTTTGTCGTGGGTGTTTACGTTAGTCATTGAAGCCCACGATCGCTTTTTTCCACCGTGTGTAAAACCAACAGCTTGTTGTAGTACCAAGAGCACGCTGGAATCGTGTCGTGGTACACGCATTTCTACTGGAATATGGTGCTTGCGCGTAGCAACGAGAGTCACGCGGGCTCGATACTGCGCCACGCACGCCTGTAACTCGTCCCACGTGTCAAACGTGTCTTGCCCTATCGCGGGAGCTTCCTCGTCCCCTTCCACCACAATCTCATCGCCGTCGTCCTTGTCGCCATCGTTGAGATCGTTGGAGAGGGGCGAACGAGAAGCCTCAGATTTTCAAAACAATAACTCTCAACTCTCGTATAAGAGAATGGTCACGTGTGTAGATAGTAAGTAGACAAGCATATCATCCAATGCATCGCATGAACTCTCTTTCCTGTGCAAAGTGCGATGATTTTTTATTCAATTTCACGCCGAAGGCGGACAGACGAGTAAAGCCAAGCGTATTTTTATTAGTGTCTTAGCTACGTCAAAACTACCAAAGGAGTAGTGCATAGTGCCGTCTTGGAAGCGGCCTAGACTGAGAAAGAAGTAAAGCCAGTACACTTCTTGTTCGTTTCCCAAGAACGTCGGGACGGAATTAGTCTAGACCCCCGTCACTTAAATATTTTCCCACTTGTCGGGATGGATCTGCTCTAACCGTTCTATCCTCGTCATCGTACCAGATGATGATACCTCCACCATGATCGTCACTATCAGCGGTTTTGAGGGTCCTGAGTTGCCACTGGCTGACACTACCATGTGATCAGATCTTAGTTCGACCGTGGTCGAGTGGACTGCTCACTATGGGACCAGAAGGTCCCGGGTTCGATCCCGGGCCAAACCAAGTTCTTGGTTTTAGAAAATTTAATGTGACGAATTCAACCAGGTGATCGGATCTTGTTCTCGCTGGACTTGGGGGTCGTCGAAGAAGCCCCCGCGGTGATGAAAGAAACAGCAGCGGTGACCCAAACAAGGTGATCGAGGCGCATGGTGGTCGTGAGGCGGTTGTTGCGGCTGTAGGCGAAAAGCAAAGTGAAGTTGGCTGTTGAGGCGAAAACAGTTTAAACAACAAGGCGAAACTGTCGTGGTGTCGATAGGCGGGTAAAAGAAAAGTTTCAACCACAAAAGACGGAAAGGCACATTAAATAGATTTTCCCATTTCTGTATGAAGTCAATCTTCCACTAGGCTTAGGTAAGTTTTAAGAGTAGTGGAAAGCTAAGTGTCTATAATAAAATCCATACAAAATGTAAATGCAAGTGATTTCATTTCTTATTTGCCAATCCACAGTGACAATTGCTGGTCTGGATTTTTATGAAAAACCACAAACACTGTATGATACAGTCTTTTAGCGACAAAGAGGGCAAAACCCTTGGTAGAACTTACAGATAAAAAAAAAATTTCAAATGCAAACTGATCCTGTCGTCACACCTTCGAAGTATCCAAGAAATTCATCAAGATAACCCATCAGCTGTGTGTTGCTCCCGTCTTTCCACATCGATTTAACATACGGTATGGAGAAAGATCGGCAGACCCACCCACGTACCTTGCATGGATACGAAAGCTTTTTTTGATCAATGGGTTGTCTTTTGCATGGCTCCTAGTGCGCTTGTGAGGTCAATTCCAATTTGCCTCCATTCATCCATATGCATATTGCCTGCATTCTAATCTTCGCCGCGGCTATTTCGACGAGCATGAGGTTATGCTCAGATTTGTGAGCAGCTCCAGCCAGCGACTTCTATGGACCCCGCTATACCTTCAATGAAGATGAAAATTATGTTGAGGAAAGAACACGTAGGACTCCAACGTTGAAGTTCAGAGTCTCGACTACCATGGTGAAGGTAGTCGATACTATTTGATACGAACGGCACCGCTACGATCAACAATTCAAAATCTATACTTCAGCAATTATTGCACGAAATAGACGCCTCTGACCGACATCAGCTCGTACAGAGGATGGAGGAAGGTCAACAACCAACACGATCACGGCCACGGGGCGGTGGTAGACCCATTTTTCCATCTTCACGCAAAATGCCACGGGTTTCTTACGGATAAAGTCTACTCCAATGGATGAAGAAAGCGAGGTCTAACGGTTAGAAAGAGCGGCCGGCAACCATTCTATTACAAGAATCGCATGTCACTTTCTCCCAGCATCAACGCGTCAATGGGCGAATAGATGGGTACAAATCTCGCGTTTTGGAGGGCACCCAACTCAAGGCGGGAATTGTGGCCATCCCAGTACCGATCCGAGGCGCAGTATGTTGGCAACGCATGTATCTATTTTGTGTTTGCGTCTCTACAAGATGGTGAAACCCCATTGGCTGAAATGGGTGGGTACATTTCCGGTTACCTTCTAGTATATATTTTGGTATGGATATATTTTCAGGTAACTTAACGTAGTACACTTTCCATTTTTATCTCTTTTCAACGTGGCAAGCGTTGCGCAGATGTTTACCCGGTCCAAAGTATTCAGACCAGGAAGTTCAAGATCGTATAAGTGGAAAATATGTTTTAGTTTATTGTGTTCGTAGTCACTCATTTTGTTCCGCTTACTTGCACACACGCGCTCCTATGCACTCAACAAGTACTAGCGCAAGTTCTTCCACTAGAGAACGATAGCAACAGAGGAAGAAACGTAATGCCAACAATAAAACGCAAATAACTTGTAGTATCCACGTTAAAGCCAGTCGATCCACTACGTAACCTGACGAAAAACCGTAACGTAATCCACAAACCACGAGATAATCGAGAGAAACTTCCAGCCGTAAGCACGGCGTACTTGAATCCACGATAGCCACGTGTCAGGAATAAATCAAAATCAAAAGTGTATTATTATAATTAAAGATTTAGTCCTAAACTTTAATTAAAATTCCATGCATATAAAAACGACTTCAAACCACTGCGATTTTTGTCCAATGAAAAAATGATCATGGACGGCAAACTCACGCCGGCCAACTCACGTACCGGACAAATACCACACCAAACAAGTAATACAGGTACCGACCAGTTTTCCAACAAGGTTTTCATCGAAAAGTCGCCAAGCGAAAAAACAACTCACGCGACGCGAGGTGCCGCAGTAATTGCGCGCCCTTCCAACATATTGTTAACAGGTATAAGGCCGAGGGTCTATTAAGTGTCTCGTGGAGCTAGTGGGAATTCCCCTTGTTGCACGGGCTATCGAAGTGTTTCTTATATTGAAAGATTGATTTTTCTGTGAGAAATGAGTGATTATGACGATGAAGGCGTGAGAGGGCCGAATGATGTCCTCCTACAGGCCCTTATGGAGTGCCTGAAATATATTTCAGAGCGGATCTCTGTTGAAGAGGCACAAGGAAAGCGCTCGGTTGAAAGTGTGCCGTATGGGTCGAGGAATGGCTTCTCAGTATGAGTAAAGAAGCAGAGTTCCGTGACAGTCTCAGGAACTACCGTCCATTCTGTCAGCAGATGACTCTGCACGACTTGGACGAGGATGAGGGGGTGGAAGTTGGCGCCAGGCCCCGCCCGAATGTTGATGATTCAGCCCGTGTGACACCAGGTGGAGTGCTGGGTGCGGGTGGTGTAAACATGGCCGCCGAACTCATGCATGCACCTCATTTCGGTCATGCAATGCACAGAAACCCAAGATGGGGGGGATTGAAGAATTTTCGGGCTAGCAAATATACCCAGGCCTAGGAGCCGGGTTCAAGCAATGGGCCTACTTATTTATGGAAGCCATCGAGATTGGAGAATTGACGTCCGGTCTTTTAACTGGACTGAGTGACAAAGAAGCTAGGGGAACATTTGGAAGGCACGGCGGAAAAATATTTCCGGTCAAATATACGGTAGTGGTGGGAACTATCGCCACGCCGACATTTCGTTTTAAAGCAGATGTGGTTGGGATTCAAAGTGAGTATATCCCACCACCAAAAGGCTGTGTGGTTTGAAGCTGAAAAGGATTCCAGGAGCAGACGGACGGAACACTACGTGTATTTAGTAGATCTGGCCCGTGAGAGTGGGTCGAGCGAAAGATTGTCGAGAACATTTTTAAATTTGCGGGGCCCCACATGAAGATCTTGCTGATGGTCAGGTATGATCCTGCTAGGCAGGCCTACCTGTGCCATGCTAAAGAGCTCATAGCATGGGCTCAATAGTTGGAAGACGACGCGGTAAAAAGTACAGCCCACGCTAGTATGCACGCGAAATCGGTAAGGCCGATAAGAGCAAGCTGGGGTGCTACACCTGCGGTAGCGAAGGGCACATTCAGAGGTATTGCCTGGAATGGCGCCGCAGAAATGGAGGCAATGCAAGGGGTAAATCAACCAAGAAACACGGTGATCGTTGGTCGAGAAAGGTAGTGCTGTCGACGATGGAGTCAATAATTGACGAAGATATTAGCATCTGTGACGATGTGTGCGAAAATGACATGTGGATCATCTATAGAGGAGCTATTAGACACATAGTGTCGAGCGCGGAGCTACACAAGAGAATGTGGTCGAATGACACATTCGCGCTTCCAGTAACAAAATCGGAAGGTCATGTTAAAGACAAATGAATACTCTTCAACAGTCATCTATATTATATAAAAAATTGCCACTTGTTCCCATACAAATCGTGTCTATGGGTTCGGAAATTAGTGATTGGCTGGATTTCGTGTCACGAAAATTAGTGATTGGCTGGAAAATTGGTGTCACGAAAATTAGTGATTGGCTGGATTTTTCTCCTTACAAGACTGTCATTGGCTGCATTTTCGCTCCCTCGATCCCAATTTTTTTCTGTCCGTCTGAGGCCGTACCTAATCGAATTCCAACTGTACTATAAATCGGACCTAATTTAATTCGACTATAGAAATAGCGCTTTTACAGTGAAGTGAAAAACTGACAAAAAACATAAAATACAATTTTGGCTTCAAAAATCGCACTTATCCGTGGTAGTACTATTGACATGAAGATCAGTATTAAAGCGTAAATAATTGGTTACAAATGGCGCTTTTTACATCTATTAAAAAGTTTTCCTCCCTCTGACGTTCCCGGTCACGTACTTGCTTCTATGACTTTACCTTATATACCCTCCTCCCCGTCGGTACGACGGGGTACTACACTAATTGAAAGTCTATCGACGTCATCATTTAGCTTGCTAAATGACCTTACAAATCGTGTCTGTGGGTTCGAAAATTAGTGATTGGCTAGATTTTTATCTCGCTTTTTCGTGATTGGCTGGATGTTTGCTTTTTTCTCTTTTTTTTAAGGGTCCTGCTACCACATGATTGGTGGTATGGAAGGTGAGGGTGGTCGCCAAAACGGCGATACCTATATATACGAAGCAAGGGCGCGCAGCGAGTCATTTAGCTCGCTAAATGGGTTTACACTCTATTCTATAGATATAAAAAATTGGTGTCTATCCGTGGGTTCGAAAAATCGGGATTGGCTGGATTTTTTCCCTTACAAGACTGTGATTGGCTGCATTTTCGCTCCCAAAAACGGGATTGGGTGGATTTGTTCGCCTTGCTTTTTTCGATCTGTCCTAAAAATCGCATCTAGGGACCAATATTAGATATATCCGGTGTTATGAGTCTGCCTGTGATCCCAATCGAAGAGGTGAAGATTTTCTCTGGAGTCTGCCTGTGATCCCTTTCCTAACATGGCAAATTACAAGGATATTTTTCCACATGAGTGCGGACGCTGTGATCTTTTTAATGTCACCTGAAGTTCCGACTTCAGCCGGTCGCAAGTCCGGAAAGAGCCAGAGCGGAAAGATTTCGTTTTCGCTTCCGTTCGCGAAACGAGCCATTTTTTTCAGTTAATTGAAAGTCTATCGGCGTCATCATTTAGCTTGCTAAATGGCCTTAAACTTGTCGAATTGACTAAAGTATTCTATGCGCTGAAGCTTGCGAAAAAACTCATTTCGATTGGAAGGCTGGATGACAAAGGGTGCACCGACTCTTAACGATACTGTTATGCTCACCCCCTGTTGCAATCAGACATATAATACTAGCAGCTCCTCCGCTCCGGATGTACTACCCATAACATTTTAGAGACGATGATATGGGAGCTTGAAGCGTCAGGTGAGGTTATCGGTAGGTCGCAGCGAGGGATGTTGAGCGAAACAGTGGGATATAACCATCTGTTGTGATGTCCTTTAAATGAAGATAGAAGCAAGAAGTCTCGTAAATGGAATGAAGTCAGGCCGCTCATTTCTCACCCATAAAACCTTTGCACATGTGGTCATCGCAGCACAGCTCTTGGCACTTTAGCTTTGCCGCTGTCGGAGGACGCAAACACAGGAACTAGGTCAAGTAGGTTTTACAACCTGTATTACAAGTCCTTCCAGAAAATCACTGACACAACTTTCCTACATGGCTAGAGTGACTATCAACAGTAGCAATAAATTAGGGGGAACAGACAATTGGATAACAGACTACAAAGTCTGGGTCGGTGATAGAGCAGCAACAGTAGTCCAGACGATCCGGGATGCTCAATGGATCTAGATTGTCGGTCTGGTGGGGCAGAGGTGCCACATACTTGTTGAAACCTTTCTTTGTTTATTTGCGCCAGAACATCGGATACTTGAGTCGTAGATGTCGATTTAACCTTGAATATCTCGAATTGGTCTTGGTGGAATTTTGTTGGAACCAAGTATCCGTTCTCGATGAAAACAACACCGTGAGACAGTTCGCAGACAGTGTTGAAAAACGGATCCGGATACGGTTATCTGGATGGCCGTTGGCGGTTGAAGTTACCCAAGGGGCTGCGGGGGGTTCGCTGGGCTACGAGGAGTCGCGAAGGGGCTGCGGGGGTTTCACTGGACCGCGAGGAGTCGCGGCCCAGATGCATATTCAAGGAGGTAGGTGCAGGGAGAAGGCCTAAGCTCTAATACATCAGTTGTTCTTTTACCATCTACATTTCAACAAGGTTATGATCCCAAGCGAGTCGCTCTAAAGGGAATAACGGCGCAACTCCAAGGAACTATGTATCAACAACGCGAGGACATGCTGGTGCTCTTGGACACGGCCAAAGACCAGTGATCCAGCAGCTTTCCACCAGTTCGCGACGGCGAAGAGATCGATTGGCGTCAGCGCAAGTGGCTTTTGCGGACGACGTTCAAGGAGTATGGGATCCTCGACATCGCGGAGGGGAACTTCAAGAGAGACCAACTCAGCACTGCGGAAGGGAAGATAGCTTTTGATCGCCAGCAGTGCGATATCCAGCGTATGATCGCGTCCGCGATACCGCCTCACCGTCTGCAGCAGGTCGATCACTTGGAGACCGGTACAGAGATGTGGGCGGAGGTGAACGAGATCTACGAGAGAGGCATGGATCCGGTGATCAAGGAGAGTATCATTCTCAGGAAGTGTGATGAGCTCAAGGAGCTCAAGTGCTTTCCAACAGGCGATGTAAGCATCCATCTGACCAAGATGTTTAGGATCAAGTCGTAATTGAAGAGCTACGGCTACGACGTCAGGATATTAACATGAAGCAGATGATGCTGGACGGTCTTCTTGATCTGTACGAGTACGAGCAGCTGAGCGGAGCTGTGAAGTACGGGCGGTCTGGAGGAGATGACCCTAGATGGGCTCCGGGCGCTTATTGATCAAGCGGCCGTGAACCAGTCACTCCGCAGCAAGGGCAACCGTGCCACCAACTTGGGTGGTGGTCAACGCCAGCAACAAGGAGTCAACACAGGTGCTCGCCATCAGCAGCAAAATGGGCATCATGGGATCAAGAATAATCAGCAGATTGATGGTCAACGAAAACCGAAGCGTGACAGAAAGAATAAGGCATGTCACCGATGTGGTGATACCGGTCACTTCAAGGAGTACTGTATGGATATTATTGATGGTGTTGCTGGGCCTGGTACGGCTGCCACCAGCGGAGGTAACGCTGGGACGCAAAGGCGTCCACAACGCTTCAACTACACGAGTCGCGGCGGCGAAGCCCGTGCGGACAAGCGTGGAGTTGTTGAGGATGAGCCAGGTGTGGCTTCTGGTGTTGCAGTGGCCAGTACAATGGTGGCCGCAGCAGAGCCGAAGAGTGAGAATGCCAAGCAGACCAAGTCACTGCCAAAGGGATCGTCATGGTGGTGTTTCGACACGGGCTCTAATGTGCACTTAACCGGCGATCGCTCTCTCTTTGTCCACCTTGAAGAGATTCATTCAGAAAGTATTGGTTCTAATGCCGTTGGTGTGGCCGCCACAACGCTAACTCGTGCGTCCGGCATTGTCCGAGTGAAGATCATCACTCAGGTGGGAGACACTGAGGCCGAGGTATTTTTGGATGATGTACTGTACGTGTAAGGCGCGGCGCATGGACTGTTCTCGATGCATCTCGCGATTACCAAGCAAAAAGTTCGAGATCTCGTACGATCGTGCGGCGTCTACATTCAGAGCTTACAAGAATGGCGAGCAGGTGATCTTTGCTGTTCCTCGCGAAGGAATTTGGATGTTTGAGGCGAATCGTCCAGCGGATTCCCCGCGACGCCCAGGTGTACCACGTGCAATCGTAAATTACACGACTGCGGACGGTGTAGCTACACTCGAGCAGTGGAACAACCGGACTGGTCACACGAATGTTCAGTACCTGAAGATCATGGCGGACCGTGTCCTCGTGCGTGGAATGATGATCACGAACAGGCAGCTTAAGACGTGTGATGTTTGCCATATTGGCAAACAGAGACAGAAGCGACGTCAAAAAAGTTGGATCGCCAGGTGACGGCTCCCAACATGATTGTGTTTGCTGATTTGATGTTCCCTCCACAGAACAATGTTTCACGATTTGTCGCGATTCTCGTGATTATGGATGGCTGGAGCCGATATCTCACTGTGTTCTTGCTCACCGACAAGAGTGGAAAGACTGTGAGCAAGTACATGCAACGCTACGTGCTATGGGCAGAGCGTCAAGCTGGTCGTGGTATCACGAAGATCATCCTTCGTGAGAACGATCCTGCAGAGAGCTTAAAGTTTCCAGTGCAACGCGTTCTCACAGATAAAGGCGGTGAGTTTGTGAATAGGGAGATGAAGGAGTTTTATGTCGAGCGAAGAATCGAACACATCAAAGTGGGTCCCAAGAGCTCGCATCTGAATGCTGTGGAACGTGAGATTCAGTCGCGGAACGACTATGTGAAGACGCAGATGCACAAGTCTGGATTTGCTCGATCGTTTTGGTGGTACGCTCTTTTGTATGAGGTGTACATCAAGAATATGATGTACCATCGAGCCATCGATGGAATCCCCGTTCAGCGAGTGCTCGGTGTGAAAGCTGATGTTTACCACCTGAGGCCTTTCGGCTCGCTCGTGCATGTCCAGGTGCCGAACACGCCGGAGCGCTCAAAGAGTGACGACAATGCTATCATCGGCTACCTTCTAGGGTTTGAAATGGACACTGTCGGTGCGCGTGTGTATATCCCCAGCGACAACACGGTGAATTTCGTCGCGGAGGTTCGCGTCATTGAGGACGTGATGTACGGAGACCGCCACCACGTTGATCCAGCCGACCGAGATGACGGTGAATGGCTACGGTTTTCAACTGAAGATAGTGGAGAGCGAGACGAAACGACCAGCATCTCGAGCGACGACAGCGTGGATATGGAGATCATCCATGAGTCCAGCCAAAGCGTCGTGCTAGACAAATCGGGCGATGCATAGACTATTATCAGTGCCACCGTCGCATACGAAGCTTCTATGGCTGCCGCGGATCGTTTGACAAACTTCGATGACGGGGATGAGGACGAGGTTAATGACAACCAAGACGTCGGTGAAAATCGTCAGAATATGCGTGACCAGGTTGATGATGGTGATGGCGAGGATTAGTCTGTCTCGGCTAATTTCGGATCGGAGGTGGACCCAACAGACGAAGGTTCGGTCGCCGATGCGACCGAGGTGGGCGAGGATGTGTGTGATTCCACCCACTACAAGGGATCAAAAGCCACGTATCGGATGCAGTATGGCCGAAGTGAGGACTCAATCGACTGAGACAACGTCGTTTCTGTATCAGAACCGAACGCGACGGAACATTCCGTGCCTGAGAAGTTCGTATTTCCAGAAGGTCTGCGAAAGCGAGTGGCACGGGACGACACCCCGTCGGAAGCTGAAAAGAACCAGCCTGGAGAAAGAATGAAGGAACGTCGCACAGTTTTACGCCAGTGGACACGTCGACCTGCTCGATTTGATGACTTTATCAGATGGGCAAATGTTGCCACAAAAATATTGGGTCGCGATGGCAGACCGATTGGTGCCGAGAACATCCGAGTCCCGAAGAATCGACGCCTACCTATGCGTTCGAAGTATGCGGATTTCTGGAGAATGGCCGAGCTGGAAGAAATGGCGGCCTTCAAGGCCAAGGAGGTCCTTGGTCAGGTCAATAGAACCGAGATGACAAAGGATGCCAAACCCGAGAAGACCATATGGGTCTACGCGATCAAGACGGATGCACAAGGCTTCGTTGTGAGATTCAAGGCGAGAGTCGTGTCGCTCGGAAACTACCAGAGACCAGGAATCGACTTTGTAGAGACTTCCTCGCCTGTCGCGAGAATGTCTTCGTTTCGGATCACAGCGGCAATATCAGCAGAGTTTGATCTCGTTCTCTATGGTGGAGACATCAAAACTGCGTATTTAAATGCAACGCTCGAGATCGCTCATTATGTCGATGGTATCGAGGGGTATCCGTGTGAGGACCCGTCGTACGTATATGTGGTGCGGAAGGCGCTGTACGGTTTTCGCCCATCCGGCCGTGAATGGAACTCGAAGATTAATGGGTGGCTGATGAACCGCGGATTTGAACGGTGTGCTACGGAACCCTGTATCTACTACTTAATCGACGGAGAGAAGATTGTGTTGCTATTGATCTACATGGACGCCGTGGTTTGTGCCACGAACGATGAGGAGTACAAATTCGAGCTGTTTGCTGAGCTCGACAAGGCGTATGGATTGAAGGACCAAGGGAGGCTGACTTAATTCCTAAGTATAGAAGTGACACAAACCGAGGAAGGCGTGTTAATTAATCAAGAGAAATACGCGAAGGACGTGCTTTACAAGCTCGGGTTTGACGGAGCAAACAAGTGTGGCAACCCCATGGAGTCTACCATGAGACTCGCGCCGGCGACGGAGGACGTCAACCAAGACACCAGCTTTGACTACCGGGGAGCACTGGGCATGCTCATATATCTCGCGACCGGAACGAGGCCGGACCTAGCGTTTGCACTTGGCCAGTTATGTAGATTCGTTGTGAACCCGACTGTGAGGCATGTGGCGACGCTCAAGCGTGTCTTGCGATATCTTGTGGGCACCCAGGGGCATGGTATCATGTACGAGAAGGGACCTGCAACCCATACGGAGCTGGTCCTCATCGGGTTCTGTGACAGTGACTGGGAAAGTGATCCCGAGACCAGGAATAGTACAAGTGGTTTCGTTTTTATGCTGGTGAGTGGAGCGGTAACATGGATGTCCAAGCGCCAGTCGATTGTGGCTCAGTCCACGGCCGAGGCTGAGTATGTGGCTGCGTGCAAAGCTGCTATGGAAGCGAAAGCACAGTTCAATATCATGTCTGAGATATTCCCGTCTATGCATGTGCGACCGGTCATTGGTATCGACAATAGTGCGGCACACGTGATGGCCACCAGCCCAACTTATTCGAGGCGTACGCGACACATCGAACTACGTTGGCATTTTGTGCGTGACCAGGTACAGAGAGGTGTGATCAAGCTCGTGAAAGTGAAGGGGGAAGATAACCCAGCTGATGCGTTCACCAAGCCACTTGACAAGGCTCGACTGGACAAACTGTGCGGCATGATGGGGATGATAAACAAACTGCGTGATGATCGAAGCTGAGGACTTCGAGGAAGACCTGTTGAAAAACGGATCCGGATACGATTATCTGGATGGCCGTTGGCGGTTGAAGTTACCCAAGGGGCTGAGGGGGGTTTCGCTGGGCCGCGACTCCTCGCGGCCCAGATGCATATTCAAGGAGGTAGGTGAAGGGAGAAGGCCTAAGCTCTAACACACCAGTTGTTCTTTTACCATCTACATTTCAACAGACAGTAGGTGAAGACAACCACGTCAGGGACGTGGTCAATTGAATGTGGATGAAGAAGTGGTGCTCTCTCTTGCCATGTATATATATACATATATATATAGATATATGCATGAGAACTAGGTGGTGAATCTAAACTAGAGGAGGTTACACGATACCAGTGCTGGACCTACCCCGAATTATCGGTACCCACCCACTTTTAGTACCTCCAACGCTCCTACTTAGCAGTGCTCAAACTGAACATTAAGGATTCCATCGCTACGAGTTACCACAACACTAGACTCCGTCTCGATTTCTCAGTCTCCTTTAACGCACGTAACGGACACTGCGTGCGACGCCAAAGGAGGGTACGAGCCAGCTCACATCCTCGTCCATCCAGTGCCAGCGCGTCTTGACTTCCTCCTGTGATCCATCGACACGAATCCTGTGTGTGTGTGTGGTTTCTTTTATCCAAAGATCGAGTGATTGGGTGTCTCGACGTAGACCCAAATGCACAGGATAATGAGCACAAACGCCAGCGAGAAGCTCCCGACCATATTCCCTTGATCCGTCATGCTCTTGTGACTCCAGCCAAAGTACGTCTGGACGCTCATGCGTACCATGGGGCCCAATTGACTCGCCAAGAAGCCCCCGAGAAAGAGCGACGCAAAGTAGAGCGGCGTGCCGTGCGTCGTCGCGGCATTGTTGTAGCCTGCAAAGTAGCGCACCGTGTCCCAAGTCATACCAAAGACCATGGCGAGAAACACGAGCAAGTTCGGGAGTTCCATCCAGCTATTGCCGCCCAGGGCCCCCGTGTTGGCCCACGTCGCCTCCTTGCCCGTGAGTTTCCAGTAAATCGTCTCAAACACGGCCATCACGTGCACAAACGCGTACGAGAACCACGTCTGCTGACTCCGGAGCACATCATCATTGTCCACTGTCCGGTTCGATAATGCCGACAAGATACTCTGGGCCACAATCTTCGGGACGAGTGCCATGAGCAATCGCAGCCCGGACGTGTAAATCGGCGCTTGCCCCGTGTACAGAAAGTAGCCCGTGATGTAAAAGAAAAAAATGGCCGGGAAGGACCCAATGGGGTACACGGTGAGGTTCATGAAGAAGACCCAGCGCATAAACTTGTTGATCTTGCGCTTCGGCGGGAGCTCCACTTGCGGTGGCGTCCACTCGGGATCGACCATGCTCTTCTTGTTGCGCAGGAAGATCTGAAAGTTCCCCTTGGCCCAGCGTTTTCGTTGCGCGAGCGCCGCGGCCACTGACTCGGGCACGGCCCCCTCGGCGAGCCGAATGCGATCCGCTTCCTCGCCTTCGAGATCTTTGCGAAAGTAGTAGCCTTTCCATCCTTTATCGACCATCATCTTGCCCGTGTACGCATCTTCCGTCAACGAGCCATACTGAATCCCACACACCGAGTCGAGCGCTTCCCGTCGAAAAATCGCGTTCGTGCCCGCAAACGACGCACAGTCGTAGCCGTCCATGCCCGTCTGCGCGGAATCGAAAAACGTCGAGTTCCGGTGGCCACAGGGATCCCCGAGGCGTAATTGGAGACAGTCTTCAAAGTATTGCGGTGTCTGGACATAGCCTACTTGGTTCACTGACACGTGGTCCGAGTAGTCGTCTGCCGAGACATTGACAAACTGCGTACTCCCGCGTCGACTCACGGCGCGATTGCATTTGCGACACAAGCCTTTGGTCTGGTTGATCTTGCTCCCACAACTCGCACACATCATGCGTTCAGACACGGTATTCTGCGTCTGTCGACGATGGATACTCGACGTCACGTGCCCCGAGGCATTGTAACAGTCTTTTGAGCAGTACATGATCTGACTCTCGGGCACGCCTGCGGCTTGACACAGGGCACAGCAGATTTTTCCAATGTCGCCACACCCTGGGGCACAGCACCGCGTGATCTTGGAATTCTGCGGCGCATCAAAGAAGAAAGGCAGCGTCGCTTGAATGAACATTTCGTGGGGTTTCATGTCATTGTCGAGAATAATCGCATACCGTCCACACGCGCCTTCATTGTACAAGACATTGTTAATGTTCCCAGCCTTCGAGTGATGCACGGGGGGCTTGATCCGACCCACGAACGTGAGTTTCGGCAAGCCGTGGTAATTGTAGTCATCTCGCACGGAGCCCACGGCACAGTCGATGCGGTTCACGATGCGTGGGTTCGCTTTCGTCGGCATCTTGACCGTCGTGTGTTCCTTGCGCCACTCGTCCACTTCGAGCTCGTACGACTCACAGACGCGGTCGTACATGAAATGCGCTACTTCATGCCGCACGTCGCCCGCGTCTTCAATCACGCCCGTATTCACACTCACTTTGGGCACGAGCGAGTCAGCGTCCCACTTGGTTTTGCAGTAGCCGTCGTCACAGATCCAGACGTGGAACAGGTGCGGCGGGTAATCCAAGTTCATGATCTTCTCGAGCGTAGCGATCGTATCGTCGGCGGGCTCGGCGTAGTGACAGAGCAAGATATCGACCGTGGGCCACTAGAGATAGAGACAGAGAGCGAGGCACACACACACACACGGTTAGCCACAGGGGAAGTACCATAATGGAGTGTACGCGTTCGTTCGTACCTTTTCAGGCGGAAACCGCGGTTCAAAGTCCTTTAGATACCGCGCACCGCGGCGCACAGGTTTCCACATGCCCAAGTAGTAGAGAAACCCGAGCGAGATGCTGATAAACTCGGCGAGGTAGAATAAAAAGTAGGCGACCCAGTCCCCGAGCTTGGGTTCTTTGAAACACTGGACGAGCTCGATCCCCGCGGACCAGTGGTACCAGTCTGGCGGGTTCCACATGCCATTGAACGGCTTGTTGCCACACTGGAGCGCGTCGGCGTAGAGCAACTGGATCTCATCGCACGACGCGGTCTTGTACTTGACATCACAGGGCTCGATCCCGAGTGGGAACCAAATCACAATGCCCGCGAGCTCAATGAGCGCCGTGAGTACAAAGATAACGTACCAGAGTCGGTAACTAAAGCGTCCTTTCATTTCATACACACGGACGTTCGGGAGCTCCCGCTTCACCACGTTGCCCGAGCCGGCTGACATGATGGTAAACTCGAGCGCGTCAAACCACATGGTAAAGTCCTGATCCGTCTCGGGACACACGAGCCACGCACGATGGCGCGTGTGAATGACAATGCCCCGCGCTGGGAGATCGAGGCGCTCGCTCTGCTCGAGCTTGAACGCGTCGCGGAGATCCACGGCACCGACCACGAGCTCGCCGTTGCGCGAGTTAAAGTACTTGCGACAGTCGACGTCCGTGTGAAAGTAATACATTTTCGCGCCCTCGAGCGCAAAGTAGCGCTTGCGCCAGCTCTTGGCCACGGGGCCTTTGAATTTCCGACTCCCTTGCTTGTGCATCCAGCCATGGACCGAGATTTTCCCGTGCTCTTCGTGGCCATTTGCGTTCGTGAGCGCACGAATGGCTGCCTGTGTTTCCATGTTGTAGGGCGAGAGCTGCGGCGGCTGCCGGGGGGGCGTCGCGAGCTGCGCGTGGTAGGGCCCAGCACTCGCAAGCGGCGTCTGGTCGGGCGCCACGTCTTCTGATAGAGAAGGAAGCTCAGGTGGCTCGTGATGATTGGCCATTAGTCAGTGTGATTTTTTTGGGGGGGGGGGGGGGGGGGATGGATGGGATCGACCGAGTCGAGAGGGGTATATATAAACTCTGACTGAACTCACGGTAATCGAACTATGGCGAGACGGAAGGGTAGATCGATATAGAGGTCTGTGTGTTTCCTGTCTCTCCCTTACTGGAGTGGTTCGGGCTAGCATGACAATGTGACGATGACAGGGGAGCGCCAGGGTGGCATAGACGCTGGGTTGAATGGGGTGAATGCGACGTCACGAGGTTATGTCGTAAGACGATGACGGTACGATTCGAATCGGGAACCTTCGACGATCGAATCGTAGAGGTTATGAGTTCTTTGGTGGACACCGGTGGGACAGGGGCCACAGGATGTACCGTAAAGACCGGATATCGGGGTTATATAGCTGCAAACGAAGTGGCTACACCTTTTCGGTCGCCTTTCAACTAGACTTATTTTCCTATTTCAGCGCACGAGGGTACTCAATATGTACCGTACGGAACCGTCCATTTTGCGCGCTCCTTCTATTGCTACCGATTCTTGTATACTGTGGCCACGGACCACGAGGGTTCGTACCCCATCAGGTACGACATGTACTTGTTTACTCACGATCTAAGTGGTGAAACGAGCGCGTCGAAGGTACAGTCTCGACGACGGCTTTCCCATCTCCGAGCTCGGAGTTACGCTTCGATTACCGGTACAAAAACCGATACGTGCGCCTCGACCCTGCCACTTCTTGACCTGATTCCTCCTCTCGTGGCTTCCTTTGGCTCTGGCTGCGGCGCACGGAGCACATCTGCCTGTGGTCAAGTTTCTGCATCGATAGTGGACAGAAGGGGCGACCATTGCTGCTATCGACAGCGCAGCGCAAAAACCCGGACATTTTGCGACGTGTGCAGTTTTGCAGGGCATTTCGACACGAACGGGTTTGTTTCTCAGCTGGCGGTGTGAGGGGAAAGTGCCCATCGACACATGACGTTGTATCATACCTGCTGCCACTGCTGAGAACCAATTAGCGCTTTGGTAGGGAAGGAAAGTGTAGGAAATATTACCTCTAAAATATAGCACACAACCACCCACTCGTGTTAGGCGCGACGAGGTACGGCTTGTGCGTAACCTGCGCTTGAAAGTTTAAAGGGAGAAAAATGAAAAGTGGAGTATACAAGGTTACGTATACAAATGAAACCATACGAAATGTCCTATAGAAATTGTAACCTGAAAATGTACCTACCCATTTCAGCCAATGGGGTGTCATCATCTTGGAGAGGCGCAGAAGACAAAATGGCTTCAAATAACTCCACCACTGCTCCTGAAACACCGGAGGCTTTGTGACACCGCGAAACCAATCCCATTGGTTTGCATCCTTGGCGCACGCAAGTCTCCTTTGTCAGTAGATCCGCCACCTTGTTCACACTTGGAACGTGAGTTGTAGAAAAGATGCCTTTCTTTGGAAAAATCCTTTAAAAATTGTAACTTGACATTAATGTGCTTTGCAGTCGCTGCACTTGTTTCGTTATCCACTTGTTTGATTGCCGCCTGGTTATCCATCATTAGAACCAGGGGCGTCTTTGCATGCATTCCTATTTGAGCCACTAATTCCTTCAATCCTGGGGCCTCTCGATCGGCCATCGAGGTTGCAACGAATTCTTCTTCCGCCGTCTAGAGTGCCACAGTAGTTTGCTTTTTTGCAACTGCAATTTACCACCATATCATTAACGAAAAAAACCATAGCACTAACACTCTTGCGATCTTGTTTATCTGCGGCAAAGTGAGCATCACTATAACAGGTGATGCACAACGGTAGCGGTAGGTCTTCACCCTGAATCATTCTTAATTTCAAGCCACTCATACCTTTAAGGTACTTCAGAATCCGCTTAGTAATTTGATAGTTTCCAATCGTTGGCGCATGAGTCCGTCTGGTGGCGTGGTGCACGGCAAACGAAATATCGAGACGTTTGCACCGCGAGATCCACAGCGGACTCCCAACGAGAGATTAAAATTTTTTAATGCTCGGCATATTAGGCTTGGCCTTCACCGGCAGTAGTTCGGAGAAATTTTCCACATTATCCGAAGCGAGAACCGGTGTCTTGGCTGGGTTCATCTTCGTAAGCTTGTGTGTGGTTATAAACTTCGAAAATCGTCGACCGTAGGTCTAGAAAATAACCGCACTTCGCATCTCCTCCGATCCTTATGCCCAAAAAATGTGTAACGTTGCCGAGATCTTTCAAGTCCAGCACTTTCATTTACGTATTCTTTGTAACAACTTCATCGTTGGTGCCTGTGACCAAAAGGTCATCCAACTACAACTGTTCCACCTTCACAGATTTTTTACGAAAATGCAGGTGTTTGTGACACACTGCACGAAACACAAATCTTGCAAATTCGTGCATAAACAATCGTGCCACAATCTACCGGCTTGTTTTAGCTCATACATATCGGGTTTCAATTTAAGAGCCAACGCTTTTTGCGATTCCATGCCGTAAATTTGCAGCTGTCCTTGGTTTATCTTCATACCTTGAGGTACTTGCAGAAATATCTCAACCTATTCCTCTGCTTTTTGCCTTAGGGTACGCACTGGGTTCATCTCCGTGTCGTCTAGCGACCACCCAAATCGGTGCTAGCACGAGAATAACCTTGACGTTACAGTCAAACCTATCTAATGTACCCTATTTGGAAATTGGCCAGACTTATCATTAAGAGAGGGTGATCATTTATGGAGGATGACTCTGATGAGGCTTTGTTAGTCTCGGAAAGGTTCAGTAAACCCCACTAGATCGTTGTTCCCGGGTTGTGCGCGCACGCGTCCTTCCATTCAGCATTCCAAGCGTTTATTTCACTAAAGATCCGATCCTAAGGAGTTATCATCACGGAAACGACAGATCCCTGCCTCTGGAATACTCCCCGGAAGGCATCTGCGCTGACTTTAAGAAGCTCGTTATGGTGGACTGGACTTTCTCTTGTCCATCATGCTCGCAGAACTTTCTCGAGTTCCTTCCACTTTGCCAGCATTTGCTGAGTGTCTTGGTCGTATTGGATTAAGTACAGCTTGAGGACGTTCAAAGATTCTTTGGCTTGCGCTTCGGAAACGCGCTCAAGTATCTCCGACTCGGCGTCTTCCTCCGCCCCTTCTTGAGCAAATTGCGCGACAATGTCCTCCTCGGATGCCTCGCCGAATACATCGTTCTCGTCAGCCGGATTGATGATTTCCTCCAATGTCATCGGATTGAAGAGTTTAAGCCGCGTCATTTCTCTCTCCAGACCAATAGAATCATTATCGTCGTTTTCGGCCACAGCCTTTCTCGGAGAGCTGTTGAGTTCTGTTTTATGAAGGGCCGTAAGTATGTTGGTAGTTCTCCATCAGTTCCTTATGCGTATGGGAGTAACTTTGTTCCATGCGCCAACGACAAACTCTGACGCCTCCAGAATGTTGAGCTTTCGGTGCTCGTTCTTCGCTTCGTAGTGCTCAATCATCAAGACGATCTGTTTCCTCCGGTACTTGACATTGAAACTGTTTATGATGCCCGCGTCCAAGGGCTGATTCTTGCTCGTTTTATTCGGCGGCAAGAAGAGCAGCTGAACATTGTCGAATTATATGAGACCACATGAGTCGGGGCATTGTCCAGCAGCAGCAAGACCCGCCGGAGCTGCTTCCCGCACCAGTAATTAAAACTTCCCAGCCATCGCTGGAAGACCTCAGAAAGCATCCACGCCGACTGGTTCGCATCATAATCAAATCCAAGATTCTTGACGTTTACGTTCCTGAATGCTCTGGGGTTCTTCGACTAGTGGATAATCATAGGCCTGAACTTCCGCGTTCCGGTGGCATTGCAGCACAAGACCACGTTGAGGCAATTTTTTTCTTTCTTATTTCCCTCCCGTTGGCGCGTTGCCAACGTGTGATCTGGCTGCATGTTGAAGAACGGGCCGGTCTCATCCATGTTGAAAATGTTGTCTAGCTCATATTCTTCAAGACTTTCTCGAAGTCGTGGAAGCTGATCATGGATGGCCTGGTTATCGGCATCTCCACATTCTCCATGTATATTGTGACACTTGATGTTGTGTCGTTGCTTGAATTTCTCCAACCATCCGTTGGAAAACTTGAGCTCTTTTGAAGATGGATCCTTCAACCGATCGAAGAACTTCTGAGCCATTTGCCGTAGCCCTTCGTCGGTTATAGCCAGCGCATGATTTGCGGATTGAACCCATAGCAATAGGGCTCTGCCTCAGGATGAGCGCACTTTCTCACCCTGTGCAGGTCGCTGGATGAGTCGTTGGCATCCAGAATCGATGCCTCGCTTTTGCGCAGTCTTGTAATCGAGATCAGCGCAAGCGTCACGTTGTAAAGACTCGTGATGAAGGAGGAAACCTTATCGTGTCCACTTGGGATTTTTCCTCCACTCGAGCAAAACTTCTTTCTTTTGGCGAATGGTCAGAGACTGATGAGACGCGTCCGCCGGCCGCTTGCCACGTGCTTTCTCTCCACGTTTAGGCATGATTGGTGGGGTTCAGTATTTCTTTGCTGTGAAATGATTCTTGAAATGTTTTTCTCACACCTTACCGCCTGTTGGTGACGATCGTCCGCCTTTTATAACACTCGATATCTGCTGTGAGGTGGATCAGACACAGTCCGATTTACAGCCAATGGAAGCTCACAGCTAAATTGAACGGCACAGATTATTCTACGTGTAGCCACTTAGTCAAATAAATGAAGGTCCAGTTTTGATATGTGATCGGATAAGGGACAAATCGCCATGCTATTTAAAATGGGATCAAGTGTAATGGGGTGCCATTACATAATTGATATTCAAGTTAGAATATCACAGTTAAATTTCAGACGCGTTGTCTGAAATTTAAATAAGACATTATAAGTTATTATAATCTACGAAGGAAAAGTCGATTCGGTATAAATACCGAATCTTGCAGGTTAACTAGTAGTACAGTTAGTTGAATACTTGATATTATTATATTAGTTAGATAATTACTATACTATTAGCCGCTAACCACCCATTAAATAAACACTCTTAATTTTGCGTTCTAAGCAACAAGTAAATATTTATATTTACTTTTTGTATAGGATTAGTTGTTATCAACTAATCCTGCCCTAATTGTATTGCGCGCTTCCTCGCAATTACAGTGTAAGCCTGTAACAGGATCAGTCCTGTTACACCTGGTAGCACTTTGTGGTCCGTCTTAACGATCACAGTTCCGTTCCGCTAGTCAACTAGCGGAGCGAAGATTAAGAGCCGCTCGGCATCATGTCGCGAGACATGTCGGCTTCCGAGCGAGAAAGAACGCTGGAAGAGGTGAATAAACACTTCCCTCACTTCTCGTCGCGTAGTAAAGACGCGACGGTGGAAATGATTCGGTCTATGGGGACCGACATCATTATCTTCCTCAAAAATAAGTCCCTGGAGGAAGTGGTACAGGTGGTGAACCGCTTTAGGCGAAACCACCTAGAAAAGCCAGAACGGCCCGCGCCAGAGGCAGCGCGGACCGCAACTGACCTGCAA
>CM047591.1:1295907-1311626 GCA_026184515.1 Peronosclerospora sorghi
CAGAACGGCCCGCGCCAGAGGCAGCGCGGACCGCAACTGACCTGCAACGCATAGCGTTGAAGTAGTAAAGGCGCGAGTACCGCCCTTTACCGTCGAAGGGGGCGAGCCCCTTCGTAGATGGTTCGCAGAGGTGGAAGATTCCATCTCTGCGCAAAATATTGTTGACGAACGTCAACAGGCGTACTTCGCCACAACATGTCTAGGCGGAAGAGCCAGGGCATGAGCGATGAGTCGCAGAGCCACTGATGACTCTGCGTTCCTTACTTATAAGGAATTTAAAGCTGAGCTAAAGCTCAACTTTAAAAGTTCCAGAAATGGAGCTAAGTAGTCGGCAGGAGTTTATGGAACTCCGGCAAGGTAAGCTTGACCTCCAAGCTTACGCTCAGAAAACGCAATATTTGCTGTCAAATATTGTGTATGAGCCGGTGACCCCTGCTATGCAGGTCATTGGCTTCATGAAGGGACTCAATGATGGTCCCGTCAAACAGAGTCTCTACCGGCACCCGCCAGAGACCCTAAGGGATGCCATTGACATGAGCATCCGTGAGGAGTTCAGCATGCGATCAGCGTCATCACATGCTGGGTACAGCCGAAGGGCTCAACAGCCCTTCGCTTTTGACATACCGCAACGGCATGTCAACAATCAGCAGTCAGGCAGACGAAGCTAACACTTCGTCTCAAGAAACATCCACCCGCGCCAGAGCATGGGCGGTGAAGGTCCAGAGACGATGGACCTATCGGTTGCGGTTGCTTCGAACACGAAGCAACCGAAATTTAAGAGGAATATTCGCTGAAATAGATGCGCGAAAATGGGGCATTTTGCCCATGAGTGTATGGCACCGCGTCCGATGCCACGCAGTCAGCGGACGGAACCGTCCGCTGCACGGCGACACCAACAGGGACATCACCCTGTTGGTGCAAAAAACGAGAATCTTCAGTAGGGGCGGGGCGCCCTACTGGGAATGTTATCCCACATGGCGACATAGGACATGTGAGGGTAATAGCCCCAGACGGGACTATGTCCTGTCAAAAGGTGCAGGGTGATGGTAAGCCTCTTATCACCCTGTAGATTAAGCCGCACGGGAGCGATGTCCCCATGCGAGCTTTGTTTGACACTGGAACGTCAAACAATTTCGTTAGAACTCAGAGTCTAACGCTGTTGAGCTTCGTGGGGGTAGAAACCCCACGAAGTATGTTGTCAGTCCGGTTAGCAACAGGTGCAACCGTGACTATTCCAAAGCGTGTGATTAAAACACGCTTCGAGTTGAATGAACTGTCATTCGAGGATGCATTCATCGTCCTCGATTTAGATGACAAGTTCGAAGTGATACTTGGAATCCCATGGATGTCCAAGTTTAAACCATCGATCGACTGGGTTAACCTATCGATCGACTGCGGCGGACGCACAGGATCTGATCACCCTGTGTGTAATCCGGCTGTATCAGAAGATACAACCGCAGCGTCAGACAGTCTGGTGGATAGCGATGGCACCACCAGGTCTGTTCTGACACGATCAGCGGAAGGTACCTCCGCTGGTGAGAGTCCAGAGGGACTACCACACGCAACAAAAGAGTCGTTGCGTGTTGGAGAGAAACATTCCACGGGTGATAAAGACCACCGTGAGAATGAGTGATATCCACGGTGGGAAACACCCACCGTGAGAATGAAAATGCATCCACAGTGGGAAACACCCACTGTGCGACCGAAGGTTCCAACACGACGAATTAATTCCGTGTTGATGAGAGTGAACTCACGATCGAGTGCAATCGTGAGCAAAACTCCGTGGTGGCCAGTGCCCACCACGTTGCGTTAGCCATGCGCACGGGTGATAAAGACCACCGTGTCGCAGAAAAGGCGTCCTATCAGACGAGCACATCTGAGCGCCAAAATTCCATGGTAGGCAGTGGCCACCATGATGATGAGTATTCGCACACGGTGAATCGTAATCACCGTGTAGCAGTCAATCAGACGAGTGTGTTTGATTGCATGGGCAGTTCCGTCGAGACGATCAACGTCTTGACGCAAACGGAGACCGGATTAGATACCCAGTATCTGTTGATGGAACACCCTCCGAAAGAAGGTTCGGAGGTGATGGCTCTTCCAGCGCTAAGCTGGAAGAAGTTTGTGAGAAACTTGCACGATGGTCAGATCGAACAGATCTGTATCATCGTTGCAACAGATGATGTAGTGGATATTCGTGAACGAATATCCATATTACAAGAAGAAAACATTGGGAAAGAGGTTCCCAATGATCAAACGAGAGTTCAGCGCTTTGAAGCGCAGAGCTGGGAGTCGCTTAAAGCGAAATCCCCATTTTATGAGGTACTTCGAGAATACGCTGACGTATTCCCAGAAGAAGTACCTAGCAAGCTCCCTAAGGATAAGGGAACTCGTCATGAGATTGACCACGTGTCAGGCACGAAATATTGTGTTACGCGGCAATGGCCGTTGCTGCGTGATCAGGTAAAAGCGATCGACGAGTTCTTCGAAGATCGTCGTAAATCAGGCCAAGTGCGGGAGTCTACCTCACCGCACTCTACCCCCACCTTTTATGTGAAGAAGTCCACAGGTGGGTGGAGAATCGTTCACGCTTACAACAAGCTGAACACAGCGACGGTACTGGCACAGACACCGATACCGCGGAAGGATGTCATCATAGATGGCATGAGCGGGAGCACCATCTTTAGTGCTCTCGATCTAAGAGTTGGATTTTATCAAATCCTAATGCGTGAGAAGGATATCTCTCTCACGGCAGTAAGCACCCCAAGCGGCATGCTTTGGGGTGGCTTGTTATGCCGCAGGGGCTTCGAAATGCCCCTGATACGTTTAACAGATGCGTAACGCATCTATTACGCCCGGTGCGAGAATTCGCACCGAGTTATTTCGATACGTGTTCATCCATAGTAAGGGTGAACACGATAAAAGCGATGTAGATGTCCATAGGGAACATCTACGTCGAGTGTTAGAGCTTATGCGTAAGCATAAGATCCATGCAAATCTGAAGAAGTGCACCTTTGGTGCACCTGAGATACCCGTTGTTGGATGCTTTGTGGGCAAGAACGGGGTGCGTCCTGATACAGAAAAGATCAGGGTGATCGTTGAATGGCCTACGCCAAACAACGTTAAGGAACTTCGAAAGTTCCTTGGGTTGGCAACATATTTGCACAAGTATTCGTGCAACTATGCTGGGTTGATACGACCTCTTTCTCAATTACTTAAGAAAGATGTCGAATGGCATTGGGATACCCAATGTCAAGATGCTTTTGATGCAGTCAAGAAAAGCTTGACTGAAGCGCCTGTCTTGGCTATAGCCGATAACGAGCGTCCGTTCCACGTCGTTTGCGACGCGAGCGATTTTGCTATCGGCTGTGCTTTGATGCAGCGTGATCACGATGATCGTGATCGCGTAATCTGCTATCAATCGCGTCAGTTGCGCCCAGCCGAGCGCAACTATACAGTGCATGACAAGGAACTCCTTGCCATGAAGTACGCACTGGCTAAGTTTCGGATCTATCTATTGTGTAGATAGACCGTTTGTGGTTTACACGGACCATGCGTCGCTACGCACGGCCGTGACTTCACCACACATTTCTCAAAGAATGGGTCGATGGCTGTCATTCTTTGCTGAGTACAACTTTACGGTTGAATACAAACCCGGAAAGTTGAACGTGATAGCAGATGCGCTATCACGAAGGCCCGATTACGAGACGAAACCGTCCGTAACCGAAGGGGCCAGTGCAAACGCGATCCGTTGCACTGCTTTGTCGTCGTCAATTATACGACAAGTACGCGAGGCGTACAAAACAGACGAGGAGACACGTCTGTTGATTGATTACTTACATAATCAATCAAGTGAGAAACGCGACGAACTCCCAGAGTTCCTCCGCGCTTTCGTGCATCGGTATCGACTGCACGATGATCTGCTGCTTTACAGCAAAGACCAAAAAGATGAAAGTCGCATCGTAGTTCCAAACGACGATGATATCAAACATCAAATTATGTTTGAGTATCATGGTGCACCGATTTCGGGGCATCAAGGTCGAGAGAAGACATACGCTTCTCTCGCACTTGACTTTTACTGGCGAAACCAGTACAAGTGCGTACGGAAATACGTACGCGCTTGCGAGATTTGCCAGCGCGTTAATCCTGCGCAGTCTGCACAGGCTCCGCTGCAATCCCTGCCGGTTCCGACAGAGTGTTGGAAGTCCATTTCAATGGACTTCGTATTCGGTCTTCCACCCGACAATAGTCGGAAGACCGGAATAGTGGTCTTGTAGACCGTTTCAGTAAGATGGTACATCTTACTGCAGTATAAGCGAATGTAACCGCCGCTCAAACAGCGCGGATATTCGTTGATACGGTATTCCGTTTGCACGGAATTCCGGAAGACATTGTCTCGGATAGAGATCCGAGGTTTACAGGACGTTTCTGGCAAGAAACGTTCTCATTGTTGGGAACCCAGTTGAAGATGTCAACTGCGGACCATCCGGAAACGGATGGGCAGACGGAACGGGTTAACCGCGTTCTCGGAGCCATGTTGCGATCATACGCACATGCCTTTGAACAGTGGAGTGACTACCTGTCACTCACTGAATTTGCGATTAACAATTCGGTGCATGCTTCAACTAAGCATACACCGTTCTACGTGAATGCCTTAAGGCATCCACGAACCCCAGCTTTACTTGGCGGTACGCCAAATCTAAGTGGGGAGGGACCCGCTCAAATTTTGAACGAGTCAATGCGCAAGTTGCGACTGCAACTTGTGAACAAAACGATGGCCCTTCTACTGAAAATACAGTAGAAGCGGAAGCGGCTTCAAATGAAACTGAAACTGCATATGATGAATATGTGTCTGCAGCAATGGCTGCAGACAACCAGGACAATGCACCTACTGCTGATAAAGCAGTAGATGAATTCGTATTACAGCGCCAAGCTGTAATACGCTATGTAAAGGATGCACTTGCCTCTGCTTTTGATAAGCAGAAGCAAAATGCAGATAAACAAGGAAGGAAGAACAAGAACTCCTTTCTTAAAGGTGAATTAGTATTACTAAGTACTACTAATTTGCCTACACATGCAATAAGCAACTTCCCTACACGGAAGTTGCTTCCTAAGTACATTGGACCCTTCAAGGTCCAAGAGATTCGGGGGAATGCCTATACCTTAGACATTCCCACAGCAATGCGGCTTCACCCAACATTCTATGTTGGGCGGCTCAAGCCGTATCACTCGTCTTCGTCTTACGACGAGACGCAGAACCACGGAAGATGCCGTGCTTCTCCAAGTCTCCCAAGAGAGACTTGTAATCGGCCTCCATCCGTTGGTGAGCAGAGCGGAGAGTCGTTACCTCCGCCTTCGACTGCTCGAGATCAGCCGTACGCCGATCGAGCTCTCTCTTATAGCGATAAAGCTCAATGTACAGAAGATCATTCTTCTGCTGGAGGGCAGTGTGCGCCCCGAGGATGTCGCGGACATCCTCGCGAAGAGACCGATATGTCTTCACACAGTGAGACATATCGCTGCTCAAGGAGGAACAACCCTCCTCGAGTTTGCGGAGCAAAGAACCATGCTCCGCAACAACAACGGCGAGGGAATTCTAAACCTCCGCCGCCCCTGATCGATAATCAGGGGAATAAGCGATACATTCTCGAGCGCTTGATCTCGAAGCGCTCGGTTCCTTCGAAGAAAGGGCATCTTACCGAGTACTTAGTACGCTGGCTGGGTTTCCCCCAAGAGTTCGACTCTTGGGATCCGATTGAGGTTCTGAGGGCCGACGCCCCAGACCTTTTGACTGAGTTTGAGAAGGAGTCTCAAACTCATAATGCGAAGTAGCATCAACAGTAGGTGTTGATGCATTAAGGGTATCAATTAAACCCTGAATTTCGGCGGATAAGGAAAAACCACCGTACCCCCGCAACTCCTCCTCTGACAGACGAGGAGCGCCCTGCGTACACCGCGGGCAAACGAGGTGAGAAGGGACACCACAGTTCAACCCTTCTTTGATGCAAGAATAATGGATGTATTCCATTTTACCTGTTCGTGAGTGCTTTAAAAATCGCTCGCGTATTACGTGAACTTTATTCACGTAATCATCTGGGCTTTTGTTGTAGTTGTCAACAAAATCATTCCAACTCTGAGTCAAGGCGTCTTTATCGTCCCTGTTCTTCCTTGACCCTTTCCGGCTCGAATAATATCGAACCTGTAAAAAGAGGTCAATAAAGTACAGACGTCTAATCGTCTGTACTTCGATCGAATCGACGTGACTGGATATCTTCGCAGTCATCCAGCACGTTGATATCAAACAACGCATACTGGCAGTCCCGTTTACGGTGACCGCCACTGTTGGGGGCAATAGCCCAGCCAGGGGTCCAAAACCCCACTCTGTACGGAACATGTGGTTCCGTACGATGATGCGCTTTAGAAGAGGCAGCCGCCGCTTCTGTTCGAGCCCTTTTAGCAGGCAGAGCACCGCCGGCTTCAACACTACGCGCCGGGGTTAAATCACCCCGACGTGGAGACGTACTTGGTCCAGATGGAATTCTGCGTTCCCGCAACCACCTGTGATAATCATTGTCGCTGTCAGCTATGACAGCGACACCAGAGTCGTCATCGCTGTTAGGCGATGAACACCTAGCGAGTTTCGACTCGCTAGATCCTTTAGTGGGGACATCTGTATCCCCATCACTTTGTTCGGAGTCAGAACTCCCGAACATGGCCCTCTTGGCAACACGCCATTCGGAAGTTACCATCATGCGAGAAGTTGCATTAGCAACATCTCCCTGTTTCTTGTCAGATGCCGCCTTAGCAGCATCTGTGGTCGAAGACGGTACGTCTTCCGACCTCTGCGTAGTTGACGCTGCTAATGCAGCGTCACTGTTGTCACTCAACACCTCAGCACCTAGTGCTGAGGCGGAGGAAGAAGCTCCTTCATTGTTTTCAGCAGCGCCTCTTTAGAGTGCCGCCACCGTGTGTCTTGAACATCGAGTCGATGGTCAATCAGTTGGTGAATGAGAAATTCTGACCAACAAGTGCCACCCATGATTGGCCAAAATAAGAGTTATTATTGGCCAACCACCTTAAATGGGGGGTGATGTAATGGGGTGCCATTACATAATTGATATTCAAGTTAGAATATCACAGTTTAATTTCAGACGCGTTGTCTGAAATTTAAATAAGAGATTATAAGTTATTATAATCTAAGAAGGAAAAGTCGATTCGGTATAAATACCGAATCTTGCAGGTTAACTAATAGTACAGTTAGTTAAAGACTTGATATTATTATATTAATTAGTTAGTTACTATACTATTAGCCTCTAAACCACCCATTAAATAAACACTCTTAATTTTGTGTTCTAGAACATAAGTGAATATTAATATATTTACTTTTATTATAGGATTAGTTGTTACCAACTAATCCTGCCCTAATTGTATTGCGCGCTTCCTCGCAAAATACAGTGTAAGCCTGTAACAGGATCAGTCCTGTTACACGCCTCATCTCTCGCAACGGATGGCCATTGGATCTCCTTCTTTGCGGAGTACAACTTTGAGGTTAAGTATAAACCTGGCAAGCAAAACGTGCTTGCAGACGCGTTGTCGCGTCGTCCCGATTACGATCTCGCCCACGCGACATTCGTCACCACGTCTGTGGTGGATCTCATACGCCAGGCGTATGAGAAAGACCCACAATGTACGGCGCTTATCCGCGCGTTAGGTGAAAAGGGTCTTGGCTCGTCTGAGCCAACCCTGTCAAGTCGATCTAGAGCTCGTTTACACCGTTACAGGTACTGTGACGGTATGCTATTTTATAGAACGAGCGCGGAGGACACTCCGCGGGTGGTATTTCCTCATAGTGAGGAACTGAAGTATAGAGTCCTCTTTGAGGCACATGGCGCCCCTACCGGGGGTAATTTAGGTCGGGATAAGACCTACAGCGCTTTAAGCGCTTTTTATTGGAGTCCCAACATGTATAAGTGGGTCGGTGCGTATATTCGCACCTGTGAGACGTGTCAGAGGCTCAAACCCTCTGCAGATTCAGCGGCACCTTTGGCGAGCTTATCCGTTCCGACGGAGTATTGTAAATCCATTAGTATGGATTTTATCTTCGGTTTTCCGAAGGATAAGGCCGGGAACACCGGCATATTGGTCTTTGTAGACCGATTGAGCAAGATGGCTCATCTGGCGGCGGTGCCAGAGTCCATTGATGGACAAGAAACATCGAAAGTGTTCCAAGACCGTCTCTTTCGACAGCATGGTCTACCCGATTCCGTTGTGTCGGATCGGGATCCCCGTTTTACGGGACAATTCTGGGGAGCGTTGTTTAAGGTGCTAGGCACCAAGCTCCTCATGTCCACTGCGGATCATCCGCAGACGGACGGTCAGACGGAACGCGTTAATCACGTTGTGGAGGGTATTCTACGGAGTTTATGTCCGGATTCTCCAAAGAGTTGGAGTGAGATGCTTCCGATGGTTGAATTTGCTATCAACAATTCGGTACATGCATCTACGGGGTTTACCCCGTTTTACGTGAACGGATTGGTGAATCCGAGGGTTCCGTTGACGCCACGTGTGTATGGCCCAGGGCTTGAGGGGGGAGGATTCCCCGATGTCATCCCTGTATCTGTGCGAAAGCACATCGATAAGTTTTTATCGACGCGCCTTAGTGTCTTACGACACGTCTGCAATGCCATGGCGGAAAGCCAAGACAAGCAGAAGAAGCAAACTGACCGAAAGGGACGGCGTAACAAAAAAGTATACAGAGTAGGAGAAATTGTTTTATTAAACGCTAAAAATCTTCCTACACATGCAGTTTCAAATGTGTTGCGCAATAAACTGCACCCCAGGTTTGTGGGCCCCTTTAAGGTGTTAGCCCGAAAGGGCTTGTCATACACCTTAGACATCCCGAAGGCGATGCGTACGCATCCAACCTTTTATGTCGGTGTGCTTAAGCCATACCAGGACCCGGAGGCGGGTCCCCTCTCGGAGGAGGGTGAGAAACCGGATAGCCGAAAGGCGCAACAGGTCGGAACATCTCCGACAGGGTTGAAATACGACCCTGAAGCTCCGCAACGAGAGACTCGAGAGAGGCAAGCCGCCCCTCGATGCGTTCATTCGCACTCCCTTCGTTGCGTAGTCCCTCCTGAGTATCTTGGATGCGACGGCTGTGCCGATCACAGCGCTCGTGGAAGTCACGCCACAATAGCGCGGCCCCTTCCTCCAGTGCTCGATACGGAGGGTACTACATTATCATGTGGAACGCCTGATGGAACGACGCCATCACCGGGGTGAGACCCAGTACCTGGTGAAGTGGAAAGGGTATCCACATTCCCAGAACTCGTGGGAGTACGAGACTCCCCTGCGGCAGGATTGCCGTGACGTCGTTGACGCTTTCGAGAGTGAGAATCCCACTGAGAGTCAACGACCAAAGGGGCTGAAGAAGCCCCTTCACTCCCAGTATCTGGGAGTTCGCCGGAGGCAGATGCTGTGCCTGCATTGCTCTCCGGCACCACATCGAGAGCAGAGCGCGTATAATAGGAGGCAGGCAATTGCCCTTGCGCTTTGGCCTGAGCATAGGCCAAGCGTAGCGCTCTCTCTACCCGAACGTCGTGTTCGGAAAAGCTGTTGTACAGCGCATCGAAACTGGGGAGGTGTTTCTCCCTTTCCGCCCAGGCGCGGAACGCCTGTTCTGCGTCTTCGACGCCTTCGTCCCTCAGGAGAACAAGGGGAATCTCGCGGAGAATATCCACGAGGACACCGCGTGCCTTTTTCACGAGGCGCGTCCGGTAGGACTTAACGGAATAATGTTTGGCCGTTAGTAGCCGGGCGCGGAGTTGGTTCCGATGCGCAATTTCACGCGGCAGTATAGCCGCTTGTCCAGGGGTATAAGAGGCTAAACCCCTCTTGACCGCGTTCTTAGCCCTCTTTTGAGGGTCGCGAGGTCCCTTACGTGCTCGTCCGGCACGTCGGGCCTCTTGAACCAAGGACGGTTCATTGGTGGTGGTTTCCTGTGGAAACCTGGAGGTATCACCCCTAGCGCGTAACGGTGGCGCACGAGTTAGTGCGTTTTCCCCACGTGTGGGTAATGGGTTGGATGACTGATAGCGCCGTTCGGCGCTATCAACATGGACAGCCGTTGGGAGAGCTCCCCAAGGGCATCAACTTCCGAGTTGTCGGTGCTATGGCCGCAGAAGGCGTACAATGGACAGCCAGAGGTACTGGCGTTGGAGTTCTCCAACAAGATTTTGATTATTGCGTAAGCAATAGTCTTGATGGGGGAGATGTAACGGGGTTACATTCGGGTTACATATAATGTTGGTGTACATGAGTACACCACGGTTGAGGTCAGTATTGACCGGTTTGAAAGGTTTTGAACCTTTGGTTATTTTAACCAATCAGGGCAGGGGCTCTTGGTGTGGTGGTGTGTCAGCCATCCACGTGTCAGTACACAGGTGTGTACGCTGCATTTTAGCTAGGTACGAATTAGGAATATTCTACTTAGTATTACATATAGTTTATATTAGTTTAAATTAATTTAGGCTAATTACATATTAAATATATTCAGTTTACATTTCACTCTATTTTGCGGACGTGCGACATCGACCTGTCGCGCGCGCAGTGAGTGTCGTAGGTAAGAGGGAGCCCTCCCTTTACTTACATCCCGTAAAGGGAATGCAGCCGTTAAGGCTAAGTCGTAAACCAACCCGGTAATCTTGGCCCCGAGTAGGAGAACTCTCCTACTAAGCCCTTTACAAGGGCGTATCGGCTAAGTAGCGGTAGCTACCGCTTTAAGGAAGAGTCTTCCTCTGTGCGCTAGCCGCACCGTGCGTATACGCACCGGCTACAGGGAGCCTTGTGTTAAGGCATTAGCGAAAGCTAATAGTAAACCAAAGTGGGAATCTTGGTCCCGAGTAAGAGAGTTCTCTCTTACTAAGCCCTTTTGTAAGGGCGTATCGGCTAAGTAGCGGCGAACGCCGCTTAAAGGAAAGTCTTCCTCTTTGCGCTAGCCACACCGTGCGTGTACGCACCGGCTACAGTAGTTCCTGAGACTGTCACGGAACTCTGTTTCTTTACTCATACTGAGTATCCATTCCTCGACCCATATGGCACACTTTCAACCGAGCGCTTTCCTTATGCCTCTTCAACAGAAATTCGCTCTGAAATATCTTTCAGGCCCTCCATTAATGGCCTGTAGGACAGCATTCGGCCCTCTCACGCCTTCATCATCATAATCATTCATTTCTTACAGAAAAATCAATCTTTCAATATAAGAAACACTTCGCTAGCCGGTGCAACAAGGGGACTTCCACTAGCTCCACGAGACAGTCAATCGAGCCTTGGGCTCATACCTGTTAAAAAATAAACTAAAACTTATTTTCCACTTATAAGATCTTAAACTTCCTGGTCTGAACACTTTGGACTGGATTTAAAATCTGCGCGACGCTTGCCACGCTGCGGAGGTTCAGCTAAGTTTGTAAGAGAGATAAAATCGAAAGCGTATTACGTACAGTTAGTTACCTGAAAATATAACACAAGGTAGCCGAAAATGTACCCACTCTGTAAGCTGGGTTAGGGCTCGTCTTGCCCTCTTTGTCGCTAAAAACACTGTATCATACAGTGTTTGTGGTTTTTCATAAAAATAACTGTCACCGTGGATAGGCAAATAAGAAATGAAACCAATTGCATTTACATTTTGTATGAATTTCATTATAGACACTTAGCTTTCCACTACTCTTACAACATACCTAAGCCCAGTTGAAGATTGACTTCCACTGGGCTTAGGTAAGCTTACAGAAATGGGGAAATCTATTTAATGTGGCATTCCGTCTTTTGTGGTTGAAACTTTTCTTTTAGCCGCCTATCCACACCACGACAGTTTCGCCTGGTTGTTTAAACTGTTTTCGCCTCAACAATCAACCTCACTTTGCATTTCGCCTACAACCGCAACAACCGTCTCACGACCACCATGCGCCTCGCTCACGTTGTTTGGATCACTGCTGCTGTTTCTTTCATTACCGCTGGGGCTTCTTCGACGACAACCAAGTCCAGCGAGATCCGATCACCTGGTAGTGTCAGCCAGCGGCACCTCAGGATCCTAAAAACCGCTGATAGTGACGAAGGTATCACTATTGACACTGGTCGCGGTCCCATCAACTGGGACGATGAGGAGAAAAGATCGGTTACTGCGGATGCACCCCCACAACTGGCAAAATTATTTAAGTGACGGGGGGGGGTCTAGACTAATTCCGTCCCGACGTACTTGGGACACAAACAAGAATTTTCCTGGCTTTACTTCTTTCTCAGTCCTGGGACGGCACTTTGCACTACTTCTTTGGTAGTCTAAGACACTAATAAAAAGACGCTTGGCTTTACTCCTCTGTCCGTCGGTAGACGTGAAATTGAATAAAAATCATCTCATTTTGCACAGGCGATGCATTGGATGATATGCTTGCCTACTCATTATTTACACACGTGACCATCCACTTGAACGAGAATTGAGAGTTTTTTTTTTGAAAATCTAAGGCTTCTTGTTCGCCCCACTCCAACGATCTCAACGATAGCGACAAGGACGACGGCGATGAGATTGTGGCGGAAGGGGACAAGGAAGCTCCCGCGATAGGGAAAGACACGTTTGACACGTGGGACGAGTTGCAGGCGTGCGTGTCGCAGTATCGAGCCCGCGTGACTCTCGTTGCTACGCGCAAGCACCGGATTCCAGTAGAGAGGCGTCGATCCCAGCGTGCTCTTCGTACTACAACAAGCTGTTGCGTTTTACGCACGACGAGAAAAAGCGATTGCGGGCTCCATGGCTTACGGAAAACGCCCACGACAAAATGTGCGCTGGACTGGATGCAAAGCACAGGTGCAGAATCACACAGATGGGGCGGTCTAAACGCCTCGACGCGAAAGACTAACCACCTCCAAACGAAGCTAGAAGTGACGCTTGAGGCAGAAATTACATTATTCGGCCTAAATGACCCGTTTGTGTCCACTTGTGGCCAGCTAGACCGACGCCGTGGGACTGGCGGTATAACCCTGGGTATAACCGGTTTTAAAGTAACGGGGAGGTATGCAAAAAAAAGACGCCGGCGCACATCAGAACACGAGAGTTCCTTAGAGTTACGATGGGACTGCGTACCAGTAGTTTTGGCAATTATGGCTCCATGTTGTTATCCGCTCGCTAATCCCACTCCAGCGATACTCCACGCTCAAATATCAATCGGCGGAAATGTTTCTTTCTGCTCCCCGGAAGCTCCAATCCTTGGTTCTAGTGTGAATCTTCGTCTCGTTTACCACGCGCGGCTCTCATTTTTAAGACGCGCCCTTTCTCGTCGCCCGCTTCCGCGAAATATCACGATATTCGACGAATTGTCAATTGGATAGGAAATTTCATGGCCCATTCTTTTTTGCACCTGTGCTCTCAGTGTGTCGCAAATTGTACCACATAAAAAGAGGGTCCTATCTCCGTACGCTTCCCCCTGCCCTTACAGTCTCCACTCGCTTGCCATAGATAATAAAACAAAAAGCAACTTCAACTTTGCTCTTCAATTGGACGCCAATATATTTAGGTTCCTTCTATACATCTTCATCTCGATCTCACCAACAACCTAAGCATTCAACTAGCTCTAGGGGTTCATCGCGTCACTTCAAGTGTTTATTATCATCGACCCGTCCCACGGCCGATGGCCACAAGTGGACACAAACGCGTCATTTAGCCCGAAATAATGTACTTTCTGCTTCAAGCGTGACTTGGAGCTTCGTTTGGAGGTGGTTAGTCATTCGCGTGGAGGCGTTTAGACCGTCGCTTTTTTTTGTGGAGAGACCCCCGCCTATGTCCGCTCCACATGGACATTAGCTCACTTGGATGTTCCGTTTTTAGTTTGTGGCTGAAACTTTTACTTTCGCCGCCTATCCACATCACGACACATTCGCCTTGTTGTTTAAACTGTTTTCGCCTTAGCAAAAGAAACCTGACTTTGCGTTTCGCCTACCACTGCAACAACCGGCTCACCTACACCATGCGCCTCTCTCACATTTTATGGGTCACCGCTGCTGCTTCTTTCATCACCGCGGAGGCTTCTGCGACGACCACCAAGTCCATCGAGAATAAGATCCGATCACCTGGTTAGTGTCAGCCAGCGGCAGCTCAGGACCCTCCAAACCGATGACAGTGAGAATGGTGGTAACTTTGTCGTCTTTGAGGATGATAAGGAGATAAGACCGGATAGTGCGGATCAACCATGACAAGCGGAAAAAATTTGAAGTGACGGGGGGGTCTAGACTAACTCCGTTCCGACGTACGTGGGACACGAACAAGAAGTTTACTGGCTTTACTTCTTTCTTAATCTAGACCGCTTCCATTCGCCACTTTGCACTACTTCTTTGGTAATCTCGACGTAGCTAAGACACTAATAAAAAAGACGCTTGGCTTTACTCCTCTGTCCGTCGGTAGGCGTGAAATTGAATAAAAATCATCTCATTTTGCACAGGCGATGCATTGGATGATATGCTTGCCTACTCATTATTTACACACGTGACCATCCTCTTATACGAGAATTGAGAGTTCTTGTTTTGAAAATCTGAGGCTTCTCGTTCTCCCCACGCCAACGATCTCAGCGATTGCGACAAGGACGACTGCGATGAGATTGTGGCGGAAGGGGACGAGGAAGCTCCCGCGATAGGGCAAGTCATGTTTGACACGTGGGACGAGTTGTAGGCGTGCGTGGCGCAGTATCATGCCCGCGTGACTCTCGTTGCTACGAGCAACCAACGTGTTCCTGTTGATTTTCCGTGTAGCCATGATGGGCTTTCAAGGTAAACCATATGGTGGAAACGGATTGGCTGATAACATTTTTATGTATGGTGTATACAGGTTTTAAGTCAGTAGCGCTTAGGAAGATTAAGCTCGAGTCAGTGACTTAAAACATTTATATTTGATTAATATATAGGACTTTTGATATTGACAAACTTCGAGCAGTAGAACGACTGTAATGGGGTGCCATTACATAATAGATATTCAAGTTAGAATATCAAAGTTTAATTTCGGACGCGTTGTCTGAAATTTAAATAAGAGATTATAAGTTATTATAATCTAAGAAGGAAAAGTCGATTCGGTATAAATACCGAATCTTGCAGGTTAACTAATAGTACAGTTAGTTAAAGACTTGATATTATTATATTAATTAGTTAGTTACTATACTATTAGCCTCTGAACCACCCATTAAATAAACACTCTTAATTTTGCGTTCTAACCCACAAGTGAATATTAATATATTTACTTTTACTATAGGATTAGTTGTTATCAACTAATCCGGCCCTATTGTATTGCGCGCTTCCTCGCAAAATACAGTGTAAGCCAGTAACAGGAGCAATCCTGTTACACCTGGTAGCACTTTGTGGTCCGTCCTAATGACCACAGTTCCGTTCCGCTAGTTAACTAGCGGAACGAAGATTAAGAGCCGCTCGGCATCATGTCGCGAGACATGTCGACTGCCGAGCGAGAAAGAACGCTGGAAGAGGTGAATAAACACTTCCCTCACTTCTCGTCGCGTAGTAAAGACGCGACGGCGGAAATGATTCGGTCTATGGGGACCGACATCATTACCTTCCTCAAGAGTAAGTCTCCAGAGGAAGTGGTACAGGTGGTGAACCGCTTTAGGCTAAACTACCTAGAAAAGTCAGAACGGCCCGCGCCAGAGGCAGCGCGGACCGCAACTGACCTGCAA
>CM047591.1:1311726-1327233 GCA_026184515.1 Peronosclerospora sorghi
AGGTTTATACTTAACCTCAAAGTTGTACTCCGCAAAGAAGGAGAGCCAACGGGCCATCCGTTGCGAGAGATGAGGCGACTTTGTCGCTGTCCGTAAGGACTCGTGGTCAGTATAAACCACGAACGGCTTTGAGCCGAGTAGGTGAACCCTAAATTTGACTAGAGCATACTTCATTGCAAGTAGCTCCTTGTCATGAACGGGATAATTCCGTTCCGCAGCTTTAAGCTGCCTCGACTCAAACGCAATTACGCGTTCCCTTCCTGCATCGTCTGCTTGTAACAAAGCACATCCGATTGCGAAATCGGAGGCGTCGCATACGACACTAAATGGTTTCCCAGAGTCTGGGAGAGCAAGAATGGGAGCTTTTAACAAGCTCCCCTTAACCGCTTCAAAAGCGTTTTGGTGTTCAGTTTCCCAACACCAATCAACATCCTTCTTAAGAAGGTCGGTCAATGGCTTCGCCATTTCAGCGTAGTTCTCGCTGTACTTGTGGAGATAGTTGGCTAATCAAAGCCACTTCCGTAACTCTCTAAGATTTACAGGCGAAGGCCACTCCACAATGGCTTTCACCTTCGCGGGATCCGCCCGCACACCATCCTTACCGATTAAGCATCCGAGGAAAGGAATTTCCTCAGCACCAAATATACATTTGGATGCGTTCGCATATAACTTATGCTCTCGCATACATTCGAGCACAGCTCGAAGGTGTATAAGGTGCGTCTGAACATCAGACGAGTCGCCTTCCGCGCGACTATGAGCGAATATATCGTCGAAGTACGTCTGAGCGTACTTTCTATGAGGGCGGAAGAGTTGAGTCACCAAGAGATTAAAAGTCGCTAGTGCATTTGAAAGCCCCTGTGGCATAACAAGCCACTCCCACAGCATGCCACTAGGCGTGCTAACCGCTGTAAGCGGAATATTGGACGCTCGCATGAACACCTGATAATACCCGTCTACCAGATCTAAGGCACTGTACACAGTACATCCCGCCATATTGTTCTGGAGGACATCCTTCCGAGGAATCGGAGTCTGTATGGGTACAGTAGCTGCATTCAGCTTGTTGTACGCATGCACAATGCGCCACTTTCCAAAAGTGGGAGATGAATGGGGAGTCTTACTCTCCCGTACCGTCATTGCCTCTTCTTCCCCCTTGCAGAATGCGTCGATGACGTCGCATTGCTCCTTGGGAAGAGGCCATTGCCTAGTGACGCACCATTTGGTTCCAGGAACCAAATCGATTTCATGTCGGACTCCCCGATCCGATGGTAACCCCATCGGCGGGTTGTCACTAATGACATCTCCAAATTTCTTTAGTAAGGAATGATAAGGGTCCTCAGGATCCACGAGGATATTGAGGCCACATCGGTCATTCAATGCCTGTTTGGTTTTCACCAAAACGGAATCGTCCATCGTGGATGAGGAGTTTAACTCCTCTTCCGGACGCAACACGACAACCTCGTCGATTTCATCTGCTTTCAAAGCAGTTCCAAACTCGTTGAAGGACATCTCCTCCAACAACAACAGTTCGCCTATCCCAGGCAACCGTTCCAGGCTTACGCCTTCTGTGAAAACACCTGTCAAACTATTCAGCATCCGATAGTACTGCTGACTACTGGCATCGGGACTCATCCCGACATCCAGGTGGGGGGAGTCAATTGCCCCATCTATTGGAAGAGCCACGCGCCTATCCACAGAGGTATCTACCTCTACCACCGGTGACTCGCCGGTCTCACCTATAACGGCGTAATCGGAATCATTTCCGACGTGCGAAAGAGACGAACTCCGGGTCTCTTCGCTTGGAAGCGCCTCGCGCTTAACCACAGGGGTCTCTACCTCTACCACTGGAGTTACCACAGGTAGCTCACCAGTCTCTCCTATAACGGCGTGGTCGGAATCATTTCCGACGTGCAAAAGAGACGAACGGGTCGCTTTGTGTGGAAGCTCCTCGCGCTTAACCACAGGGGTCTCTACCCCTACCACTGGAGTTACCACAGGTAACTCACCAGTCTCGCCGTTCAAGGCGTGGGGATTAACCGCCGAATCCCCCTCGTTAAGGAACTCTTCCTTAACGCCATTGGGAATGATCATTTCAGACATCCCAATCTCTGGCATCTCACGCCAGAATCGTTTTTGAGATCGATCAAAGGTGGGTTCATGACTCGCTAATGCTTCACCCGACCGCGGGTGCGTTGAGCCAATGGACTTAGACTTCCATTCTATCCATGGATCGTGGCGTTCCAGCCACTTCATGCCCAGAATGAGGTCATACCTCGAGTCCAAATCCAGGACTAGGCAACGTTCTAATCTGTCGAAGTCTGCAAATTTCAGCTTAAGGTCAATCGAGACCTTGGGTACACAAACCTATACGCCCGTCACTAGACGGGCCGTGACAACGTCACGAGAACGTGCCTCTAGGGCCTCGGCATACAGCCGACTCTTCACAACAGAAGCTTGTCTGACATAATTGTCAGACGCTCCAGAGTCTATCAAGACTCTCCAAGGCTTATCAAAGCCTTTCATATCCTCAAGGACTACCAGCAACCCTGGATGGTACACCAACTCGGTGCTGGAAAGGACCGCTTCCCTCGGGGCTTTGTGCTGTCTTCCCCTACCCTGGGGATTACATCACTGAGGGACCCCCCAGTAGGGCGCCCCGCACCTACTGGGAGCCATCGTTTCCCGACGGCTTGGGCGAGGGCTTCTTACCTACCCTCGGCCCCTTAAAGCGAAAATATCGCTGGGTTTTTTTTGGACATCTGTTCCGCAGATGATCCGTGCTTCCACACAGGAAGCATCTCAGCGGCCCATGCCGCTGCAGCATTGCAAGGAGATCCGCTTCGAAGCCCTGCGTAAAGTATTCAGAGTGACTCCTAGCGGGAGGTTTCTCCTCCGCTTCGACCTGACTCAGGTCCATGGGTTCGGGACCCACCTTAGAGGAACGGAAGTTCCTCTCGGCGTTGAACGCCATATTAAACGCCTCCCCCATGGATTGGGGTCGGCATCGGAACAATTCCGAACGTGCTGGACCTTCTCTCAGGCCTCCCATGAAGACGGGGATGGACACATCGTACGAATACGCTTTCGCGTACATCCTTCCAGCAGGGTCTTAAGCTCCTGGATATAAATCTCCAGGTCCTTAGTGACTTGACGGCACCTCAGGAACGCCAGTTGATTCTGGAAAACCAGATCAGGCGTTGTGTACATGTCCATGAGCTTCTGCTTAAGGACCTTCCATGTTGGAAACACGTCCGTGACTGATTCCGAGCATGTAAACGCCCATGTACGGGCTTTGCCCGTAAGATGGGTCAATGCAGGTCCCACTTGCAAGTGATCAGCGGTCATGTTCGCTGTGGCGAAGGCTGTTTCGACCTCTCGCAACCAAACATAAAGGTTGTCACCCTTCTCTCCGGTGAACTCCTTTATCTTAAACGATAATGTAGGGTGCACCCCCGTGGAATGACCTCCACCGCAACTCGCCTCATGGGCGATGAGGGCATTGACCCTTGCCTTTACGGCCTCAAGGCCCTGCTCCACTAGGAGCTGCATGCCTTCTTCACCCAATAAGGATAACAGCCTGTTAAAGGCTTCCTTCTGGACGAGGGTTTACCTTTCCCAATCGTCCTGATTCATCCTTTGCAGAGGATGCCTAGTCTACCAACACAGGTGTTGTATTGACTACAAGTGCTACCAGATGTAGCCGGTGCGTATACGCACGGTGCGGCTAGCGCACAGAGGAATACTTTCCTTTCAGCGGCGTTCGCCGCTACTTAGCCAATACGCCCTTATAAAAGGTCTTAGTAAGAGAGAACTCTCTTACTCGGGGCCAAGATTACACTTTGGTTTACCAGTTAGCACAAGATAACGCCTTAACACAAGGCTACCTTAAAAAGGGGGTAGCTAAGGGAAGAACTCCCCTTACGCTACTACACTCACTGCGCGCGCGACCGGTCGAGGTCGTGCGTCCTGCAGTCTTTTGAGTGAAATGTAAACTGAATGTATATTTAATATGTAATTAGCCTAAATTAATTTAAACTAATGGAAACTATATGTAACACTAAGTAGAACTTACTAAATTCGTACCTAGCTAAAATGTAGTGTACACCACCTGTGTACTAACACGTGGATGGATGCCAAGCCTCCACCAAGGGCTCCTGCCCTGATTGGTTAAAATAACCAATAGGTCCAAACCTTTCGGACCGGTCAATACTGACCCCAACCGTAGTGTACCCACGTACACCACATACTAAATGTAACCAGAATGTAACCCTGTTACAAGGTACAAATTAATTAAGTAATTATTAACGCATGTTGCACTACGATTACGCTATTGATAAGAGTGAAGGCGCACAACAACAGGGGTTATGAGCCCAAATAAGCGGCGTGAAGACAGCGAGGAAAAGGTTGCTGTCGCGGAAGAGAATGTGGGGTCGGCCGACGTCTTGGCGGCCATCCGCGAGCTGACAGACCCGCTGGGGAAGCTGGAAGATTCTCTTGGTGCAGTGTCGGATGGGGGTGGTGCGTATCACACACCCATAGGTGAAACCAAGATGAGCATGGCTTCCTCGGAAGGAATTCATGAGGAGCGAGTTGCCTATAGAGGAGGCAACCCTGAAGCGATGAGCTTTAGTCATTTAAGTAAGGTCGGTGAAAATTGTTTCGATCGAGGTGACGCAGCAGATACCGAACAGATCAGGGGCCAAGCAGGAAACCCAGGGTACGGGTATAGACACCCGGGGATTAATAGAGATGCGGAGCAAGCCGAACACGCGCATGTGATGGGGACGCCATCACCGAAGCAGAGCAAGTTGCAGATCAGAGTCTTCGACGTTACAGAGGTGTACCGGGGACTGGGGTCAGGTTTTCACCCGTGGGGGAGAAAGTTTCTACGCCAGATAGGTATAGCTGAAGCAGCGTGTGGGTTCCCATGGAGTGAAGACGTTAAAGTCGACCTCCTGGGACATTACCTATCTGGCACAGCTGAAAGCTACATTAATCGCCAAGTTGAAACGTGGTGGAGTGAGACTCCCGCGTTGTGGTATGTGAAGGATAAAATGCTGTCGACATTTCATACGCAGCTGACGCCGGCTCAAGCAATGAAGTTGTTTTTGGCGAGGAAGTGCTATACAAGATCGTGGACGTAACATTACCTCTATTTGTTGGCGGTGGCGGAAGCGGTAGTAGGGCGTGCAGATGCTCTAGTGCTTGATAATGTTAATTATCATGCTGCACCAGAGTTAAAACAAGTGATGATGTCGAGATATGATTATACGAGAGTGGATTATCTACGGCAGGATGAGGAGCTCTGCCAGTTCGCGCAAGCTGTGTAGCATGAAGGGTACAAGCCAAGGACGGCGACCCGAGGCACGGTGAACATCGTAGAAGAGAAAAAAGACAAGACAAGAAAGTGTTTCGTATGTGGAGATACAGGACATTTGAAGTGTAATTTCCCTAAGAAAGGGGGCAAAAGTGTGGATTTGTCACTCACGATTACTGGAGACTACGCTAATATTCCAAGTAAGAAGTGGATATTAGACAGCGGAGCGAGTATGCATTTGACGAACGACTCAAGTTTCTTGCGGAATACTGAACCAGTGAGTGGTGTATGCTATCAGGCTGGTGGCAAGAAGTTGAAAGTCGGGATGAAGGTGATTTGCAAGTGTATGCAAGGTGTGGTGGTGTTGAAAGATTGATCAAGATACAAAATTTGTATTACGTGGAGAATTTGCACGTAACATTTTATCGTATGGACTCTTAGAAGAGAAGGGCTGCGAGTTGGCTTACGTGTATATTAGGCGGGTTATCAAGTATCAAGCAACCGGAGAAAGCATTTTTGATGTCGTAAAAGCGAACAAGGTTCTCACAGTCTGTGTCCAAGCGGATATGCCCAAGAAAAATTTTGGTGACGTTGTCATGGCGGCGTTTGAAGAAAACGAAGCGGAAATAAACAAGAATAAAGATGTTCAGCGAGGAACGATGATGCATTATCATGGGCGCATGGGACACTTGAGTTACGACGCGATTGGAAAGTTAGCAAGAGATCCAGATTTCGGAATTGAACTCACGGATACAAGAAGAATGAATTGTTTAACATGCGCTCAAGGAAAGCAGACAAAAGGAAAGCAATCCAACAAGGAAAGCGGAGAACACTCGCCCATAGACAGAGCGGGCGGTGTAATATGTTCGGACCTTAAGGGTCCGATCACGCCGAAGGAAAGGCTGGGAAATAGGTACATGATTAATTTCGTGGACCACAAGACGAATTATGTACGAGTATTCCTGTCAAAGACGAAAGACATGGCGGCAAAGAAGTTCGAGCACTTAACAGCGTTTTTCGAGAGAAGGTTTGAGTGCAAGGTGCACATCCTACAAACAGATGGAGGCGTGGAGTATAAAATTTGGATTACTTTTGCGAAAGCACAGGAATTGGTCGGCATATCAGTGAAGCTGCGAATCAAGCAAGCAACGGAGAAGCCGAAAAGATGCACAGGACGATTATGAATATGGCGCGCTGTATGTTTTCTCGTGTGGATTAAGTTTGTCATTTTGGGTTTATGCAGTGGACTACGCGTCGTATATACTAAATCGAAGTCCTACAAGTGCAAACTCAAGAAAAATGTCGCCGATCGACATGTTAACCGGGAAGAAGCCGCGGCTGGGAGAGATTGTCGTGTTTGGGTCTACGTGTACGGTATACCGGAACCCGGTTAAAGATTCATTGGCGCACAGAGCGCAGATTTGAATAATAATAGGGAAGAGCGAAGAAGTAAAATGTTTCAAGGTGTATTTGAAGCAAGACCGGAAGGTAGTCGCGACTCAGCATATCAAGAACATCGAGACTCTGGATGACACACAAAACAAGCAGTTGCGGCGTCTTTTCACAGAATAAGGAGATGAAGACTTATAAGGAGCGTGTGTACCAAGTGAAGAGCGAAATGAAGAAGTTCAAGAAGCACAGTCAAGCAAGAAGAAGACCAAGAGAGTCAAGAAGAAGACATGGTCAAGAGAGCGGCATGTGACAAGAGAGTATACCAAGAAGATTGCTGAAGTGAGTGATGAACAGAAGCAAGAAGACAATGCCGATGAAGATGATAGCGGCGTGGTGAATATGGTTACGGAAATGGATCCGCGAAATTTTTCGTAAGCGATGAAGAGTAAGCATAAAGATGATTGTAGTGAAGCTATTAAAATGGAGATAACGGCATTGGAGATGAATGAAGTGTGGGATGTGACAAAGAAGCCAAGTGGATGCAGGCCCTTACACACCCAAGGGGTGTTCAAGACAAAGACTGACGCGAACGGTAGCGTGGAGCGTTACAAGGCATGTCTAGTCGCGTGCGGCAACTAACAACGCTTTGGGGTGGATTATGGGCTCAAGTTTGCGGCTGTTATGGACATGGGGACAGTGAAGCTAATACTGGCATTAGTAAAGAGGTGGAATGTAAGAGCCAAGCATGGAGATATCCCGAACGCGTATGTCAAGGCGGTCGAAGAAGAACACGACATCTACCTGGATATACCAAGGGGTATGGAGTTAACGAAGCAAGATTTGAAGAAGATGAAGGTTGAAGAAGTTAACGATCTGGTGATGAAATTGAAGAAGACTTTGTATGGCCTCAAGCAGGCAGGCAGGTTATGGAACAAGATATTACACGACAAGTTGCTCAAGTTGAACTTTTCGCAGAGTTACACGGATTTATTTCTGTATTTCAAGCGACATGGAGTGGATATGATAGTGGTTGGAGTTTACGTAGATGATTTGTTGGTTACGGTAACGCAAGAAGAATTGGTGACGACATTTTTCGATGACATGAAGGTTTTATACATCAATAATTTGGGTGAAGTGTCGAAGTTCTTGGGAATACGGGTGACTGATGAAGATGAAGGAGGTTATTACTTCGATCAAGAAGTTATGATCAAGTGTCTCGTAGATGAATATGGATTAAAGAACGCGAACGCAGTGAAGAAACCTATCGGAGGGAATCACGAGGACATGTGTATGGAGAATCAAGTGGATCTGACGGTCAAGTCTAGTGACGGATCGCCTGCAGTGAGGGATTTCCAATCACATGTGGGATCCCTCCTCTGGATTGCGAGATGTACTAGGCCTGACATAGTGTACGCAGTACACAGGGCGACCAGGAAGACACACGCGCCCAAGATGGTTGATTGGATTTTAGCGAAGCAAATTTTACGTTACTTGAAGGTAACATTCAAGATGAAGTTGAAGATGGAATTAACGAAGGATACAGATGTGGATAATGGATTGCAGCTGGTCGCATATAGCGATGCAGACTACTCGGGAAGCAAGGAAGACAGAAAGTCCGTAACAGGTGGATTGGTTACGTTGGACGGAATAGTTCTATATTGGATGTGCAAACGCCAGGCGTGCGTATCACTTTCGACGATGGAAGCAGAGTTTTATGCTGCGTCTCAAGTGGATTGCGATGTGTTAAGAGTGTACGAGTTGCTGACAGAGGTTGGTGTGAAGTTGAAGTTGCCGATGAGCCTGTATTTAGACAATCAAGCAGCGATATAGTTCCTGGAAGGAGAAAATAATTGAAGCAAGATGAAGCATGTCGACGTGCGGATAAAGTTTTTAATCTCGAAGCAGATAGAAGGACGTATAGAAGTACGTTATAAAGGAACAGGCGAGATGATTGCGGATATGTTTACCAAGGCACTAGCCATGCAGCGGTTTGGACAGTTGAGATAAAGTGTTAGGCTGTCAGAACGTTGAAGGCAACCTGTTTTCGAAGTGTGCGGCGATGACAAGGAGTGTTGGAAAGCGAAGTCAAGTTTCGGTAATGCGCTTTTCCAAGGATTTAGCATTGACGCACAAAAGTCGAAAATAGGTGTACACAAATTGCATTTTTTGTGACGGACTAAAAATAGTCCAGTCTAAATATATCACTTTTACATTTTCTTCCTACAGTTGATTAACGTTGACTACGCGCCCGTTTTATTTGCGCGCACTGTTACTTTGGCATTATAGGTAGTTGTAGAGAGGGGAAAGCGTCGTCAAGTGGTATATCAAGTCTCGCTTTAGTGGATACGTGTAGTTACGGTTCGATTACTGTGGATAAGTGCTGGACTGGCCGATTACGCATATACAAGTGGAGGTACACATTGATTAGGTGATTATTAACGCATATTGCACTACGATTACGCTATAGCTAAGAGTGAAGGCGAACAACAACATAAAGCTTCTTCTAGCTCTATTAAGAAGCGTCGCATGGACACAGATGAGAAGGCATCTATTGTCGGAATGAGCAAAGGTGGCCTCAGTGGAGCCAAAAGAGAATAAGATTAGGGAAAACATAATCTACGATTAACAGAGTATTAATGTTCGATGAGAAGAAAGGGACCGTGGAATCCCCGAAAACGTCCGGCAAGTCCAAAACTTACGGAAAAAGTGACAAGAAACAGTTGCGTCGTACTGTGCTCCAAGATCTCCGTCAGCCGCTTGTAGAAATCATCAATAAACTCACCATAAAAGTGCATCCGAACACTTTCAGGAAAACTTTGACTGCCGTGGGTTTTACCAATCGTGTGGCGTCGAATAAAACATGGCTATCGGCAAAGCATAAATCAAAGACAATGGCTTTCGCGAGTGCACACTTGAATTGGTCGTTTGATGATTCGAAAAATGTGATATGGACGGATGAAGCCCCCTTTGAAGTCGGGAAAAATTCTCGTCAAATTAAAGTCTGGCGCAGAGCTTATGAGAAGTATATTGGATTGTTTAGCACCAACTTCAAAGTCCGGGCGTACTTCGATATTAGCTTGTGGCGGCTTCTGCGCCTTTGACAACGCTCCTCTTATCATCTTGCCTGCTGAAAAGCAATCGGCGGCGACTTGTCGAGAATGTATATGAGGAGTTTTGCTAGCATTTTGGTACTACCAAGATGATGTTTATTTAGCTCCATGATACTCATGGAAGATGATGCTACAGTACACCGCGGTGATATCGCGAAGCGATGGTGCGAAGCCTATGAAATAAGGAAGCTTGATTGGCCAGCAAATTCTCCGGATTAAAACCCGATTGAAAATCTTTGGAAGACTATAAAAGACGAGGTCCAGCTCCGAAATAAACGGAAAATGAAGAAAAAATGGCTACCGCTATGAAGTCTATGTGGAATGATGTACCTTTGGCGACTATGGAGTACTTGACATCGACAATGCCTGATAGAATGAAGAGACAAAAGGCGGATCGACATGGCTGTGAATATATGCAATTTATGTAACAGTTGAGAAGCATGGAAATCCACCTACCGAAAGTTTTCGGATGCTAGGAGAGAAACTACCAGCAATGTTTAAACGGTTAGGTTTGATATCATGTGAGGAACGGCATTCCAAAAGTAGATTTTGGTGGTTCATTTTGGGGGGAAAATCGAAAACCATATACATTTAGGGGAATGTTAAATCGACCCCCCACTTGTTAATCCCCCCCCACGTGATACGCATCTCTGTTGAAAAAAACTGGTCGGTACCGGTAGTACTTGATTGGTACGGACACGATACTTCCATAATGCTTGCTCAACCAGAAACATCATACATCTCACTTGATGTTATGCTGCAAAACGTCAAGGAGTTTGTCTACTCTCAAGGGTATGCTATAAGGATACGTAGTTATGATGCTTCCCGAAACCGGATTGTACTGATGTGTGACCGTGGTGGTAATTGCCATAGAGCTAATGCTACGGATTCTGACACCAGCAACATGAATCAACAAAGGCGATGCAGTGGTACACGGATCATCTACTGTCCTTTTAAGCTATATGGAAAGCTACTGAAATCATATGGATACTGGCATCTCTTTGTAAGAAATGGAGAGCATAATCATGGACCATCGATGGGTTTTGCCGGACATCCCTCTGCACGTCGTCTTCAGCCAGCTCAACGCAATAACATAGTAAATGTTAACTAATGGAATTTCACCTAAGGATATCTGGCAACTTAACGCCATGTCAATCCACAAACAAGAGCAATTGGAAGAACTATTTACTATGAAAAAGTACGTCTTCGGAAAGCACAATTATAAGATCGTCCACCCATTCTGGATCTCTTGTACACGCTTCAAGCATCTAATTATTGCTTCAACTATGAGTGCAACACTGCAAATCAAGTCAAACGCTTGTTCTTTGCACACCCGGGATGTGTAGAACTGGCATTGAAATATCCATATTATCTTGTGATGATGTGAACATATAAAACAAATCGATTTCGGATGCCAATGTTCCATGTCATTGGAATGACCAGCTTCAACACATCATTTACTGTTCCAGTTGCATTCATTCGTGAGGAAACGGAACCTTACTATTGATGGGCCTTGGAGAATGTCGCAGATCTTAATGGATAGTCATCAATGCCACAATTACTACAGACCGAGAACTTGCTTTGATGAATGCATTACCGCATGTTTTTCCAAGCTCTACACATTTACTGTGTGTCTGGCACATTCAGAAAAACGTTCTTGCCAATTGCAAGAAGTACTTTGATACTGTACAAGAAAGGAAGAAGTTTGAAAATGCATGGACCAGTGTTATTCAATCTGTTAGCCTTGAACAATTCAATGCACAATGGACTGCTTTTCGTCAAATGTATGGATCAATCCCAGCGATGCTTGAATATCTTGAAACATGATGGATTTCATACAAAGAGCGATTTGTGTCAGCATGGAACAATCAAGTCACTCATTTTGGCAATGTCAAATCCTCGAGAGCAGAGGGAAAACATTCAATGCTGAAGGGTTACTTGAAAGTGTCAACAAAAGATCTTCGAGATGTGCAAATTCGTCTATCACAAGCTTTCAAGAATAGTATTGTGGTGAAGTAGAGTCTCTATTTGTGACATGAAGACGATTATCTGCGGCAGTTATCCATTTATGGTATATGTTATCTCGCCAAATTCTACATGCTAGCACGATGTCGCCTTTTAAGCTGGTGATTTCTTCAAACACTGAATATTAGTGACAAAGATTGGGTTGTACCTTCAATAGGTGAACAATGTGAACCTTAGTGTAGCATGGTGTTACTGGTGCGATGCTTCTGTCTTTTATCAATCGCTAGTGCTAAGTGGTGCATCTCGCATTTACACCATGCCTCGGCACAGTCGTTTTGGCTCTAGCATCATGGCAGTAAAGCTAATGCTAAGTGGAGCGCCTTCATTTCCATACACTGTCTGATTTTATGTCCAGCAACTAGAGGCGCTAGGACACATGAAATAACAAGGTAGCCAGACTAGGAGAACACACCATCAGCATCACCAACGAAAGTCAAGACATATACACAACTTACAAGCACAACGGCGGATTCATTCATGGCGTCAAAGCCAACGAAAAATCATGCGCCCTCGGCTTTATATTTAACAACAAAGGGCGATAGGGCACATGATGATAACAAGGTAAGCAGACTATGAAGATAAACTGTCAGCACCACTACAGAAAGCCAAGACACAGACGCATCTTACATGCACAACGACAGCTTCTACCCCATCGGTAAATCCAACGAGAAGTCATGTGCCCTCGGCTTCGCAAACTTTTCGATGTAATATTCTGCAGCTATGGGCGCTAGGGCGAGGGAAGTAGCAGACAAACCAGATCACGAAGACAAACCGTCAGCACTACTAAAGAAAGCCAAGACACAGACGCACCTTACAAGCATAGCGGCAGGTCTGATCGTGGTGGTGATGCTCACGGAAATCATGCGCCCTCGGCTGCCCAAATTGTTTAGTTTGGTATTTCCAATTGTTCTCAAGTGGTTAAGTATTTTTATTTTTTGGAGGATATTTTCAGCCAATCAGAAGCGACCCGCGACGGCCACCTCGCTACTGATTGACTCATGATTGGTATGGATATGGAGATTTAAATGATATTTTCAGCCAATCAGAAGCGACCCGCGACGGCCACCTCGCGACGGCCAACTCGCGATGGCCAATTCGATCAATCAGATTACAGTGGGTCTCTGAGGTGACTGTCAAGAATGATTAATCAGGTTGCAGAGGGACTCAGTAGTAACTGCCAAGTATTGAAGTCAGCGCTGAAGTAACCCAGAAGTAGTGGATGAAAGAAGTGATTGACTTCGATGTAGGAATTAGTAACACTTAATAGAATCAAATTTCCCCGGAAGCGAAAAGATCTCTGGCGGCCCTCTAAAACCTTCTTTACTGTTCCAATACAAAAACCAAGTGTAATACAAGTAAGTCGTTGAGTGAACGCCCTAGCAAGTGGAGCAGCAGCCTTTTAAAGCTAGCTAGTGTTGGGGACAGCCTGGAAAACTGATTTTGGAAGTGTGTCCCTAGTGTTTTCGATTGATTTGGTGGTTTGGGCGGTAGTAGTAAGTACCCGGGAAGTAAAGCAAGGAGGACTGGATTATTACCTCCTTGTTTTGTTGATTAAGTGTGTTTATTACAATTTTCAACTCCTTCACGACAACTGTTTAGTTAGCGAGCACAGTCGATGACTTAAGTAGTCAAGTGGAAAAAGCAGAAGCACAGAGTGCCACAGTCGACGCAGGAGCTGGAAAAGGTGCAGCGTCAAGTAGAACTACTGACGCAGGCGGATGCAACGAAAGATGAAGAAATGACGAGGTTGAAGGCGACATGCGAGCCACTTAAAGCACTGAATCTGGAGAAATTGGAGCTGAAAGAAACGCTGTAGGCTTCGAACGATACTGTTCAAGATGTGGAGAAAGACGCCGCTTGACGGGAAGAAATGGCACGGGCGAAAATTGCACAGTGGAAGCGCAAGTGGCAAGATGCGGTGGCTCGTGTGGATATGTTGGGACAAGGTGTTTCCGAGTCGATACAGCCGTTTCTTCGTCAGATTTCTGCGTCGCACTGCACGTAGAAGTTCGTTTGGAAGAGGCTACACAGAAGCTTGGAAGCGTTGAGCAGGAGAGAGTTGAATTGGAAGAAAAGGTGCATGGTTTAGAGCGAATAGTGGAGGAAAAGGAAGCAGAGGTGACGAAAACGAAACTAGAAGTAGCTTGCCTTCAATAAGCAGAAAGAGTGCGAAATGAAGCTCAGAAGCTTCAGAAGCTCACAGTGGAAGATGTACAGGACACCAAACCAGAGGAGCCTCTTGAGACGCTAGACCAAATATTAAAGAAGAATATAAAGCAGAAAGTTCTTGGAGGTCGGATAGTGATGTGGATAACTTTGAGGATGCCATTCCATTTGACAACGGAGATGAAGTCGAGGAATCGGAGCATTTGCTACATCTCCGTGAACTGCATGAGGTTGGGGACGATGAGACTGATGAAGTGATTGAGGTCGTAGAAGAGGTCGAAGATGAAGAGGAATTTTCATGGGATAGTTCGGATCAGTAATTTATCTCCCAATTGAATGGCACTGGGGTATGAACTTGGAAGAACAATGTAATGCCTTGTACTCGGTACTTAATCTGTGGAGCGATATTAAAACTCGATTTTAACATGCATTTAGTGCTGAACTGGAGAATTTAAAGATGGAATTGCAGCGTGAGGTTTTGCGTGAGAATTCGCGCATTTACGAGGATAAGGCTGTGATTGGAGAACCAATACAGGTTGCGTGTCGCGGTTGGAGGAGATTCGCACGACGAATCCTTTTGCGATTTTGGTCGAAGAAGCGTCTGGAGTGATGGATCCAATCTTGTTTTCGTGCTTTGGCTCTTCCTTACGGAAATTGGAAATGATCGGTGATCATATGCAATTACAACCGTCTGTTATGGGTTGAATCGACTTTGAGCGCGCTAATCGGATCAAGATTTCGATGTTTGAATGATTGATTATTGCACCTCCGGGAAATGAAGTGCCACCATCAGTGTTATTGATTAAACTCCGAATGGTTCTTTGCTACGACTATGAATGAAGATTCAGCACATACATATCTGAAGTATGGCAATTAAGAAGTATCCGTGTGCGTGCCTTTTGCTCGCTAACGCTGAAGTTACGCAAGGGGCGATTGTGGTGAAGTAGAGTCTATATTTGGGACATGAAAACGATTATCTGCGCCAGTTATTCATTTATGGTATATGTTATCTCGCCAAATTCTACATGCTAGCACGATGTCGCCTTTTACGCTGGTTATTTCTTCAAACACTGAATATTAGTGACAAAGATTGGGTTGTACCTTCAATAGGTGAATAATGTGAACCATTAGTGTAGCATGGTGTTACTGGTGAGATGCTTCTGTCTTTTATCAATTGCTAGTGCTAAGTGATGCATCTCGCATTTACACCATGCCCCGGCACAGTCGTTTTGGCTCTAGCATCATGGCAGTAAAGCTAATGCTAAGTGGAGCGCCTTCATTTCCATACACTGTCTGATTTTATGTCCAGCAACTAGAGGCGCTAGGACACATGAAATAACAAGGTAGCCAGACTAGGAGAACACACCATCCGCATCACCAACGAAAGTCAAGACATATACACAACTTACAAGCACAACGGCGGATTCATTCATGGCGTCAAAGCCAACGAAAAATCATGTGCCCTCGGCTTTATATTTAACAACAAAATGCGATAGGGCA
>CM047591.1:1327333-1337745 GCA_026184515.1 Peronosclerospora sorghi
TGGCCGACCAGACTGTGGTCAGCAGTGGCCACCACGTCCGCATCCACATTACAGGATGAACGAGTCACGTTTTTCTTTATACAGAGCGTAGCGTTTGATGGAAGAAAGTTGTACGTTGGTATGTTAAACGGACGAAGAAGACTGTGCACTGTAACGAAGGGGTTTGTACCCAAGTAAAAGCTTTAGTCTCTTGTTGGTGTTTAGAAATAGTAACATGTGGCATCGGATAGACGCTCTATTGTCCTCATTCCTACTTGAAGGTTCTTGGACGACGAGCTTGTTCTTGTCGTGAGAGGATTCAGTAGACTTAAAAGAGTTGTACGCAAGCGACTGGTACCGAGTGCGTCTTCCATACAATACTTGACGTCATGGGTCGCGTCCGCACCAACGATCGGTCGGCTACTTGTTAAAGCACTTGATGAAAATGAGGGCGACGACCTCGAAGGAGGTGAAAAGACACTTGAGCTTGACGCGGGGAGTTGGAAAGTGAATTTAGTTAGAGCGCTCAAGAGAATAAAACAAACTACATGTACTTGACTGATGTAAAGCAGTTGCACCTTCTGCGCCCTGTGCTCGCTCCCTTCTGCTGCCTCTGCAGCATTTTTCCATCCCTTGTGTCCTGCCGCCCATGATGACCCAAGACTTTGTGCTGCCACAGCCACTAGTCCACCTGGCGTCATCCAGTGCCACACTGGCAGTACTAGTCGTCATCGTAGGGGATGCCGTCTGCACCACTGCTCACATTCGACGTCTGGTCCAACACTACTGCGCTCTAGATCGAAGCAAGTCGAAAACAGGAGCGAGCGTCTCGACGCTATAAAGTCTTGCCTCTCGCCAAGATTCAAGATACTTGGACGTGCAATATATATATATATATATATATTATGTATTTATTATATAAGACCTAACGAGGATCGCCCGTTTCGTCGTTTCGTCATCGGAGGTGCCGCCACTATCATTAAAACTGCCGGTGCTGCTCTATCCGCTGCTGCTGTCGCTTCGGCGTCAGGAGCAATAAAAGCGTTAGAGACAAGAGGCGTCTCCTCTCTCTCTCTCTCTCTCACTTTGGCAGTAAAAGGCACTCGTGTACGTACAAATAATTGGATGAAAAAAAGACCGTCTCAACCGACAGACTGTACATACATACGACCGATTTTTTTAGCGGTGCACATGGACAAATCCAATCTGGATCACGAGATGACATGCACGGCAGCATCATGATGACGCACTGTCGTCAGCAATGGCCCCTGCATGCACCACTTACAGCATGAGGACGAGGGACTTTTATTTTGCTTGATGCAGTTGCAGAGAGTAGCGCTCGTAGAAACTAGACTGTAGTTGGGTAATGAAAAAACTTGACACTCGGCAATACCAAACCACAATCTTTACCACCACAAATCGATCTGCGGTATCGGTGGTGCTAGTGCTCGACTTGGTGAACTAATGTGGGCCTCTTCTCCGCATTACTTAAACTACCTACATGTAGTGAGTGTAATGAAAGGAGCAAGTGGAATTCCCACGTTGTTGCTACGGACATGGACGTTACTGGACAAACTGAACCTTCCCCATCGCGAAAAAACCAGTAGAATCACTAGACGTAGTAGTAGCACAGATCCCACTCTACAGGCTTAGGCCATAGAAACTACACTCCCCGAGATTGCCAAGACGAAAGTAAGCAAACAGAAATCATAACCCATGCCAGCGCATGGGTTACATTACATGATTCATGGGTTTTCTAATACAAGAACTGACGTAGGAGAGGAGTAGGTTACACCAAGGCACCAACAACTGGGTACACAGTTCGTGCATAGTGGGCAGGCGAAATTCGTGTACGAGCCTCCCCACGGACGGACTGCAAAGAAGCAGACGAGAGTGAAACTATCTCGCGCCACTTAGCGTCTTCATGCACAGCTTCTTTGCTTAATCTCCACATGACCTTTTCAAGACAATCAATCGTCTGACGTTGTCTCTCGCGTCATGGCCGACAATTAGGTTGCTACGGTCCTCTCGCCTCATTCCTCCATTCATTTTCGTCAAAGCACGTCGAAACCACTCGCGAGCGTTTCACGACTCTCTTCTCACTTGTCTTCCTATGGGCTCGTACCTCTCGATCGTCAATAACACGGAAGATACGTGGACATGCAAGATTGGACCGGACGAAGCGGCGCTCAAGATCGCGGGCGTCGTGGTGTCCGTGCTCGGAGCGGCCGCGACAGCCATTGGCACGGCGGGCGCGGCTCTACCTGCTGCTTCGGTCGCTTCGACGGGAGCAATTATGGTGTTTGGGCTATCTTCAGCCGCGAACTTTGGGTCGACCATCACCGATGGCATTAAGGACAACCTGGTAGCTGATGGGTACGTCGAGATTGCGCCGGGTGCGAAGCATCGATGGGGAAAGATGGGTCTCTCGCTCTGGCAACAAGGCACGTGCGTGCGCACGAACAATGTGGATGAAAAGACCGTGTCCACCGACACGCTGTACATGCGTCCAATCTTTAGCGGCGCCACGGACGGATCGAATCTCGATCACGAGATTCAGTTCTGGATTGACAAATTTGGTCTCGAGACGAACACCGTCACGGGCACGACTGAGCAAGAGCAGCGCCATCGTCACCGTCGTCATAAAGAGGAACGCGAGACCGACGAACAGACCATTCAGTTCTTTGCCAACGGTTCGAGCACGTATGATCCAAATTTTTACAGCCAGCCCCAGCGACAGCATCAGGAGGACGTGGCCGACCAGACTGTGGTCAGCAGTGGCCACCACGTCCGCATCCACGTTACAGGGTGAGGACAAGATGAACCTCCTGGCACTTTATAGCGATGAATGTTGAGAATGATCCAATTGCGTTCGTACATGTAATTCGTACAATTGATTGATTTGAACGAGTTATGACGTTTGACACACTCACTCTAAGTGTCAAACCTTTTTTTGGGTTGAGGGTATGAATGGGCATTCATTTACGGTGCTTTTGTTTATACTAATAATACAGCAAAGCTACTCAACAATGGAAAATAGTAATGGTAACTGGAAACACAAGCCAAAGAAGTGTATCCAGGACTCTCGCGTTAGTTGTCTCTAAGTTTCCGATTCAGTAATAGCCCAAGGTTGTCGCATCTTGCCCCATTAAGATTAAAACCCTCAATATGAGGTTGGAGTAGTGGAGCGTGAGATGGATGCTGTTCGTTACGTTTTATCGTCCTAGTCTTGTGCCTCGATAGCATTTTCCAGATACGAAAACACAGCGAATGGATCCTTTTGCATTCTTTTACTTGGTATATTACTTAAAACGTCGGAGCGTGTTACGAATGTCTTTGTCTCTTGATCTGATAATATACGTCCCATGGTCTGATACCAAACGTGCGTGCATTGAGCGTGTGTCCGACCACCCAATACGAAGGTATAGGTCGAATCTGATTATGCCACGTACGATCAAAGTCTCTCTCTCCTACCCTCGTCCGCTCGTACACTTTGAGCCCTTCACCACACCTTGTTTTTCATCGTCGATAGCACACTGTAAAGAGCTTCTTCCATCCTGTCCAGGATGATGTTTCTTGCTTCCGTGCTTGCCTTCATTGGGACGTTCTTCCGTGCGTCCAACGTTTTCGTCCTTGGTGAAAAAGTCGCTACCAATTTCACGCTCGTCGAAGAATTTGGCGTGAACCGAACTCCCCACATCCAAGTACGAATTCGTCAGGGTGACGTCCAAAGTCGAGGGGTGAATCTTGGCGGGTGGCTCGTTGCGGAACACTGGATGACTGCGGACGCTGCCTTCTGGCACGATGTCGAGGATTCGGTGGCCAATTCGGGGGAGTACACGACCATTACAAAAGCCAAGCGTCCAGACACGATTCGCACGAAACTGGGCGAGCACCATGCCACTTTTATCACGGAAGACGATATTCAACAGATCGCGGCAGCGGGACTCAACACGGTGCGAGTCCCCGTCGGGTTTTGGATTCTCGGGTATGACACGTTCGATCCAGCAACTCAGCGCGAGTGGCAGGCGTACACTCGAGGGACGATCGTCTACTTGGACCAACTCATTCGAGAGTGGGCCACGAAACACAACATTGCCGTGCTCGTTAGTATCCACGCGGCCAAAGGGTCACAGAATGGAGCGGATCACTCGTCCCCCGCACGTCCGGGACACATGTACTGGAGCGAATACCCGGAAAATGTCGCGAATACGATCGAAGTGGCACGCTTTCTCGCGGATCGATACCGTCACGACGACGCGTTCTTGGGTCTTGGTCTCTTGAATGAACCAAGTGGGAGCACCAACGAGGGTGTGGTGTATCAGTACTACAAGGACGCGTATCGAGCCGTGCGGTCAACTGGAAGCAACTGCGTCGTGAGTATCATGCCCATGCTAACGAAGCAAAGTCCCGACGAACTCGTTGGGTTCATGACACTGCCAGAGTATACAAACGTGTGGGTCGAGTGGCATCCGTACTTTATCTGGGGATATGAGCACATGTCGGACGAGGAAGTCGTGCACGACGCGGTTCAACATCAGTACAAGGACCGCGTCGAGAAGTGGAATGCACGGAAGGGACATAATCGTTTGTTTATTGGGGAGTGGAGTGTGGCCACGGCTTCCAACATGTACCGCAAGAATCGCGCCTTGTTTGACTCGTTTGTGCAAGAGCAGCGCAAGGTGCACGAACAAGCAGAAGGAGGGTGGGCCTTATGGACGTGGAAAGCCACGGGAGCCAGGGATTCCGATGTCGAAGCCTGGAGTGTCCAGAAACTAGTGGCAGAGACGCTCGAATTCGTCAAATGATCCGTACCGATCTCTAACTGCGAAGCATTTTAGACTGTTTTGGTTGTTTGCATTTTTAGGGTCGTCGATAAAATCAAACTCGGTGCTTTCGAAGCAAAAGTGGGGCATACTAGCAACGAAAGTCAAGGGGGAGGAGGCGATGCTTTGCGGCAACATGCTCGCTTGCACAGTGACTTTTCTTTGCCTCACTCGACGCAGCATGACATTCTCGAGCGACGTTTGTTCGCTGGTAACCTTCGCGAGTTGATCAAGGGCTTAGCTCACGTTACTAACTATGTTTAAGTAGTGGATGACTGACTACGAAAACCAGGATAAACGGGGAAAACAAATACAGTAGAACCTGTCAGATTTTATACTGTCAAAACTACTAACCTGTCATAACTAATAAAGATCGTCGGTCCCGACTTGGGCCAAGCCAACAAACTACGAACTAATAATGAATAGGTTTCGGTCAGTCCCGACCAGTAGAAGATTAATAATGCCATATCTTTTTTCTGTGACTTCTACTGAAAGTACTGTGTTGTGTAAGTTTTTTTCTGGCGAATACTAAACGAATGATCCTTCATCATCTCAAGCGTGGCAGGAAATGATGCTGAAGTAGAATCTGCTTGTTGCATCCAGTAAATCTGCAGCTTTACCAACATCTGATTTGCCTCGGCGTCGGAGATCGTTGGAGGTTCTTCACTGTCATCCTCGCCTTCTGGATCTTCTGGAACTCCAAAGTTTTTTCGTACGTGTTGAGAATCTCCGCAACAATTTCTTCTTCATCCGGAACATAACTGACTTCCTGCTCGGCGGGATAATTGAGCAGGTTGCGGATGTCCATCGGGTTGCTGTACCGAAGCTGGCGTATTTGCTCCTCTAATTCCTGGATGACTTCCTGCGGAGGCTCAACTTCAGCCGCAGCAACAGTTTCACTGGAAGACTCAGAACGAATTGAGCAATGTCTGAAGCAGTTTTGAATCGTCTGCGTCTTCACATCGTTCTTCCATGCTGCCACGGCCATGCGAATCCCATCCAGAACGTTGATTTTTTCGGTATTGGCAACACTGTTCTCAATCCGCTCCAAAAGCAGCCGGTTGAACCGACGACGATAATAGGCCTTGAAGTTGCGAATGATGCAAGCATCACAAGGTTGAATCTTCGATGTGGTGTTCGGCGGCAGGTAGACAACTTTTGTGTTGACCAAGGTGACCTGCGCCGGAAGGTTCTTGATGGGGATGCGAGCGCTGCAGTTGTCGAGCAGCAGCAGAACTTTGCGTCCATGCATTATTTTGTCGAAATCCGTCAGCCAAATTTTGAAAACATTCTGCGTCATCCATGCTTTTGCGTTTGCATGGTATTTGCAGCCGAATGAGTCTCGATTGACATTTTTAAAGCATCGAGGGTTCATTGACTTGCCAATCACCAACAGCGGCAACTTGTCAGTTGCTGCAGACAGCAATCGTGATGCGTTCCTTGTTTTGCTTCCGTCCTTCCAGATGTTGTCTTGCAAGCGAGTTGTCGGCTTGAATTCGATAAAAAGGCCAGTTTCATCCATGTTGTAAATGTCTTTCCATTCATATTGGTCAAGACATTGGCGAAGTTCGGGCAGGCTCTCAGCAAGAAGCGTCATGTTGACGGAGCCGCTTTCTCCAAAGCGGCGGTATGATTGAATTCCATGACGTTTTTTTAAATACTCCAGCCAACCATTTGAGAACTCGTACGTTGGCGACGCATAGGGATAAAGCCGCCGTAAAAAAATGGCGGCTTTCTCACGAATGAGGTCTCCTGAGATGTTGATTTGTGCCTCGTAGAGTTTGCCCACTGGATCAGGGCCTCTTCGACAAGAGGATAAGTGACGGTGCGGTGCGTCTTAATGCTGAAATTGGTGTTTTCAGCATCAATGCGAAGCAGAGCATCTGACTGCTACAGCGTGTTTGAGATCGTGCCTTGGCTAACTAAGATGTTGTGGGTTTCTTCTAGCCACTTTATCAGCTGACTGTGTGTGATCTTGGGGTTTGTGCGCTTGTGTTGACCAAGAGCGATGCGGATGGCATCGGTCATTGTCTTACGAGGTGGTTTGTTGACTCTAGGAGGAATTGGAATGGCTGGATGAGAGGGAGTGAATGGAGTGAGGAAAAAAAGAAAAAAACAGGAGAGAAGTGCCCATTTTATATTCAAAAATCAGGGCAAATTTTCGCTTTTTTGGCCCTTAGTAAATAGATGACATCAGCAGTTTACTACCTATTGCATGATGTCAGCAAAAAAACATACCTGTCAGATTTAATAAACTGTTAGAATTAATAACTTTGGGGTGGTCCCGAGACTATTAAATTTGACAGGTTCTACTGTAGTTTTTGTCCGCCCCTGACAAATCTGATTTGTCGCCACAAAAGTAAATATTAATAAGTCGGTTGACCACCAAAACCTTAAGCTGAGAAAACGTACTCTCAGTTTTCACCGCAAAATATCAGTAGGCAATTGGCCACCAAAACCTTTTTGATCATGAAGCTCAAGCACTTGATCGCGACCTTGTCATCCACTGTGTTCAACTGGCGTGCTATCCCTCCCTTTTGCTGACAGAGGGGTGTTGTATCATTAAAGTGGAACATTTTATTGGTTCCTCTTGATTGTGATACGTGTACGATAGTGGTCACAATGTATCATCCGAAAATGAAACCCTGCACGTCGCCACGGTGGTTACCAGCGTCGTCCCCATGCGATACGTAGGTTTCCTCAACACACGCCGAAAGGTAAACAGCATACACATCATAGCAAAACTCTCTGCATTCGCATTTTAACAACACGCTGGGCAATTTCGCTTCCATTCGATGCACCCAAGCCGTGCGTGTCGTGCTTCCACGTGTTTGTACTCAATATACCACACCCGCCTACGTGCGGTTGTGCAACTATTGCTCTTCGTGGCTACTGTCTCGGTGCACGTCGTGTCGGGGCACTCCGTACAAAACAATGACAAGAAGCACGATCACTTGATCCGTCAATTAAGTGATGCAGGTGGAGACTACAAGGATGATACCGTGCCCTTCACCTCGTGTGCAACACTCTTGACACACTCCGATACTTTCCCCTCTGCTTCAAGCTACCCTTAATTACGGGGTACCTCGTCATCGGTATCATCGCAGGCCCCTTCGTCGCCAACCTGCTCACGCAAAACCTTGTCGATGCCTTGTCCACCTACGTGACTGCATTGGAGTCTCTCGTTCTTCTCCTTCCAAGCAGGGCAGGAAATCTATTGCCGGAATTGCGACCCCAACTCAAGTCGATCGTGATTCTTCTCAGTGTCTTGTATGGCACCACGATGGTGCTTCTCACAAGTGCAATTATAGGAGCCGAGAGTGCCTTCTTCTACAACGACCTCGCCTTGAACTGTCAAGTGGGCATTGCGCTCATGTTTGGGTCCATTTCGCCGGTGGTGCGCCGGTGCCGCGTGAAAATAAATTTGTCCATGATAAATTTATCCGCGAGGTTAAATTTGTTGACCAGGTGGGAACTCGAACGACGGGAGGAAAGGGAAAGACGGGAAGAGGATCGCAGAGAACGCGAAGCTCAGTGAGCCCACGATCGCCCAATCCAAATGGAAATGATGGCCATGTTGCTTAAGAAATCATGAGGCTGATTTATCAGAACGCGACTAGCTCTCGAAAGGAAGGAAAAACATAGAAACGGAACTCGAAATAGAATCCGGACATAGGCAATAATAGAATGAAGGACGTGGTAAAAGCGCAACTTACAAAGTAGGGGGGGGGGTCTAATCCTGTCTTGGGCGTTGAAAGCTCCTCGACTCGAGAGCTATTTATTCCCTTTAGCGATATTGAACACTACTGGGATCGTACCTCCAGAATTGAAAAGGGGGATGCCATGTCTGTACGAACAATTAAAAAGTTACGCAAGAAGAGGTAGCACTGCAAGAAAGAGAAAGAGGTACCTCATGAAGCCATCTGCCAGTTGAGCAAGCATGTCGTGATCATAGGCATGAAAAGCAAGAAAATTTTCCTAAACAGCAAGTGATTCATTCGTACGACTTGCCCACTCATGTCAAACAACTAACACGATACGAAAACGTCTTACCAGTAAGTACTACGCCAATGTCTTCAGTTGGTAATTCTTGTCGCCACGGCTCCAGCTTTGCGAGTAGAGTAGGGATACGTGGTGGTCCCATTTTCCACGAATTCACGCAGCTCCTCAAAGGCTCGACAGAGGCGGTGCAACGTATCGAGAAGAACGTTTGGTGCATATGCAGTCAGCAAAGAAAGCGCCGAGGCTTCGTCTGGATTTTCAATCGCACTGAGAGTAGGGAAACATGAAACAAGTGAGCACGAGCTTTCAGATTCATGTACTGCTCGCACGCACTGGCTTGAAAAGATATCGCCACTTTCACGGAACAAGTTGTTGCCCAAGAACGGAAAGCCCGGACGATTCGCAAGCACCGACATCCAAAAGTCAGGGTGGAGGTGGATGACGTCGTTACTGTCGAGCCATTCTTCCATTGTTTCTTTTTTCGGATCAAGCAAGCGCTTGCCATGTCGCTAGTAGTGTGGCGCCAAAAACACGTTCGTCATCTACGCATAAAGGAAGGGGCAGGGTAAAAAAAGTCTTACGAGGAGCATCTTGTCATCTTGAGTGAGTCCTTTGAGGATACACACACCCTCCAGTGCGGCTTTCTCGGCCTCGTCCACGATAAGTGTTCGACCAGTTGTGGCAGCTCGAACTAGCCGAGAGTCATGCCACTCAAACTCTTTCCGTCGATTAGCGTTGGTGCTAACGTAAGCGTATGCACGGTTGTCTAGCACAGAGCAGTAAGTCGTCAGCCTGTCATCACAAGACATCAGTTTTCCAGAAAGACGTACATCACGATGCAGCTGATTATACTCGCACTCTTTATGGATCAATTGCAGCAATCGATCCGCGAGCTTCTTCTTCCCACACCTTGGTTCCCAATCAAGAGCCTATGGTTTGGACCGGCCACAGCATCTTGCAACATGTCTTTCATTGAGCGAGTATGCTTGGCTGTATCAAACGAGTGCGGCTGAGGGACCCACTCTGGGTTTTGGGGCGTTTGAATCCGGAGACGTTGCCAATGTCTAAGTATCCTCCTTCTTGTAGAATTGTTTCTGCTTGCTGCAGTTGGGATCCACTTGCAATTTCTAGAATCGGTGCGTTGCACTCGTCCAACAGCGAATCGACGAGTTTGCCTGCGCGTCTCACGAGTCTCGCCTGCGCGTCTCACGAGTCTCGCCTAAACTCTTCCGTATAACAATCATGTTATGGCGCACATCGCTCACAATGGCTGCAGTAACTTGGTCCTGCCTTCTCGGATCATTTTTAGCGGAAGCACTGTGGGGGGCTCTATCCTGCCACCAGCCTACACGGAAGCGAAGAAAACGTATCCTCATCTTACGCCGGCACTGGAAACCGTTGAAATATCGTCCATTGCTGCATGGTACACTGATCGTCTCTCAGCTGCTGAACGTTCCGAGCTACTGTCCCGTATCACTGAACACGGTTCGAAGGATACGCGCATGGTGATTACCGTCTATGGCATTCCTAACAAGGATTGTAATACTGGTCTTTCTTCTTCTGGATCAGTGCACAGCACTAGTGACTACCAATCGTTCCTTTCCG
>CM047591.1:1337845-1358390 GCA_026184515.1 Peronosclerospora sorghi
TGTTTCCCACCGTGGATATCACTTCATTCTCACGGTGGTCTTTATCACCCGTGGAATGTTTCTCTCCAACACGCAACGACTCTTCTGTTGCGTGTGGTAGTCCCTCTGGACTCTCACCAGCGGAGGTACCTTCCGCTGATCGTGTCAGAACAGACCTGGTGGTGCCATCGCTATCCACCAGACTGCCTGACGCTGCGGTTGTATCCTCTGATACAACCGGATTACACACAGGGTGATCAGATCCTGTGCGTCCGCCGCAGTCGATCGATAGGTTAACCCAGTCGATCGATGGTTTAAACTTGGACATCCATGGGATTCCAAGTATCACATCGAACTTGTCACCTAAATCGAGGACGATGAATTCATCCTCGAATGACAGTTCATTCAACTCGAAGCGTATTTTAATCACACGCTTTGGAATAGTCACGGTTGCACCTGTTGCTAACGGGACTGACAACATACTTCGTGGGGTTTATACCTCCACGAAGCTCAACAGCGTTAGACTCGGAGTTCTAACGAAATTGTTTGACGCTCCTGTGTCAAACAAAGCTCGCATGGGGACATCGCTCCCGTGCGGCTTAACCTCCAGGTTGATAAGAGGCTTACCATCACCCTGCACCTTTTGACAGGACATAGTCCCGTCTGGGGCTATTACCCTCACATGCCCTATATCGGCATCTGGGATAACATTCCCAGTAGGGCGCCCCGACCCTACTGGAGATTCTCGTTTTTTGCACCAACAGGGTGATGTCCCTGTTGGTGTCGCCGTGCAGCGGACGGTTCCGTCCGCTGACTGAGTGGCATCGGACGCGGTTCCATACACTCATGGGCAAAATGCCCCATTTTCGCGCATCTATTTCAGCGAATATTCCTCTTAAATTTCGGTTGCTTCGTGTTCGAAGCAACCGCAACCGATAGGTCCATCGTCTCTGGACCTTCACCGCCCATGCTCTGGCGCGGGTGGATGTTTCTTGAGACGAAGTGTTAGCTTCGTCTGCCTGACTGCTGATTGTTGACATGCCGTTGCGGCATGTCAAAAGCGAAGGGCTGTTGAGCGCTTCGGCTGTACCCAGCATGCGATCAGCGTCATCGCATGCTGAACTCCTCACGGATGCTCATGTCAATGTCATCCCTTAGAGTTTCTGGCGGGTGCCGGTAGAGACTCTGTTTGACGGGACCATCATTGAGTCCCTTCATGAAGCTAATGACCTGCATAGCAGGGGGCACCGGCTCATACACAGTATTTGACAGCAAATATTGCGTCTTCTGAGCGTAATCTTGAAGGTCAAGCTTACCTTGCCGGAGTTCCATAAACTCCTGCCGACTACTTAGCTCCATTTCTGGAGCTTCAAAGTTGAGCTTTAGCTCAGCTTTAAATTCCTTATAAGTAAGGAACGCAGAGTCATCAGTGGATCTGCGACTCATCGCCCATGCCCTGGCTCTGCCTCCTAGACATGTTGTGGCGAAGTACGCCTGTTGACGTTCGTCAACAATATTTTGCGCAGAGATGGCATCTTCCACCTCTGCGAACCATCTACGAAGGGGCTCGCCCCCTTCGCCGGTAAAGGGCGGTACTCGCGCCTTTAACACTTCAACGCTATGCGTTGTAGGTGCAGTTGCGGTCCGCGCTGCCTCTGGCGCGGGCCGTTCTGACTTTTCTAGGTAGTTTAGCCTAAAGCGGTTCACCACCTGTACCACTTCCTCTGGAGACTTACTCTTGAGGAAGGTAATGATGTCGGTCCCCATAGACCGAATCATTTCCGCCGTCGCGTCTTTACTACGCTACGAGAAGTGAGGGAAGTGTTTATTCACCTCTTCCAGCGTTCTTTCTCGCTCGGCAGTCGACATGTCTCGCGACATGATGCCGAGCGGCTCTTAATCTTCGTTCCGCTAGTTAACTAGCGGAACGGAACTGTGGTCATTAGGACGGACCACAAAGTGCTACCAGGTGTAACAGGACTGCTCCTGTTACAGGCTTACACTGTGTTGTGCGAGGAAGCGCGCAATACAAGAGGGGTAGGATTAGTTGATGACAACTAATCCTATACTAAAAGTAAATATATAAAAATTCTCTTGTTGTTTAGAACGCAAAATTAAGAGTGTTTATTAAATGAGTGGTTAGCGGCTAATAGTATAGTAATTACCTAACTAATTTAATAATATCAAGTATTAAACTAACTGTTCTATTAGTTAACCTGCATGATTCGGTAGTTATACCGAATCGACTTTTCCTTCGTAGATTATAATAACTTATAATCTATTAGTTGATTTTCAGAAAACGCGTCTGAAATTCAACTGTGATATTCTAACTTTAATATCAATTATGTAATGGCATCCCATTACATGCTGCGCCTGCTGCGCCTGCCTCGCCGGCCGCGCCTGCAGTGCCAAAGCAGGATCCAATGTTTGCTCCCCGGAACAGTGTGTTCCGGGAGTCGCTAAGAAATTGTGGGCCATTTGGCAAGGATATGACGTTGAATGACCTGGCGGACGACATCGGCATTGAGGTCGGTAGAGCAGCCAGGCCGAACCCGGCTAAGCTCCCGGCGAATAATCCAGGAAATGCTCCAAATGCGGGCAGAGTATATGCACCGGCGGTTCAGACGCCTGGAATGCAGTTCCGGCAAGCAGCGCCCGCCCCTGCCCCACAGCCTATGCAAGCGTCGTGTGCCAAGATACCCAAGCTCGGCATCGAGAAGTTTTCGGGGGTTGAACTGTTCCCCGGAATCGGTGCCGGCTTCAAGCAGTGGGCATATCTCTTCATCGAGGCTGTTGAGATAGCCGAGATTACCTCTGGCTTTGTGTGGACGGAGCGTCTCAAAGTAAATAAGCTTGGGGAATATCTCGAAGGGGTGGCAGGGGATAATTTTCGTGCAAACATTAGCACGTGGTGGCAAGCTGCCCCGGAATACTGGCGATACTGTATTTTATGTATATGGCGTTTCGAGTGACAATCTCCCCCCACCAGGCTGCAGTGTGTTTTGCTTCAGAGAAGAGTACAAAAAGGAATTGGACTGAGCACTACCTGTACCTGGTAGTCCTGGATCGCGAGAGTGGCATGGGCGAAACGATGGTGGTCGAGAACATCGTCAAATTCGCTGCGCCCCGCCTGAAAGTTGCAATCATGTCCAGGTACAATCATATGCGAGAGGATTACCTGTGACAAGCGCAAGAATTAATATCGCGGGCACAGGAATTGGATGAAGATACGCCGAAAACCAGGCCGCCTGCCCGTATGCATGCAAATTCGGTGACGGAGACCGGATTTGTGAGAAGATGCTCCGGCTGCGGAAAGCCAGGGCACATAAAGAGGGAGTGCCCGCAGAAAGGCAGGAAAATGCAAAGGAATGTCAACTCCAAGGATCAAGGTGGTTCCAGCGGTCAATGGAAACGAAAAATCGCGTTATCGACTATTTAATCGAAAATGAAGTTGAATTAACTGGAATGGCTGTCGGAGATGACATGCCTGCAACGACGTGGATCGTCGATAGCGGTGCCAGCAGTCACCTAGTGGCTGAAGAGAATTTACTTGTGGATGCAGTCACGTGTGGGCCGGAAGTGGTTTTTTGTTGCCCGATGGTGGAAAATTGGCAGTAGCCAAGGTTGGAAGAATCAAGTTGGTTACGCCTGGTGACGATCCTGTTTCGATCGAGCTCAGCGAAGTGTATTTTGCACCCAAACTTGCCAAGAATTTGATTTCACTTGGCAAGTTGCATGAAAAAGGGTGCAAAATAGTGGAAAGGTTTGGAAAGTTAACGATACAGTGGAATGGAAACACGCTGTTTCCAATTCGAATATGTGGATCTATTTTCGTGGCAGAAGTAATGCCAGAAAAGTTGAGCGGAGGCTCGCAGCAGTTCAATCACATGTTGCGGAATGCTGTCGCTGCGGAACCTGATGATGATGTGCAGGAAAGCACTCTACATCACTTCCATACCCGTTTGGGTCACTTGGCCTACGACACGGTCGAGAAATTAGCCAAGGACCCCAGGTCAGGCATCAAGTTGACAGATAGTACTCGACCCAATCGCCTGACCTGTGCTGAAGGAAAATGATCAAGGAAACCGTATCCAAGGACAGATTCGGGCGAAAATTGGCCGATTGAACGAGGCGGCGGTGTGATATGCAGTGACTTGAAGGGTGCGATCACACCGCGCGACAGGCGTGGAAACCGATATTTGGTGGTGTTTGTGGATCATTTTTCGAGTTACGTGCGTGTTTTTGCCGCTCGAACGAAAGAGAGAGCGGCGAAAATGTTTAAACATTTTTTGACTTGGTTCGAGAACGAGTTCAAGTGTCGTATTCACGTTTTACGCACGGATGGAGGCGGTGAATACAAAACCGTAGAATTGTTCTGTAAAAGAACTGTAGTGCGTCGACAGGTTACGGAGGCTGGCAATCCAGCCTCCAATGGAAAATCCGAGCGGATGAACCGGACCATCTTTAACATGGTCCGGTGTATAATTTTTGGGTCGGGGGTACCGTTGATGTACTTGTCCGAGACGGCGGAATACGCCTCTTATATTTTAAACAGTACCCCGACCCGTTCGAACCCTGGCAAAGTGTCGCCAGTTGAGATGTTGATGCACAATAAACCGTCACTGAAAGAAATTGTAGTGTTTGGTTCGCCGTGCATGGTGTGGAGGGATCCCAAAAAAAGACCCTCGCGAAACACACTGAAAGGGCCTTGATTTTAGTCCGCAATGATGAAACCAAGGGATTTAAGGTGCTGCTGTTGAAGGACAGGGTGGTGACGGTCACTCGCCATCTCAGTGCAATTGATACACTAGACAGGAGGCGAGTGGCCAAATTACGAGGGCGCTGGGTGTTGCAGATGAGGAGGAGGTGGGAAAACGCGCTGCAGGACGTGCAAGTGCAAGGTCGACTCAAGAAACCGGATTATCAAGACAATCTGAAGCGCAAGATGCAGGTGAAAAGGCGCGCAAGACTCCGAGAAAGTCTGGACGAGTAATCAAGAAACCCCACAAGGCGGCTGAACTGGAAAAAGTCAGCAAGAAGAAGTTGAAAGATCAAGAGAGCGTGATTAAAGTGAATGATGCGAAGGAACGTGAAATGATTGAAAATGAAATTTCGATTGATGGAAACAATTTCGAAGCCGAAGAAACTGAAATTGGAACTCCAGCACGCGATGTGCGTTTACGCTGTGGTAGAAACGGTTGACAGTGGAATTGTTTCCAAGGTTGCAGTTCCTGATCCGAAGTCCTACAAGGAGGCGCATGAAGGCGCATACTCCGATTTATGGACGAAGGCGGAACAGGAGGAGCTGCAAGCGCTCGAAGAAATTGGAACCTGGAAGATTATTAAGCGCCGTCCAGACAAAAAGTTGCTTCCCACTAAGTGGGTGTACAAGACTAAGTTGCGTGCGAATGGAACGGTCGAGCGCTATAAGTATCGACTGGTGGCACGCGGTGATCGCCAAGTTTACGTCCAGGATTACCACTTCACGTTTTCGACAGTCATGGAAGTCTACAACGTAAAGGTGATCCTGGCCATGTCACAGATTTGGGGGGTACCGGCGCGGCACGGTGATGTGCCGAGCGCCTACCCGAAGGCAGAGGCGGAAGATGACTGTGAGATTCATCTGAAGATTCCGCAAGGTATGCAGATTTTGATGGAATTACGTGAAATTTTTGATGTGGAATCGAATGATGAACTTTCATTAAAGTTGGAACGAAATCTGTATGGCCTCAAACAGGCCGGGAGGTTATGGCATCAACTGCTATGCCAAACGTTGGAAGGATTGGATTTTCAACAATGTGCACCGATACCTGCGTCTTCGTCAGGCGTGGAGTGGATGGCACCGTTCTAGTGGGAGCGTATGTAGATGACCTATTGGTCACTGGAAGCACATCAGACGCGGTTGAAAAGTTTTTTGATGAAATGAAAATACTGGAGCTCAAGGACCTTGGAGTCGTGAGCAAGTTTTTGGGTGTTCGTATTGAAGGGAACACTCGTGATGGATACAAGTTGGATCAGGAGGCTGCTATCGATGAGCTCCTGATCGCATATGATTTTGAAAAAATAAATGCAACGCGCCCGCCGGTGCTTAACATGGACGGTGTGGAAGATTTCAAGGAGTTGCTGCCTCCCAAGTCAAGGGAGAATTTACCAAGTATAAAAAGTTTTCAATCGTTGGTGGGCAGCCTCCTGTGGATTTATCGTTGTACCCGCCCGGATATTGCTTTCGCAGCGCACCGTGTAACGCGGCGTACGCACGCACCCACGGTGGGGGATTTCAAAGCAGCGAAGCGAGTCGTAAGGTACCTAAAGGGTACCAAGAGTTTGAAACTCCGACTAAATCATGATGACGGACTGCCACTGCCAATTCGGATCACCTGCTACACGGATGCCGATTTTGCAGGTGACAAGACAGATGGGAAGAGTGTGAGCGCAGTGGTGGTATATTTAAATGGCATTATCGTCTCATGGAAGTTTAAGAAGCAAACTACAGTGGCGTTATCTACGGATGAAGCAGAGTTTGTAGCTGCTGCTGTCGGCGGACGCGAAGCATTGGGGCTTCGTGAGTTGTTGCTGGAAATTGGTTTGTTCTCAAGGGCACCGCTGCTGATGAAGATGGATAACCATGCAGCTATCACGCATGTGGAATCGGAAGCAAGTGCTGTAAGCACAAAAAAACATCGACTTTAAGTTGAAGTTTTTGAAGGATATGAGCAAGAAAGGAGTGATTAAAGCAGCTCACGTACCAAGCTTGGACATGGTGGCGGACCTGCTTACGAATGAATTGAGTGCGCAGCGAGTCCAAGAATTGCGAAACCAAATCGGTTTGTGTTGAAGGTGTTACAGCGCGCGCCGTTACAGGAGGAGTGTTGATTTTCCGTGTAGCCATGATGGGCTTTCAAGGTAAACCATGTGGTGGAAACGGATTGCCTGATAACATTTTTATGTATGGTGTATACAGGTTTTAAGTCAGTAGCACTTAGAAAGATTAAGGTCGAGTCAGTAACTTAAAACATTTATATTTGATTAATATATATGACTTTTAATTTTGACAAACTTCGAGCAGTAGAACGACACTACGGGATACGGCTATTGAGAGCCGCTACAGCCCAACCAAGTACACAACTTCAAGATACCTAAGTCGCCTGTGCCAACAGTTCCAGTAGAGAGGCGTCGATCCCAGCGTGCTCTTCGTACTGCAACAAGCTGTTGCTGTTAAAATAGTCTACTTATATTTTAATTATTAAAAGTACGTATGACTATTTGTTTTAGTTAGCAATTTGCATTTCGTACTTTTTAGTAGCTAAAAGTACGCGTACTAGGTTCTGAGAACACCTACTTTTGCACTTATAAGTAATATAGGTAACACAACAGCTGTTAGAAGTTAACTATATCTTCAACACCTTATGCATATTCATGTTAGGCTAGCTAACCACTTCTCAATACACATTCCATTGATCAAGTCCCTGGTTCGGTCACTTTCATCTACTCCCTACGATCTGTCTACCGGTGTCATTTTCTTAGTCTAGCTATAATTGACTGTTGTGATATTGACTTAAGACGATTTGGTTATATTAGAGTTAATATTGGATATCTACGACTCGTAGTTTTCAGCTATTCTGCACAAGTATGGACGGAAACACCTTTCAAAGGTTATAAGCCCAAGGGTCATGATGTTTCCAGCGATGACGGCTCCCAGGAAGAAAAACCGGCAGCATTTGGTGCCGAAGGAATAAAGATTTCGGAAATGTTCCAAAAGGTTTGAGATCGTCTCGACAAGCTGGAAAATTTAAGGGTTGCACAAGATGCGAACAATTTCGGCTTTAACAACTCGATGCGTTTAGGTACTCGCACGCTGTTAGCGTCGCTTGAGAGCACGCTCGAAAGAAGCCTCAAAACCAACCCAATTTTAATAACCAAAATTATGGTATGGATACATCAGTGGAGAATCGACCTCCTGTGTTCAAGACGACCTCCAAAGAGTGCAAGGTGTATATCAAAGTTTTCGATGGAGCTGAGGTGTATCGTGGTCTTGGAGCTGGTTTGAAGGATTGGGGCAAAAGATTTATTCGGCAAATTTCAATAGCTGAATTGGCCTGCGGTTACTTTTGGAGTGAATATATCAAGGTCGATCTGTTAGGCCACTACCTCCGCGGTACTGGCGAACGCTACTATAATCGATAGGTTGACTCGTGGTGGAACGAGTCACCAACCCTGATGCATGTGATGAATAATATGTTGAATTCGTTTTAAACATCCATCTCCTCTGCACAAGCGATGAAGATGTTCACCAGCCGCAAGAGTCCCAAGCGTTCAAGGAACGCTCATTTTCTCTATTTGGTTGCGATTTGTGAAGCTGTTGGCGGAAGTGAACCACTCGTTTTGGATAACGTGGTTCACTATGCTTTGCCGGAATTGAAGACTATACTCATGGCTAAATGTGATCATACTCGATCAGATTTTCTACGCCAAGCTGAAGAATTGTGCCACTTTGCACAAGCAGTTGAAGGCAATTCACGAATTGCTAAGACATTTAATGCTGAAGTACTAAATTGGGTGGAAGAAAAGAGGAGAGTGGTGAAGTGTCACGGTTGCGGAAAAGTTTGTCACATTAGACCCAAATGTCCAAATAAGCCGGAAAAAAAGTTTATTTCTCGCTCACTATCACCAATTTTGCGCCGAAAACTAGATGGATCACTTGCATTCTTGATTAAGGTGCCAGTATGCATCTGGATAACGACCAAAATACCTTCGTGATAGTGAGGCAGTTGACGGCACGTGCTTTCAGACTGATGGACACAGATGGAAATTTTGCTAAAAGGTTGGATATTCACCCAAGTCTTTGCAAGTGAAAAACCAAGACCTTTCGAGTGGATAGCGTTTACTTTGTCACGCATTTGGCGAAAAACATATTATCCTATGGTCTTTTGGAGTAGAAGGGGAGTAAAATGGCGATGGCGTCGATGGCAACCGCATTTTGTTGCACACGTTCAGCCGTTCTCAAATTTTTGACATTCAACATACCAACAAGGTCTTGACAGTCAATGTCTAGGTGATTATGGATAATGAAATAAGTTTTACGGCCGTTATGGCAACTATCGAGGGAATGATACGGAATCGGTCCGAAAATCAAATGTCCAAAAAGGGTCATTGATGCATTTTCATGCTAGACTCTGTAGCCGGTGCGTATACGCACGGTGCAGCTAGCGCACAGAGGAAGACTTTCCTTTAAGCGGCATTCGCCGCTACTTAGTCGATACGCCCTTATAAAATGGCTTAGTAGGAGAGATTTCTCCTACTCGGGGCCAAGATTCCCACTTTGGTTTACAATTAGATTTCTCTAATGCCTTAACGTAAGGCTCCCTTACTAAGGTTGTAGCTAAAGGGAGGGCTCCCTTTACGCTACTGCACTCACTACACGCGCGACCGGTCGAGGTCGTGCGTCTGTAGTCGTTGAGGGAAAATGTAAACCGAATGTATATTTAATATATAATTAGCCTAAATTAATTTAAACTAATGTAAACTATATGTAATACTAAGTAGAACTTACCAAATTCGTACCTAGCTAAAATTTAATGTACACCACCGGTGTACCAACACGTGGATGGCTGACACGCCACCCCCAAGTGCTCCTGCCCTGATTGGTTAAAATAACCAATGGTTCAAAACCTTTCGAACCGGTCAATACTGACCCCAACCGTAGTGTACTCACGTACACCACCTACTAAATGTGACTCGAATGTAACCCTGTTACATCCTCCCCCATCAAGACTATTGCTTACGCAATAAACAAAATTTTAGTTGGAGAACTCCAACTGCCAGAACCTCTGGCTAACCATGAGCACCATTAGTGGTGCTAGCTATGGAGTCTCCTCAAGAAGAGGAGGTAGACTATTCCGAGAACTCGGAGGTGGATGCCCTTGGGGATATCTCCCCAACGGCTGACTTCTACGACAACGCCGAACGGCGATGTAGGCATCCTAATCCGTTCGACACACGTGGGGAAAATGCACTAACTAGTGCGCCACCACTGATAATGTCGGATGATGCATCCGGATTGCCTAAGGCGATCATCACCAATGAGCTGGACGCAGCTCATGAAATCCAACTTGCCGCACAGGAACTAAAGGCTGCGTTACGCGCCCCCAAACGCCTGCAAAGGGCGGCATATAATTTTGACAGTCCTCGTGACCTTCCAAAGTGGGCTAGGCGTGTGGTAAGGAATGGTTTAGCATCCTATACCCCTGCCCCCGCGGCTGAACAGACGTATCAATGCGAGCGCCGGTAGAAACTCCGGCAACAACTTCTTACGCAAAAGCAGTTCACTAGCGTTTCATACCGAGATCGCCTAGACAGGCAGGCACAGGGTGCCCCTGTTGAGAGCCTCCGCGAGGTTCCTATCGTTCTTTATCCGGGAGAAAGTGCTGATGATGCGGAGAAGAAGTTCCGCGCTTGGGCGGAAGGGGAGAAGCTTCTCCCCAGCTTCAATGAGCTGCACAACAGCTATTCCCGTCGTGACATTTGGGTGGAGAGGGCGTTGCGCCTGGAATTCTCCAGAGCCAAAGAGATGGAGCTATTACGTGCTCCATATCACACGCGCTACTCCAGCGCCCCTGTCTCCACCACGGTGCCAGAGAACAGTGTGAGCGCCACATCTGCCTCCGGCGAATTCCCAATTACTGGGAGTGAAGGGGCTTCTCGTGTCCCTTTGGTCGTTGACTCTCAGTGGGATTCTCCCGCTCGAAAGCGTCAACGACGTCACGGCAGTCCTGCCGCAGGGGAGTCTCGGACTCCCACGAACTCTGTGAATGTGGATACCTTTCCACTTCACCAGGTACTGGGCTCACCCCGATGATGGCGTCGTGCCATCAGACGCTCCACATGGTAATGTGGAGTACCCTCCGTATCGAGAACTGGAGGAGGAGGTCGCGCTATTGCGACGTGAGTTCCACGGGCGCTGTGATCGACACAACCGTCGCATCCATGATGCCCAGGAGGGACTCCGCGACGAGGGGAGTGCGAATGAACGCCTCGAGGGGCGGCTTGCCTCCTTCGAGTCTCTCGTTGCGTAGCTTCAGGGTCGTATTTCAACCCTGTCGGAGATGTTCCGACCTGTTGCGCCTTTCGGCTATCCGGTTTCTCACCCTCCTCCGAGAGGGGACCCGCCTCCGGGTCCTGGTATGGCTTAAGCACACCGACATAAAAGGTTGGATGCGTACGCATCGCCTTCGGGATGTCTAAGGTGTACGACAAGCCCTTTCGGGCTAACACCTTAAAGGGGCCCACAAACCTGGGGCGCAGTTTATTGCGCAACACATTTGAAACTGCATGTGTAGGAAGATTTTTAGCGTTTAATAAAACAATTTCTCCTACTCTTTATACTTTTTTGTTACGCCGTCCCTTTCGGTCAGTTTGCTTCTTCTGCTTGTCTTGGATTTCCGCCATGGCATTGCAGACGTGTCGTAAGACACTAAGGCGCGTCGATAAAAACTTATCGATGTGCTTTCGCACAGATACAGGGCTGACATCAGGGAATTCCCCCCTCAAGCCCTGGGACACACACACGTGGCGTCAACGGAACCCTCGGATTCACTAATCCGCTCACGTAAAACGGGGTAAACCCCGTAGATGCATGTACCAAATTGTTGATAGCGAATTCGTCCATCGGAAGCATCTCACTCCAACTCTTTGGAGAGTACGGACATAAACTCCGGAGAATATCCTCAACAATGCGATTAACGCGTTCCGTCTGACCGTCCGTCTGCGGATGATCCTCAGTGGACATGAGGAGCTTGGTGCCCAGCACCCTAAACAACGCCCCCCAAAACTGTCCCGTAAAACGTGGATCCCGATCCGACACAACGGAATCGGGTAGAACATGCTGTCGAAAGACACGGTCTAGAAACACTTTCGCTGTTCCTTGTCCATCAATGGACTCTGGCACCGCCGCCAGGTGAGCCATCTTGCTCAAACGGTCTACAAAGACCAATATGCCGATGTTACCGGCCTTATCCTTCGGAAAACTGAAGATAAAATCCATACTAATGGATTTCCAACACTCCGTTGGAACGACAAGCTCGCCAAAGGCGCATCTGAACTTGCAGAGGGTTTATCCCTCTGACACGTCTCACAGGTGCGTATATACGCACCGACCCACTTATACATGTTGGGACACCAATACAAAGCGCTTAAAGCGCTGTAGGTCTTATCCCGACCTAAATGACCCCCAGTAGGGGCGCCATGTGACTCAAAGAGGACCCTATACTTCAGTTACTCATCATGAGGATCTACCACCCGCGGAGTGTCCTCCGCGCTCGTGATATAATATAGCAAACCGTCACAGTACCTGTAACGGTGTAAACGAGCTTTAGCTCAACTTGACAGGGTTGGTTCAGACAAGCTAAGTCCCTTTCCACCCAACGCGCTGATAAGCGCCGTACACTGTGGGTCTTTCTCATACGTCTGGTGTATGAGATCCACCACAGACGAGGTGACATAAATGTCGCGTGAGCGAGCTCTTAATCGGGACGACGCGACAACGCGTCTCAAGCACGTTCTGCTTGCTAGGTTTATACTTAACCTCAAAGTTGTACTCCGCAAAGAAGGAGAGCCAACGAGCTATCCGTTGCGAGAGATGAGGCGACTTTGTCGCTGTCCGTAATGACGCGTGGTCAGTATAAACCACTAACGGCTTTGAGCCGAGTAGGTGAACCCTAAATTTGACAAGAGCATACTTCATTGCAAGTAGCTCCTTGTCATGAACGGGATAATTCCGTTCCGCAGCTGTAAGCTGCCTCGACTCAAACACAATCACGCGTTCCCTTCCTGCATCATCTGCTTGTAACAAAGCACATCCGATTGGAAAATCGGAGGCGTCGCAGACGACACTAAATGGTTTCCCAGAATCTGGGAGAGAAGAACAGGAGCTCTTAACAAGCTTCCCTTAACCGCTTCGAAGGCGGTTTGATGTTTGGTTTCCCAACACCAATCCACGTCCTTCTTAAGAAGGTCAGTTAATGGCTTCGCCATCTCAGCGTAGTTCTCGTTGTATTTGTGGAGATAATTGGCTAATCCAAGCCACTTCCGTAAATCTCTAAGATTTAAAGGCGAAGGCCACTCCACAATGGCTTTCACCTTTGCGGGATCCGCCTGCACTCCATCCTTACCGATGAAGCATCCGAGGAAAGGAATTTACTCAGCACCAAAAATACATTTGGATGCGTTTGCATAGACTTTATATTCTCGCCTACATTCAAGCACAGCTCGAAGGTGTATAAGGTGCGTCTGAACATCAGACGAGTCGCCTTCCGCGCGACTATGAACGAATATATCGTCGAAGTAGGTCTGAGCGTACTTTCTAAGAGGGCGGAAAGTTGAGTCACCAAGCGATTAAAAGTCGCTGGAGAATTCGAAATCCCCTGTGGCATAACAAGCCACTCCCACAGCATGCCGATAAGCGTGCTGACCGCTGTAAGCGGAATATCGGATGCTCGCATGAGCACCTGATAATACCCGTCCACCAGATCTAAGGCACTGTACACAGTACAGCCCGCCATATTATTCTGGAGGACATCCTTCCGAGGAATCGGAGTTTGCATGGGTACAGTAGCTGTGTTCAGCTTGTTGGACGCATGCACAATGCGCCACTTTCCGTTCGGTTTGCGAACACAAAAAGTGGGAGAAGAGTGGGTAGACTTGCTCTCCCGTACCATCCCTGCCTCTTCTTTCTCCTTGAAGAATGCATCGATAACGTCGCATTGCTCCTTGGGTAGAGGCCACTGCCTATTGACGCAGTATTTGGTTCCAGGAACCAAATCAATTTCATGTCGGACTCCCCGATCCGGTGGTAACCCCATCGGCGGGTTGTCACTACTGACATCTCCGAATACCTTAAGTAAGGAATGGTAAGGGTCCTCCGGATCCGCGAGGATATTGAGATCGCTTCGGGCATTCAATGCCTGTTTGGTTTGCACCAAAACTGACTCGTCCATCGTGGATGAGGATTTCAACTCCTCTTTCGGACGTAATACGACAACCTCGTCGATTTCATCTGCTTTCAAATCAGTTTCAAACTCGTTGAAGGACATCTCCTCCAACGACAACAGTTCGCCTACCCCAGGCAACCGTTCCAGGCTTACGCCTTCTGTGACAACGCCTGTCACACTATTCAGAATCCTATAGGACTGCTGACTACTGGCCTCGGAGCTAATCCCGGGACCCCGATGGGGGGAGTCAATTGCCCCATCTATTGGAAGCGCATCGCGCCTATCCACAGAGGTCTTTAACTCTACCACCGGTGACTCGCCGGTCTCACCTACAACGGCGTATTCGGAATCATTTCCGACGTGCGAAAGAGACAAACTTCGGGTCTCTTCGCTTGGAAGCGCCTCGCGCTTAACCACAGGGGTCTCTATCCTTACCATTGGAGTCGCCTCAGAGGAATCCACCTCTACCAAAAGCGACTCGCCAGTATCGCCTATAACGGCGTGGTCGGAACAGTTCCGAACGTGCTGGCCCTTCTTTCAGGCCTCCCATGAAGACGGTGATGGACACATCATCCGAATACGCTTTCGCGTACATCCCTGCCAACAGGGTCTTCAGTTCTCGGACATATGTTTCCAAGTCCCTAGTGCCCTGACGGCACCTCAAAAACGCCAGCTGATTCTGGAAAACCACCGTTTCCCTCGGGGCTTTGTGCTGTCGTCCCCTACCCTGGGGATTAACAGCACTGAGGGATCCCCCAGTAGGGCGCCCCGCACCTACTGGGAGCCGTCGTTTCCCGACGGCTTGGACAAGGGCTTTTTCCCCATCCTTGGACCCTTCCAGCGACTATCTCGATGGGGATTTTTCGGGCATCTGTTTCGCAGATGATCCGTGCTTCCACACAGGAAGCATTTCAGCGGCCTATGCCGCTGCAACATAGCTAAGAGCTCTGCTTCGAAGCTCTGCGAAAAAGAGTCAGCGTGACTCTTAGCGGAAGGTTTCTCCTCCGCTTCGACCTGACTCAGGTCCATGGGTTCGGGACCCACCTTAGAGGAACGGAAGTTCATCTCGGCATTAAACGCCATCTTAAACGCCTCCTCCAGGGATTGGGGTCGGCATCGGAACAGTTCCGAACGTGCTGGCCCTTCTTTCAGGCCTCCCATGAAGACGGTGATGGACACATCATCCGAATACGCTTTCGCGTACATCCCTGCCAACAGGGTCTTCAGTTCTCGGACATATGTTTCCAAGTCCCTAGTGCCCTGACGGCACCTCAAAAACGCCAGCTGATTCTGGAAAACCAGATCAGGCGTAGCGAACATGTCCGTAAGCTTTTGTTGAAGGACTTCCCAGGTTGGGAGCACGCTCGTGACCGAATCCGGACACGTAAACGCCCATGTAAGGGCTTTGCCCGTAAGATGGGTCAATGCAAGTCCCACTTGCAAGTGATCAGCGATCACATTCGCTGTGGAGAAGGCCGTTTCTACCTCTCGCAACCACACGTAAAGGTTTTCACCCTTCTCCCCGGTGAACTCCTCTATCTTAAATGATAATGGGGGACGCGCCCCCGTGGAATGACTTCCACCAAAACTCGCCTCATGGGCGATGAGGGAATTGACCCTTGTCTTCACGGCCTCAAGGCTCTTCTCCACTAGGAGCTGCATACCCTCGTCACCTAGTAAGGATAAGAGCCTGTTAAAGGCTTCCCGCTGGACGAGGGTCAACCTATCCCAATCGTCCTGATTCATCCCTTGCAGAGGATGCCGTAGTCTACCAACACAGGTGTTGGATTGACTACAAGTGCTACCAGATGTAGCCGGTGCGTATACGCACGGTGCAGCTAGCGCACAGAGGAAGACTTTTCTTTAAGCGGCGTTCGCCGCTACTTAGCCGATACGCCCTTATAAAAGGGCTTAGTAGGAGAGAGCTCTCCTACTCGGGGCCAAGATCCTACTTTGGTTTACAAGTAGCTTTCGCTAATGCCTTAACGCAAGGCTCCCTTACTAAGGTTGTAGCTAAAGGGAGGGCTCCCTTTACGCTACTGCACTCACTACACGCGCGACCGGTCGAGGTCGTGCGTCTGTAGTCGTTGAGTGAAAATGTAAACTGAATTTATATTTAATATATAATTGGCCTAAATTAATTTGTACTAATGTAAACTATATGTAATACTAAGTAGAACTTACCAAATTCGTACCTAGCTAAAATGTAATGTACACCACCGGTGTACCAACACGTGGATGGCTGACACGCCACCCCCAAGGGCTCCTGCCCTGATTGGTTAAAATAACCAATGGTTCAAAACCTTTCGAACCGGTCAATACTGACCCCAACCGTAGTGTACTCACGTACACCACCTACTAAATGTGACTCGAATGTAACCCTGTTACATTTGCCAACCATTTCCGACTTCACGTGTGCGATCCCACTAGTCTCCAGCAACCAATCCACTTGGCGGTACTGTTCCTCCAAGCTTCCATTCAGGTCCGAGAAGATCACGTCGTCCGATGGAGTCGGACGCGTGGCCTCGTTCGTGTCGTCCCGCTCGATCCCGCGTCTTGTCTGGTTGGGATGCCATGTAAACGCGTCCGACGCCACTTGCTGCTGATACTCGCCCATGACAGCTTCCAATCTCTTGGCAATCGTTAATTGGCCCTCAAGCATCGCACGTAGCTTTAGATTCTCGACCACTGCTTTATTCGCTTCTTCTTTTTGACGCTCGGCGACTTGTTTCCATCGAAAAAACACGTCCTTGTCCTCATCACTGGCGGAAAAGGCTTTCGGGCTCCCGACTTGATTTAAACTCGAGAGGGTTTCCTCGATATCCACAACCTTGCGACGGACATAGTCGAGCTCATCTTTCGCACGTTTCCGACGCTGCGGCTTGGCTTTCGTATACGGAGTCAAGCGAGCATCTTTCCCTCCATCTCCCGTCGCACGAGTGCCAGTATGCATTTTCACGGGATGCTCCGCTTTCTCAACCTTGACGACGGCCTCGTGCTCGCACGGGTACGGGCCGTCGAAAGGCTCGCACGCATTGGCCACATACGCTGGTGGGGGGCCCCTAGGGTGGAGGGGGGTGCGGGAATGGCGACCCTATAAAAAGGGCATTGTTACATAGATGTGTAGAAATGGGCGGGGGGGGCGAATTAACAATTGGGGGCGTGGATTTAACATTCCCCTATAATTATAATCATTAAAGGCTTTTGCTAACTTACATACCGTATGTATCGTGCATACCCCCTTTGATTGGCTGTTTTCAGCCTGCAGGGTTTAGGGTTTAGGGTTAGGCATTAGGGGGGGGGATACGGTATGTACGTTAGCAAAAACCATCATTAAATGCTTTGATTCTTTTATAAACTTTAAATGAATTCCTTAATCAAAATTAATAAAGGGACCGACTAGGTGCACCCCCCCCCATTTGCTACGTACGCCCCTTACACGTAAGAAAATGCCGCACCTACATATATATATAGTATGTATGCGTGTAGCCTTCTCGAAAAACAACAATCGCAAGGAGCAGAACACATATTTAGTAACTTTCGCTATGTGAGGGCTGACAGACATATAAACTGCTCACCTACAGCAACTTGACGCTACTGTTGCCTAGCGAGGGTACTTAATTACCGTCGCAGCGAAAAGATGCTGCGGGAGCCACGGCTATTGGGTTGACTGCTAGGCTGCGTCGCACGTTTATTGCGGCGCTTGTAGACAGCAATCTGGTCGTCCACACGAATACCCCATTGTAGATGCTCTGCTTTGACCGCGGCGTTTACGAATAACTTGAGCTTTTCCGCACGCTCGCGAATCGTCTGCTGCGAAAAGTTGCCGACAAGGTGACGATGTGGCAGGTCGGGAATATCTCGGCGTTTCATGCCGTTCTCCTTCAGGAGACGATCACACAACGAGCTGCATCATACCGTGCAAACATCCTTTGAGTATCGTAGAATGTAGACCGGGAGCGATGCGAATCAGGTGGACGTACCGGAAGGTGATGTACCGTTTCCAGCAGTAAACGGTGCCGTAATTCGTGGTGCGGATCTCTAGCTTGTACTGGATGAATTTCTTGCAAGTGCGGTTGACCATGCGACTGTCAACGATGCGAGCCGAGACGAGACCAATTTCATCGGGAACTGTACAAGCACGACATTTAGTTTTCTTCGTGAGTCCATGTCGTAAAATAACGTCTTAATGAGACAACGTACTTGGTAACGAAGCGTCCTCGACAATTGCCCGTTCTTCTTCTTCCTCCACGTGCTTTACAACGTCTTGGATCTGCACAAACGCCAGGAACTGGTCGTCTTCCGTCGCGTTCACCTCAGTGTTGATAGCGTAGCACCCAACGTGCGGGTCAAGGCCCAGGACTTCTTCGCCCGTGCCAAATCGTGTGTCCACCTTCGTGCGAGGTGACAAAATACGTTCGTCGTCAAGGCTGACGTCACGACTGGGTACTGTAATTTGCATGCCACCAACGGATTTGTCCATCTTAATAGCGTAACTTTCGCCTTGCTTGTCATAATTTACGACGAGGCCTAAGCCACGCTGACGCACGAGCACGGGCACGTCCTTGGATAGCGATTGTTCGTACTTTTTGTTCTTCTCTTGCTGAATGCGCTCTTGTTTAATACCCTCGGCTTCCTCTTCAGCTCGTTTGCGAGCAAGAGCCTCTTGTGCAAGTTTCCGCTCTCGTTGTTCACGTCTCGGCGCTACTTTTCCAGGAAAGGTGTAACCCTAACCCTAGGGGGTGTGCACGTAGCAAATGGGGGGGGTGCACCTAGTCGGTCCCTTAATAAATTATAACTATAATTAGGAAAAATCTAATGCGCGCCCCCCCCCCCCCATTTTGGGGGGCAAATAGCGCTCTCCTAACTTTTTGTGAAAAAATATTCAAAATTATCATTTGGGGTGGCGCATTAGCCAAAATGGGGGGAGGGGCATTAGATTTTTCCTAAAGATGTTTTTTTTTAAATATCTTGCCGCGACACATTCCCTAAAACGGGTGAACCACCTTCGGCTCTCGGCTTCTGACAAGTTGCACGGTTTTTGCAACGGTGTCATATGTCCGTAAGCGATCGGGTGGAGCTCCTGGTCCGTGATGCCACCGCGATCTGCGCGCACTTGCTGCCGTCTCCTTGGAGCCGTCTTGACGGCTCCTCCCGAACTCAGTCGCTACTTCTTGGGGTCACGAGTCGTCTTGGAATGGTCGTCGCCCCCGTTGGCGCTGCACCAGTCGCTTGATTCGCCGCCTACACACTTGCCACGACCGTTGCGTGAGTCGGCGCGGCTGTGCGCGTCTCCGCGCCTGCCACCGTAGTCGTCGGTGACACGTACGTACTTTCTCGTCTTGCCATGTATTCTGAGTATTGGAAGTGCACTAGCGGTGCACAGCACTTCAAGGTATCGGCGCCAGAGTAGTAGCCCACGGTAGGGCATATCGAGTGTGCTAGAAGGAATAGTTATCACAATAGGGTAGGAGAGCCAGGTACAGGGAGTTCTCACTTCGAGATTGGTAAGCCACTGAAGAGGCCCCCGGCGGGGGGGGGGGAACGCGTCTGGCACGCGTTCAATCAAGAAGTAATTGCATGTGGTTGTCGTGAAGCGGACCCAAGAATTTTGGTCGGTTCCGGTCAACAATGGACCGATCGGACTGTCGGCGATCGGATTGGTGGAAAGTCAAGAGGTTTTTGGGTCAGTCATGTGCAAGGGGTGTCCAGGACACAAATTCGGGTAGGTCACATGAGATTGCGTGTACTACATATTTCCATGTTTGGTACATATTGGGGACTATAGGGGGTAGGTAGTAGTTGGAGATTTGCCAAGTTGGGAATTTGCTTTCTTTTGGGTTTTGCTTCGTAAAGGTTTTTTTGGCTTTTAGCTTCGCTTAAGTGATCGTTGGACCCCCAGCTCAACCGGGGTCGTTTTCACCTTACGCGTTAGTCGCCTCTGCACGCCGCAGAGTGTTTTGGGAGCGGAGGGTCGAGTAATCCCCTCCAGCTCATTATACCCGGCCGGGATGCGTTATAGACGCATTTGTCCCGCCGGAGGTCCCTCGACGGGAGCGTACTTTGGTCGACCCCCAACGTTAAGTTGCACACGTTTGGAACGTGTTATTTCACCTATTGGATTATTTCGTGGAGATATCGTTCGTGGACTACGTCACGTTCTTATTGGATCTCCCTATTGGATTGGATTATTGGACCTCATTGGATTACCGGAGTTTATCTCCCATATTGACCGGGCTTTACGATCGGGTTAGCGATCTGCCCTCGGGAGTATACGAATTTCGAGTATAACCGGTATACCCGTACCCAGGGTGAAGAGTTCCGCCCCGGGTACATCACCCAGTACGGTCTACCGCATTTAAACCACAAGTCAGTCCCAAGCACCGATCCACCGAGTGTGTTACCAGCCCAATCCATCGGGTACACAATGTGAGATGCGAAAAGAATCGGACCAGGCGTCCAGTGCTGACGATCGGTCGTCTGCCAGCAGCGAACGATCCGATCGGATCGAAGACGAGGGTTCGCGGGGCAACCCCCCCCCCCCGTAAGTTGGAAGGCCGGGCGAGATGGTGGTCAGGTTC
>CM047591.1:1374913-1431397 GCA_026184515.1 Peronosclerospora sorghi
AGGTCGACCGTTCTGCTTCCATCCCGGGTCTGTGCTGACTTCCTTTTTCATATATACCAACTGTTTGCCGATATCACCAAGGCGTTCGACGCCTTATTCGCGGCGTATCGGCAGTCTAGTGATCACCGCAATCAGCTCCGACCGATCTTGGACGGACTGATCGGCGCACGCCATGACTTGTCCCGTATGGAAACTTATCGTTCACATCTCCTAGAACAGCTCGCGGTAGTCGGCCGACAGATGCTAGTAGACCAGTCCGACCGGTTCCTGCTCCGCACACAACGTGGTGAACTGGAAAGGCAGACCAGCTAATTTCAGGCTATGGTCCGGGAGTAGATCGGGAAGGTCGAGTCCTTCCAGGCCCGATCAGATGCCTGGATCCAGGAATCAAATCGTCGCTGGGCGGCCGTAAATCGATGTTATCAACAGTTAACTGACTTGTTACATCAGCGTCCGGATGTTCGTTCCAATGCTGACCGGTCTGCATCGGCCGTTCCGGTCGGTCTACATAAAGACCAGACCCGGCGCCATTCATTGGCCAAAAGTGTCCCACCGAAAATTTCACAAACTTCCCAGTCTAAAAAACGCAAGGACGCGCCGAAGAGCTCGAGGGCGCGGGGCATATCGGGCGACTTCGAGCTCGAGGAGAAGCGCGCGGTGCCCCAGAAGAAGGCCAAGAGACCGGCGCTTCTCTCAAGTCCCGAATCGGTCGCGGATGACAAGTCTGTCCCCACCAAATCTCGTGCGCCCTCGCGCCCCCGTGCAGCGCACACCAAGCGCATAGAGGTCTCGTCTGGAGAAGGCTCGGAGGGCGGATCCAGTGACTCCGAATATCTGATGACCGCTTTATTCAAGTCTCGGTCGGATCGGCGTCGAGGTTCCGTTCCAGCGAAGCCCGCATCGGGGGATAAAAAGACGACCAGCTCCCAGAGTGATGGTGCTGTGCCGACGTGCGGGTCGACCGGATCGGTTCCTTCGTTCCAGCCCGGCACCTCTGGATTGCATAAGCATGCCCGACTGAAAGGATTGTTGGCTGGAGGTCAGCCTCTCCCATCTCGGACTTCGGATGCTACTTCGCCGTGGCCCTCGTGGAAGATCGGCATCCTGTACCTGTAACGGGGTTACATTCGGGTAACACTGAGTGTTGGTGTACATGAGTACACCACGGTTGAGCCAATATTGGCCGGGTTGAAAGGTTTAGAACCTTTGGTTATTTTAACCAATCAGGGCATGGGCCCTTGGGGTGGTGTGTCAGCCATCCACGTGTCAGTAAACAGGTGTGTACTCTACATTTTAGCTAGGTATGAATTAGGAATATTCTACTTAGTGTTACATATAGTTTATATTAGTTTAAATAATTACATATTAATTATATTCAGTTTACTTTCCACTCCTTAGTACAGACGCACGACCTCGACCGGTCGTGCGTGTAGTGAGTGCCGTAGCGTAAGGGGAGCCCTCCCCTTAGCTACACCCTTTGTAAGGGAGCCTTTCCGTTAAGGCACTAGTACAGGCTAGAGTAAACTAACCCGGGAATCTTGGCCCCGAGTAGGAGAGCTCTCTCCTACTAAGCCCTTAATAAGGGCGTATCGGCTAAGTAGCGGCGAACGCCGCTTTAAGGAAAGCCTTCCTCTGTGCGCTAGCCGCACCGTGCGTATACGCACCGGCTACATCTGGTAGCACTTGTAGTCAATCCAACACCTGTGTTGGTAGACTAGACATCCTCTGCAAAGGATGAATCAGGACGATTGGGATAGTTTGACCCTCGTCCAACAGGAATCCTTTAAAAGGCTGTTACCCTTAACGGGGGAAGAAAGTATGAAGCTCCTAGTAGAGCAAGGCCTTGAGGCCGTTAAGGCAAGGGTGAATGCCCTCATCGCTCATGAGGCGAGTTGTGGTGGATGTCATTACACGGGGGTGCGCCCTCCATTATCGTTTAAGATAAAGGAGTTCACCGGAGAGAAGGGTGAAAACCTTTATGTTTGCTTGCGAGAGGTCGAAACGGCCTTCGCCACAGCGAACATGACCGCTGATCACTTGCAAGTGGGACTTGCATTGACCCATCTTACGGGCAAAGCCCGTACATGGGCGTTTACATGCTCGGAATCAGTCAAGGACGTGTTTCCAACATGGAAGGTCCTTAAGCAGAAGCTTATGGACATGTACGCAACGCCTGATCTGGTTTTCCAGAATCAACTGGCGTTCCTGAGGTGCCGTCAAGGCACTAAGGACCTGGAGGTTTATATCCAGGAGCTTAAGACCCTGTTGGCAGGGATGTACGCGAAAGCGTATTCGGACGATGTGTCCATCCCCGTCTTCATGGGAGGCCTGAGAGAAGGGCCAGCACGTTCGGAATTGTTCCGATGCCGACCCGAATCCCTGAAAGAGGCATTCAAGATGGCGTTCAACGCCGAGAGGAACTTCCGTTCCTCTAAGGTGGGTCCCGAACCCATGGACCTGAGTAAGGTCGAAGCGGAGGAGAAACCTCCCGCTAAGAGTCATTCGGACTCTTTTTCACAGAGCTTCGAGACAGAGCCCTTGGCTATGTTGCAGCGGCGTGGCCGCTGAGATGCTTCCTGTGTAGGAGCATGGATCATATGAGGAACAGATGTCCGAAAAATCCCCAGCGAGACACTCGCTACAAGGGACCAAGGGTGGGGAAAAAGCCCTTGTCCAAGCCATCGGGAAACGACGGCTCCCAGTAGGTGCGGGGCGCCCTAATGGGGGATCCCTCAGTGCTGTTAAGCCCCAGGGTAGGGGACGACAGCACAAAGCCCCGAGGGAAGCGGTGCTTTCTAGCACTTAGTTGGTGTACCAGCCAGGTTTGCTGGTAGTCCTTGCGGACGTGAAAGGCTTTGATAACCCTTGGAGAGTCTTGATAGACTCTGAAGCGTCTGACAATTACGTCAGACGGGCTTCTGTTGTGAAGAGTCGGCTGTATGCCGAGGCTCTAGAAGCACGTTCTCGTGACGTTGTCACGGTCCGTCTTGCGACGGGCGTACAGGTTTCTGTACCCAAGGTATCGATTGACCTTAAGCTGAAGTTTGTAGACTTCGACAGCTTAGAACGTTGCCTAGTCCTGGATTTGGACTCGAGGTATGACCTCATACTGGGCATGAAGTGGCTGGAACGCCACGAGCCATGGATAGACTGGAAGTCTAAGTCCATTGGCTCAACGCACCCGCGGTCGGGTGAAGCATTGGCGAGTAATGAACCCACCTTTGCTCGATCGCAAAAGCGATTCTGGCTTGAGATTCCAGATATTGGGATGTCTGAAATGATCATTCCCAATGGCGTTAAGGAACAGTTCCTTAACGAGGGGGATTCGGCGGTTAATTCCCACGCCGTGAACGGCGAGACTGGCGAGTTACCTGTGGTAACTCCAGTGGTAGGGGTAGAGACCCCTGTGGTTAAGCACTAGGCGCTTCCACACAAAGAGACCCGTAGTTCGTCTCTTTTGCACGTAGGGAATGTTCTGACCACGCCGTTATAGGCGAGACTGGTGAGCTACCTGTGGTAACTCCAGTGGTAGGGGTAGAGACCCCTGTGGTTAAGCGCGAGGCGCTTCCAAGCGAAGAGACCCGGAGTTCGTCTCTTTCGCACGTCGGAAATGATTCCGATTACGCCGTTATAGGTGAGACCGGCGAGTCATCGGTGGTAGAGGTAGATACCTCTGTGGATAGGCGCGTGGTGGTTCCAGTAGATGGGGAAATTGACTCCCCCCATCTGGGCCTCCAGATGAGTCCCGAGGGCAGTAGTCAGCAGTCCTATAGGATTCTGAATAGTGTGACAGTTGTTGTCACAGAAGGCGTAAGACTGTAACGGTTGCCTGGGGTAGGCGAACTGTTGTCGTTGGAGGAGATGTCCTTCAACGAGTTTGAGACTGCTTTGAAAGCAGATGAAATCGACGAGGTCGTCGTGCTGCGTCCGGAAGAGGTGTTGAACTCCTCATCCACGATGGACGAGTCAGTTTTGGTGAAAACCAAACAGGCATTAAATGCCCGAAGCGGTCTCAAGATCCTTGCGGATCCTGAGGACCCTTACCATTTCTTACTTAAGGAATTTGGAGATGTCAGTAGTGACAACCCGCCGATGGGGTTACCACCGGATCGGGGAGTCCGACATGAAATTGATTTGGTTCCCGGAACCAAATACTGCGTCACTAGGAAGTGGCCTCTCCCCAAGGAACAATGCGACGTCATCGACGCATTCTTCAAGGGGAAAGAAGAGGCAGGGATGGTACGGGAGAGTAAGTCTCCCCACTCATCTCCCACTTTTTGTGCTCGTAAACCGAACGGAAAGTGGCGCATTGTGCATGCGTATAACAAGCTGAATGCAGCTACTGTACACATGCAGACTCCGATTCCTCGGAAGGATGTCTTCCAGAACAATATGGCGGGCTGTACGGTGTAAAGTGCCTTAGATCTGGTGGATGGGTATTATCAGGCGCTCATGCGAGTGTCCGATATTCCGCTGACAGCGGTTAGCACGCCTAGCAGCATGCTGTGGGAGTGGCTTGTTATGCCACAAGGGCTTTCAAATGCACCAGCGACTTTCAATCGCTTGGTGACTCAACTCTTCCTCCCTCATAGGAAGTACGCTCAGACGTACTTCGACGATATATTCGTCCATAGTCGTGCGGAAGGCGACTCGTCTGATGTTCAGACGCATCTGATACATCTTCGAGCAGTGCTCGAATGTATGCGAGATCATAAGTTATATGCAAACGCATCCAAGTGTATCTTTGGTGCTGAGGAAATTCCTTTCCTCGGATGCTTCATCGGTAAGGATGGAGTGCGGGCGGATCCCGCGAAGGTGAAAGCCATTGTGGAGTCGCCTTCGCCTGTAAATCTTAGAGATTTGCGGAAGTGGCTTGGATTAGCCAACTATCTCCACAATTACAGCGAGAACTACGCTGAAATGGCGAAGCCATTGATCGACCTTCTTAAGAAGGATGTTGATTGGTGTTGGGAAACTGAACACCAAAACGCTTTTGAAGCGGTTAAGGGGAGCTTGTTAAAAGCTCCCGTTCTTGCTCTCCCAGGCCCTGGGTAACCATTTAGTGTCGTCTGCGACGCCTCCGATTTCGCAATCGGATGTGCTTTGTTACAAGCAGATGATGCAGGAAGGGAACGAGTAATTGCGTTTGAGTCGAGGCAGATTAAAGCTGCAGAACGGAATTATCCCGTTCATGACAAGGAGATACTTGCAATGAAGTATGCTCTTGTCAAATTTAGGGTTCACCTACTCGGCTCAAAGCCGTTCGTGGTTTATACTGACCACGCGTCCTTACGGACAGCGACAAAGTCGCCTCATCTCTCGCAACGGATGGCCCGTTGGCTCTCCTTCTTTGCGGAGTATAACTTTGAGGTTAAGTATAAATCTGGCAAGCAGAACGTGCTTGCAGACGCGTTGTAGCGTCGTCCCGATTACGAGCTCGCTCACGCGACATTCGTCACCACGTCTGTGGTGGATCTCATACGCCAGGCGTATCAGAAAGACCCACAGTGTACGGCGCTTATCAGCGCGTTGGGTGAAAAGGGTCTTGGCTCGTCTGAGCCAACCCTGTCAAGTCGAGCTAGAGCTCGGTTACACCGTTACAGTTACTGTGACGGTTTGCTATATTATAGCACGAGCGCGGAGGACACTCCGCGGGTGGTTGTTCCTCATGATGAGGAACTGAAGTATAGAGTCCTCTTTGAGGCACATGACGCCCCTACCGGGGGTCATTTAGGTCGGGATAAGACCTACAGCGCTTTAAGTGCTTTGTATTGGTGGCCCAATATGTATAAGTGGGTCGGTGCGTATATACGCACCTGTGAGACATGTCAGAGGGTTAAATCCTCTGCAAGTTCAGCTGCGCCTTTGGCGAGCTTATCGGTTCCAACGGAGTGTTGGAAATCCATTAGCATGGATTTTATCTTCGGTTTTCCGAAGGATAAGGCCGGGAACACCGGCATATTGGTCTTTGTAGACCGTTTGAGCAAGATGGCTCACCTGGCGGCGGTGCCAGAGTCCATAGATGGACAAGGAACAGCAAAAGTGTTCCTAGACCGTGTCTTTCGACAACATGGTCTACCCGATTCCGTTGTGTCGGATCGGGATCCCCGTTTTACGGGACAGTTTGGGGGGCTTTGTTTAAGGTGCTAGGCACCAAGCTCCTCATGTCCACTGCGGATCATCAGCAGACGGACGGTCAGACGGAACGCATTAATCGCGTTGTGGAGGATATTCTCCGGAGTTTATGTCCGGATTCTCCCAAGAGTTGGAGTGAGATGCTCCCGATGGTTGAATTTGCTATGAACAATTTGGTCCATGCATCTACGGGGTTTACCCCGTTTTACGTGAACGGATTGGTGAATCCGAGGGTTCCGTTAACGCCACGTGTATGTGGCCCAGGGCTTGAGGGGGGAGGATTCCACGATGTCAGACCTGTATCTGTGCGAAAGCACATCGATAAGTTTTTATCGACGCGCCTTAGTGTATTACGACACGTCTGCGATGCCATGGCGGAAATCCAAGACAAGCAGAAGGAACAAGCTGACCGAAAGGGGCGGCGTAACAAAAAGGTATACAAAGTAGGAGAAGTGTTTTATTAAACGCTAAAAATCTTCCTATACATGCAGTTTCAAATGTGTTGCGCAATAAACTGCGCCCCAGGTTTGTGGGCCCCTTTAAGGTGTTAGCCCGAAAGGGCTTGTCGTACACCTTAGACATCCCGAAGGCGATGCGTACGCATCCAACCTTTTATGTCGGTGTGCTTAAGCCATACCAGGACCCGGAGGCGGGGCCCCTCCTGGAGGAGGGTGGAAAGGCGGATAGCCGTAAGGCACCGCAGGGCGAAGGAAGACCGAAAGGGCTAAAATGCGACCACGAAGCTCCGCAACGGTCGTCTCGAGAGAGGCAAGCCGCCTCTCGAAGCGATCAGTGGCATCCCGCTCATCGCGGATCCCCTCGTGGAGATCATGGATGCGAAGGCTGTGTCGATCACAGCGCGCGCGAATCTCACGTCGCAATTGTGCGAGCTCCTCCTCCAATGCTCGATGCGGAGATTACTCCACCCTTTTATGTGGAGCGGCTGATGGCGCGGCGCCATCATCGGGGTCAAACCCAGTATCTAGTGAAGTGGAAAGGTTATCCACTCACAGAGTTCGTGGGAGTTCGAGACTCCCCTACGGCAGGATTGCCGCGACGTCGTTGACGCTTTCGAGCGGGAGAATCCCGCTGCTGGTCAACGACCAGAGAGGCATGAGAAGCCTCTTCACTCCCAATAAGTGGGAGTTCGCCGGAGGCAGATGTGGCGATCACACAGTCTTCGGACACCAGGGTGGAGACAGGGGCGCTGGCGTAGCGCGTGCGATACGGAGCGCGAAGTTGCTCCATCGCCTTAGCTTTGGCAAATGTAAGGCGCAACACCCTCTCCACCCAAATGTCTCGACGGGAATAGCTGTCATTCAGCTCATCGAAGCTGGGGAGAAGCTTCTCCCCTTCCGCCCAAGAGCGGAACTTCTTCTCTGCGTCATCGGCACTTTCTCCGGGAGAAAGAACAAAAGGAACCTCGCGGAGGTTCTCAACAGGGGCACCTTGTGCCTGCCTGTTTAAGCGCTCTCGGTACGAGACGCTAGTGAACTTCTTTTGTGTAAGCAGTTGTTGCCGTAGTTTCTCACGGCGTTCGCGTTGGTACGGCTGTTCATCCGCGGGGCCAGGGGTATAGGACGCTAGACTAGTCCTTACCAAACGCCTGTACCATCTTGGAAGGTCACGAGGACCATCGAAATTATAAGCCGCCCTTGACGGGCGTTTGGGGGCGCGCAACGCATCCCTTAGTGACTGTGCGGCAAGTTGGGAGTCTTGAGTTGCGTCCAGCTCATTAGTGATGATCGCCTTAGGCGATTCGGATGTATCATCCGATACGGGCAGGGGTGCGGCACTGGTTAGTGCATTTTCCTCTCGTGTGGGGAAGAGATTAGGCTGCCGACAACGCCGTTCGGCGCTGTCGGAGCGGCTCACCATTGGGGAGGTATCCCCAAAGGCATCCACGTCCGAGTTTTCGGAGTAGTCTACCTCTTCTAGAGGAGACGCCATAGCACCACTAGAGGTGTACATATGGATGGCCAGGGGAACTGGCGTTGGAGTTCTCCAACAAAATTTTGATTATTGCGTAAGCAATAGTCTTGATGGGGGAGGATGTAACGGGGTTACATTCGGGTAACACTGAGTGTTGGCTTACATGAGTACACCACGGTTGAGGTCAGTATTGGCCGGGTTGAAAGGTTTCGAACCTTTGGTTATTTTAACCAATCAGGGCATGGGCCCTTGGTGTGGTGGAGTGTCAGCCATCCACGTGTCAGTACACAGGTGTGTACACTACATTTTGGCTAGGTACGAATTAGGAATATTCTACTTAGTGTTACATATAGTTTATATTAGTTTAAATAATTACATAATAAATATATTCAGTTTACTTTTCACTCTTTCGTACAGACGCACGACCTCGACCGGTCGTGCGTGTAGTGAGTGCCGTAGCGTAAGAGTATCCCTCCCCTTAGCTACACCCTTTGTAATGGAGCCTTGCCGTTAAGGCACTAGTAAAGGTTAGAGTAAACTAACCCGGGAATCTTGGCCCGGAGTAGGAGAGCTCTCTCCTACTAAGCCCTTAATAAGGGCGTATCGGCTAAGTAGCGGCGAACGCCGCTTTAAGGAAAGCCTTCCTCTGTGCGCTAGCCGCACCGTGCGTATACGCACCGGCTACAGTACCAGTCTGCCCTGACCAAGCAAATATTAGTACGGTCTCTGTCGCGCCCGGACTCCTGGCTCTTTCATCCGGCTCCCAAGACCCCTGACACTTCTGCATGGCGGGCGGACTTGGTTTCAGCGCCACAGATTGCCCTTCTGTACGCAGATGAGCCGTGGAAGGTGTTCTTCCGCCCTAAGCTGTGGCCCATGTTTGCGCCGACTCCGTGGATCGACTCCTTCCTAGGTCGAGTGAAGACTTTCAACGAGACTTACAGCCTAGCGATCTGGGATTCCACGCACTATCTAGTGCTTCCCGGTCGAGCGCAGCGTGACCAAGGTCTGATCTTGTTCCAGAGGAACCGCAAAAGACGCCGGAGTCGGGCAGGCGAGGCCTGGCAGACCCTATGCCAGTTTGTTATGGGAGGGATGCAGGCCCGCGAATGCGACCTCGACATCTTCCTGTATCCTATGATTCTCCATATGGCCAAGCGTCGGGTCGAGAAAGCTGGGGTGCTAGATGACGACGGCGCCTGGTATCCTGGTTTTAATTGTGACGAGCCGGTCTCCAACCTCAAGGACGCTTTGGCCCAGAGCGATCGGAAGGAGCCCTGGCGCAATCAATACCAGAACCAGATCGAATGCCATCCGGCGTTGACTATCGGCCGTCTGTGGGGCGATTGTGATCCTTGATGCAGCAGTTAGCTGATCATATAATTCGTAATATAAGTCATCATTCCTTTCACATTGCTGATCATCTAATCACTTGACCAGGTTTCACCATTTCCTCCAAGCTTGCACCAACACGTTATCATATACAATTTCCATCCACATCGCGAGAATCATCACTACGTTCGTCATTCCACTACTCCAGTTCGTCACGGTTCATCACAGTTCATCTTAAATTCACAAAGTTTCGACCTCACACATATTCACACCGATCGATACACTGATCGGCGCTACTGTGGGTCTTGGTATTCGTGGGTCTGCATTACTGCGAAGCGATTCCGAATGACTCGGTCTCGCTCGAACTCTCGTAGCAGTGCTTCACAGTTTAGGTAGAGCTCGTCGATCCAAATTTCTTCATCATGATCCTTCCACCGGACCATATATTCTCGGTGGGTGCGTCCGAAACGGTTCTTCTTGACCGATCGGACATCCAGCACCTTCTCCAACTCGAGCTCGTCCTCTTCCAATGGCCGTTCCCAACTGTCCTCCGGCAGCAGAGCTTCATCGAAATCGAATCTCTCTGCTACGTCCACCAGACAGAGCATTTTAGGCCGATCGGGGAATTCTCTAACCAGCTTCAACTTGGAGACGTGCACGATCGGAAAAAACTTTGTAATCCGTGCCGATCGTTATCAGACGGGCCGGCATGCTCACCGATAAGCTCTGCTACACGGAAAGGACCGTGCCACAAATATGAGCCAACTTCTTCGCATAGCCCTCCTTGACCCGATCGAGGTATAGCGACACCCTCTCCCCTGGTTCAATACCATGGGGTCGGACTTGGTCGTTGTTCCGGTCTGCCCGATCTTGTATGGCCTGACGTAACTTTTCGTTGACGACTTCTTTCGCGTACTGATAGTGCTTATGGACCTGCATAAGCCAACGGCGGGCATCGCGGTCGCGGGTCCGAGTGCAGCCGATCGGTATCGCCGCTTCAAGTGTCGATCGAGGGTCCCATCCATACGCCAGATAAAAAGGCGTTTCTCCTCGGACCCGATCGGTTGAAGAGTTGAGGGTGAATACCAGCCTCTCTGCATACTCGTCCCAGTCACGTTGGTCCGGATCGTCCACGTACATCTTGATCGCCCTTGTGATTGTCTGCACCATGCGTTCAGCCGATCCGTTCGCTTGCGGGCGATATGCCATCGTCGCGCTCTGTTTCTGGCCCAGAATGTTATTGAACGATCGGAACACCTCGGACATAAAACCGGGTTCCCGATCGTGTCTGATAACCTCGCTGGCACCAAACCTTCTGAATACGCATTCTTCATAACTCTGGGCGATCTGCTCCGCAGATCGGGATGCACTAGCCTTCGCAATCACCAGACCAGTGAACAGGTCGACCCAGATAAGTAGCTCAGTGTTGCCGCTCGTCGATCTGGGAAGCGACGGTATGTGGTCCATTGCTATCACCTGGAAAGGGTAAGTGGACTCGATATTCCCGGCGATGGCCCCTTGATTACCGGCCTGCCCTTTACGGTCTAGCAATCAGTGCAACAGCCCACATATTTCTGCACGCTCCGAAGAAGTCCTCTCCAGTGAAAGTGGGCCCTGATCGTGTGATATGTCCTGCCTACGCCCTGATGTCCCCCTTCTAGACTCACATGATAGTGATGAAGGACATCCGGCTGCAGCAACTCAGGGATCACCAATTTCGCCAGTCGGTCTCGATCGGCACTGTCTTGGTCAACATCGCGGCAGTAATATAGAAATCTATTGTCATCCACCTCGTAGCTGTCCGCGATCTTGGCACACTCTTTCGCTTGATCATTCGTCAACTTGGCCAATTCACCGCGCAGGTATGCTTTCAGGTTGAAGATCCACTCTTCTTCGTCCTGCTCCTTGAGGATCCGTTCCGCCCATAGCTGTTGCACTACACGCTCACTCAGCCTTTCCTTCGGGAAAAATCGGCGAGACTTCTGAGTCCGCGATCTAGTCGCAGCCATCACATGCACCTGGTCGGGTCTATCCTCGGGCTTGATCACCTCCGGGAGACTGTTTATATCCATTAGCTCGAGTAGAACGGCCTCCTTGGTGATCGTCACCCCGATCTGGTCCCGCATGGCCTGGGTCGCGAGATGGTCGGCGCTTCTATTGCAATCCCGTTTCACGTGCAATAGCTCGTGGTTGGGGTAGGCTTTTAACGCCTTCATCACCCGGTCGTTTAACAACTTCAGCCGTGGTGCCTTGCAGTCGATCTCCCCAGTGATCTGCCTTATCACCAGGTTGGAGTCACCACATATGATGATCCGACCTTTCTTCTGTGATGACAGCAGGTCGAGACATAGAAGGAGCCCCCGATATTCCGCCTCGTTGACCGTTATGTCCGGCGTGAAATATTGGCGGCGGCTGCAACTATAGACCATTGTGGTAACTTCCACAGTATGGCGCTATAGGAGACGACCTTCTTCTTCACGCTAGCCGACCCGTCGAAACTCAAGACCAGGAGTTCTTCATCCCGATCGACGGTCGGTGGCGGCCGTGAGATAGAATGTCGAGGTTGTTTCCTTGGGGCAATCGCCGTCAGAGATTCATCCACTTCATACCGAGGGGTGATGATGGCGGCCAATGTGCCCAATATCTCTTCCTCCCCTTTGACGCACTTGACGACCTCGAGAGATCACTGTGACAGGATGGCTGACCATCTGCCGAGCCGACCGTCCATCCCATTGGCTTATAGCAACCAGGCCAATGTTGACTTCCTTGATAGGGCCTTTATGGGTCGGCCTACCAGCAGGTTATAGCACACATCCAAAATCCGTAGTAAGGCCAGATCTTCTTTTTCGACGATCCCATAGTTGACTTCGTTAGGCTTCAATGTCCGGCTCGTAAAAGTGACCGGGTGGTACACTACATCATGTTCTTGCGCTAGCGTGGCGGAAATGGCCCACTTACTAGCATACACAATGACGGTCGGCATTTTTTTCCGGATCAAAGTGCCTGAGAATCGGTGCCGTCGCCATATTAGCCTTCAACATACCAAAAGCAACCTGTGCACACTTCATATAGTCATCTGCCTCCATCGGCGGCAATCCTGCAGCCCGATCGGAGTCGCAGCCCCCTCTTAAATTTGCCCGATCTGCTTCGCGCAACATATGATAGTCGACTTCCCGGAGCTCGTACAGCACGGCCGCGTAGACCGCGAAGTCTTCAATGAAGCAGCTGTATAATTCAGGCTCTCTAGGAAGGACTGCATTGCCTTCAGCAATCTGGGAAACGGGAGGTTGCTTAGTGACTCCAAATCTTTAGGGTTGGCCTCTAGCCCGCTTATTGATACCATATGACCCAAATAGGCGACCTTGGACATGCCCCAAAAACTCTTCACAGCACTGATCGACAGGTTCCAGAGATCACATGTCTCCAACAACCGTTCAACCTTCTCGCACAGATCGCTCCATGACGAGGCAGGGATCAGTATGTTGTCGATGTATCATCGCCTCCCCAGAACGGACGGTCTAATTTCCCGATCGGGTTCACCCTCTGAAATACATCATAGTTTTCGGTGGGGTCCCGATCGGTACTGATCTTGAAGTGTCCATATAGTGCGTTGTCGATCAGCCTCTGGTAGATCTGAGGCGCGTTCTTCAAACCAAACGGCATGCGGTTCCACTCGAACAGACCGAACGGCGTAACAAATGCAGAAATCTCGCGTGCCCGATCGGTCATCGAAACCACCCAGAATCCACTTGACATGTCCAGCGAGAAATACCATAGGGTCTTGTCCAGGTCTTCCAGCAGATCGTTGATCAGCGGCATCGGGTACACCATAAGCTTGGTCAACCGATTTACCAACCGATAGTCAATGAACAACCTGATGTCGACGCCGTTCTTCTTGATTACAATCACGATCGGCGAGGCCCAAGACGAGGTCGACGGTTTGATAATCTTGGTAGCCAACAGTCCTTTAATCAGATCAGATAATTTCTCCCGGTACTGTGGCGCCACACGTCGGCATCGCTGAGCGATAGGATTGGCATCACCAACATCGATGTCGCAGATTGCTCCGCGAGTATCAGGGGATTGGGCATTGCCTTTCCCGATCAGCAGGTGCTTCTTTTTCCAGATGATCTTCTTAAGCTGATCGATCTGGTCCGTACTGTTGACATCCCGATCAACCACTTGAAGATCGTCCCAGGTGACTTCGGGCGGATCGGCAGGCACTTCAGGAAGGACTGCCATCTGGCTCTCCAGCTCCTGAATGTACTGATCCCCGCCCTCATGTATGCAAACTTGGTCATCTTCTGGGGTGACATCACCTGACCCGTCCCGATCGGCTGCACACTGCTGTTCCCGGTTGGCGGGCTGCTCTTCAACAACATCGACCTGTTTAGGCGCTCCATCGTGGTCCGCCCCAGCAATCCCGTGTTCTCCTTTCTCCGTTTCTGGTTCCGGCTCCTCTGTCGCCTGTTCATGTGAAACCACCATGTTGACGAGCCTTGGCTCATCTGCTCGATGGTCCACCGTGTCCGGCGACTGCGGCGCCTTTCTTCGGACCATCATCTTCTTCGGGGTTGCATAGATGGGTAGTTCCACCATAGGTGATGTATCTTCTTCCACCGGTCCATCATTGCTGACCAGATCGGTGGTAGCTTGGTATGCCAAGTTCTGCCACTCGACATACCGTCTCGATCCAATCGAGACCAACCCCGCCTTTCTTGGCACCTTACCTTCCGCTAGCCACATGCCAACAATAGCATTGTTGTCCGGCGTAAGCGGCTTGTCACCTATATTGGTGAGTCGAACGTAATCAAACCGGCCGGCGCTCTTCACAAAGGTCGTCACCCACCGGTCGCCCCTGGTCACACATAACTTCCTTGATCTGAAACCTTTATCGACCGGGGCATCAGCGGATTGAGCGACTGGAATGGTGACATCTTGATCCCACCTGACCAGATCGGTGTACAATCCGTATAGGGGCCGCCTACCAGCTAGCTGGTTCTGGACCTCATCCGGGAGTGTAAGAACCCCATGAGACAAATCCAGTCGAATACCCGCCGGCACCATAAAATCCATGCCTAAAAGGGCATCCTGACCGGCCAGCTTGCCGACCCAAGCGCTGAAGAAGTAGACCAACGAACCTGAGAGAGTGATCTTTACGCGCGTCCTTACTTCGGTCATGTAAGCGTTTTCCCCAATTCCGACGCATTCTTGTATCTGGTTGTCGTCTGTACGACATCCGACCTTACGAGCAAAGGCGGAGTCGATAATCGAGACTTCGGTCCCATAGTCGAACAACATCGTCGCCTTCTGGTTATTAATCTTTCCACAGGCTTTCGCCTTCTTAAACCATTTATCGGGCGCGTGATACTTCCAGTATCCGCGAGACTCCCCCGGCAGCAAATCCAACTGCATGACCACCTTCGATCGGGAATATTCATCGGTCTTAACACTTTAAACCGGATGATCCCAACGGACGCGATTGCGAATAGAACATGTATTGTCGGTTTTATTCTCCTTGACGACATATGCATAGATGCCAAACGTAGATCTCTCGGCTCGATCCAGATTCCAACCTGGCGAGCGTTCTAGTTTAACATCTTTTCCACGTCCGGTGGAAGCATCCCCGCGTGCTTGTTCGGCACATACCATTTGCGCATCAGATTGAAAAATTCTTCCATCTTGCACTGGCCGGCCTCGTGGATCTATCCACATGACTTGCACACGAAGAGGCAGTGATCGGTTGGGTGGCCGCGTCTTTCACACTTCTTGCATGTCAACTTCTTCCAGCAATTCCCACCGTCATGCTTACTCGACCCGCAGTGAACACACTTCTTGCGAGGTCGGTCCGGGTCAGACTTGTTCCCGCTCCTGCCCTTCCGATCTGCCTGGTTAGGCGTCGATCGGGCCCTTGGGGCGGATTACGTAATGCAAACGTGGCGGCACTGGTCTTCATCCGACTCCTGGCTGGACAGGCCGCTGCTTTCCTTTTCCGACCCAGTGCTGGCTTCCGTCACAATCGATTTGACAGCACGGGCCGATCTAGTAAAGGGCCTCTTCACGGGGTCGGCCTGGGTCTTGGATCTATATCGACCCGATCCAACGGCGACCTTCGCCCTCATACTGCGCGAGTGTTGCAGCGTCCCCAACGTTTGTTCCACTTCCTTAACATCCTTTAGGCGCAGCAGAGTCAGCTGATCTGCCAGCTCTTGGTCATCCAGGGTACTAATGTAGTGAACCACATGCTCCATAGCGGCACCGGTCGGCGGGTTGCCTTCCTTGATTACTATTTCGGCGCGGAGTGCAGCCACGTTCAGGCGGTGCAAATACTCGATCGGTGTCTCGTCGCCCCGCTTCTGCATATGGTGATACTTGCGGGCGGTAGAAAATCCGGAGTTTCAGTACTGCTCTTCAAATTCTGCACATAGCAGATCCCAGTCAGACCGAACATCCCGACCCAACTGTTGGATCCAGTTCGCAGCCGGTCATTTTAGCAGATCCCTGAAAATCAGACACCGTTCGTTTTTGGTGTCTGATCCCGTAGGAAAGCAGACTTGACCCGACCAAACCACGACATGGCTTGCTCTTCGTCGTCATCCTTGCCGGTAAAGTCTTTAAGGTCCGTTGTAACAGGACTGATCCTGTTACTGGCTTACACTGTGTTGTGTGAGGAAGCGCGCAATACAAGAGGGGTAGGATTATTTGATAACAACTAATCCTATATTAAAAGCAAATAGAATATTGCTTAAGCTTGAGAACGCAAAATTAAGAGTATTTATTAAATGGGTGGTTAGCGGCTAACAGTATAGTAATTACCTAACTAATATAATAATATCAAGTATTAAACTAACTGTACTATTAGTTAACCTTCATGATTCGGTATTTATACCGAATCGACTTTTCCTTCGTAGATTATAATAACTTATAATCTATTATTTGAATTTCAGACAACGCGTCTGAAATTCAACTGTGATATTCTAACTTGAATATCAATTATGTAATGGCACCCAATTACAAACACCGTCATGGCGGGATCACCGATTTCCATGGGAATAGTCCGAGATACGTGGGTTTTATCGATCGCGGAGGCACATAGGGAATCCCGTTCGAGGCGGGTTCAGGACGCCCCGTCGTTCGAGCTGCGATCCGGGCGGACCGTCGAGTAGGAGCTTTCGACGATTGCTTCAACGCCTAGACGGTGGGGTCCCTCCAACCACTTGAACTCGGCGAGGGGAAGGAAGAAGCTCCATGAGCGACCGAACGCGGTCGCATCGCTGCGCAAAAAACATCTTTGACGACACGGTGGATCCGTTCCGCTTGGCCATCCGATTCCGGACGGGCGGCGGTCTACATCTGGAGGCGAGTGGCAAGCAATTCAAACACTTTGCGCCAATACAATGAAGAGAGCCGCGCGTCGCGGTCACTGATACTCCTTTCTGGCAATCCATGGAGCCGGCAAACGGTGTCCAAAACCACTTGGCCGTCTCAGTCGTCTGCCGAACCGGCGACAAATGAACCATCTTAGAAAAGCGATCAACAAAGACAAAACCCAACCACTAGCGGCTTACAGTAAACCGAAGACCAAGTCGATAGTCACAGATCGCCATGCATCTTGGGTAATTATGAGAGAACGAAGCGGCGCTTGCGTGGACTGATGACGGCTTCACTTGTTCACATATTTCGCATGTACAAACCCCACTTGCGCACGCACTTGTATTGGTGCGGCCAATCGTAATTGCGTGAAAGCGCCGCGAACGTCTTCCGGGGCCAACAATCCCACCCGCTGAAGCATCCTGCTATCCAAAAATTAGACGAGAACGCCCATCATCGTTTTGAGGCTCCACGACACGGGGAATGTCGACTTGGTCGATACTAGAATAAACAATACTGTCACAAACATGATACCGGTGGACGCGGAAACGCATTCGCGTCGTGAGGCCAGAGAAACGGACCTACGAAGGATTGGAAAACTACTGGAATTAGTCCGAGCGTTGCATGTGGAGCTCGACCGAGCGGATGCCTTCATGGGGGAACTGGCGTAAACCGCAAGAGCACCGAGGGCATTCAACGTGCGGCCCATCGTGCTCGGGCGCGCGGGGGTCGTCATCCGGTCGCCGAGAGCGTGCATCGGCGAGGATGTGTTGGACTTTGTCGGGCTTATAAAAGACGCCGAAAACGCGAAACGTGACGAGGGCACACTTATCGCAAGGAGACTTCATCGCAAGGGGTTCCTTGTCGTGGACCGGATCCGTTCGCTCCGATGGATTGTGTTGCCCAGACGGATAACTACTCACACGTTTTTTGCCTTCCAAGTCATGTTGCATTATCGTGAAGCCGAGAGCGTCATTACTGGCGTCGCACACGACGTGAAAGGGGCTGCCGTTATTCGTCAGCGCGAGAATCGGAGCTTCCGGAAGGGAGCGCTTGAGAGCATCAAAGGCCTATATGATGCTCTTCCGACCAGATCCACCCTGTGTCCTTCTTCACCAGTTAGGAGAGTCGTTGGACTACCTCGGCGTAGTTTTTCGACTACTTATGGAGATAATTAGCAAGACCCAGCCACCGTCGCAATTGTTTCTGGTTGACAGGAACCGGCCACGATTGTATTGAGGCGACCTTGCCGGGATCGGCGCGAACTCCATTGCGTCCAACAAAACAACCGAGCACCGGAATCTTCAGGGCGGAGAAATGAATTTTTTTATGAGATTGGCAAAGAGCTGGTTCTCTCGCATCACCTGGAAATCCTGACGCAAATGACGTCGAGATTATTGAAAAACGAAAGTGAACACATGCAACGACTTCTTGATTCAACGCGTGCCAGACGCGTTTCGGCCCCCGCCGGGGGCCTCCTCAGTGGCTCTACCAATCTCGAAGTGAGAAATCCCTACACCTGGCTCTCCTACCCCCTATTGTACTAACTATTCCTTCTACAGTCAACTCCCTCTATAACAGACTCCGTGATAACAGCATTCCCGTATAGCAGCCCTGAAAACGACCATACGGATCTCCAACAGCCAAAATTCGCCCTCTATAGCAGCTTTTCGGCTATAACAGCAACAGCCATGGGCCAGTATACGCTACATACATTTCTGCTCCCTCTATAACAGCAACCCTGATTCCCCCCCCCTAAAAATGTTTGAAAAGGGTTATTGGAAATGCGTAGAAGAATCTAGACAATATTCAGGGGCCTATTACTCATCAGGGGCATTTCCTGCTAAAAATTCCGGAAAACTCAATTAATTAATAGGCAAAATCTTCGGTGCAGAGAGAAGTTAAAAGGAGAGCACCCCCCCAAATTTCCCCCAAATTCCTCCACTCACATTTTCCACCCTTCCCCTCACCACACACAAAATGGAAGACAACAACAAAGACAAGAAGAGACAGGTCATCTCTCTGGACACCAAGGTGGCCATTCTCGACTTGCATTCAAAGAATCCGGCACTTTCCCACAAGGATATCGCAGAAAAATTTGGGATGAAGCGCAAGACAGTCACAGATATCCTGAATCGCCAAAAGACATCCGTCCTCCAAAATGCCAAGACAGTGGAGGCACAGGGTGGCGACATGGAGCGCATCAAGCGGTTCCGTGACCCCCTCCACGATGAGGTAAGATTTTGATGTTTGGCACTTAAGACCTTTCTGGAGTGCTTACGGTTGGATTTTCCAGGTTGACAAAGCTGTCAAAATCTGGTTTGTCCAGATGAGGTCCAACAATGTCGTACTCACCGACGAACTCGTTCAAGCCAAGGCCCTTCAATTTGCTGCTTTTCTTGGCGTCAACAACCCCGATGCAGAGAAGAACGATTTCACAGCCTCAGAAGGTTGGCTCAATCGTTTCGAGGAGCGCCACAACATCAAGTCGTACCGTCTCCATGGCGAGGCTGAGAGTGCCCCTCTGCAAGACCTTCCTGCCTTCCGACTCGAGTTCCAAAACGTCATCGATAAATTCGCCCTCAGCGACGTGTTCAACTGTGATGAGACTGGCTTGTTCTTCCGAATGGCTCCGAACAAGACACTGGCCCAGAGCTCAGAGAAGGGCTACATAAAGGACAAGTCCCGGATCACCGTGCTTCTCGGGTGCAACGCAACAGGCAAGTGCTTTTTTTTTGAGAATTTTTGACGTGTGCTAAGACAAACTCTTTTTAGGCTCCGAGAAGCTGAAACCGCTTGCCATTGGAACTGCTTCCAAACATCGTTGCTACCTTAATGTCGACATGACAAAGCTACCGCACATCAAGTACTTTTCCAACAAGAAAGCATGGATGAAGGCTGACGTTTTCAAACCCTGGATTCTCGACTTGAACCGTCAGTTTCAGCGTCAGAGCCGCCAAATCCTGCTTCTGCTGGACAATGCCAGTCCTCATTCGGTTGACGATTACAAAGATCTTTTGACCAACATAACGGTAAGTTTCATTTTTCCTTGTTGCAACTGACTCGGAGATGCTGACAATCCCTAAATCCTCAGGTTCATTTCCTCCCTCCGAACACCACTTCGCATCTGCAACCAGCCGATGCAGGGATTATCGCCAACTTCAAGGTCAAGTACAAGAATCGCTACATCAAGTACCTTCTTGACAAGTTTGAAGCCACCGGCGACCATCCCTTTGAACCCAGGGCCAAGTTCACGATTCGGCAAGCAATCGACATGCTCGTCGAGTCATGGGACGATGTTCAAGCTTCAACAATTCGCCATTGCTGGGAGAAGACAGGAATTCTTCCCAATCGCGGTCGCATGGACGTCGTTTCTCTAGTCAATGCGGATGAAGTCGACCCAGTCAGCAGGATTTCGGCGCTTCTGGCAAGGATTCCACAGCACAGCACCTCCTCCACCATGGATGCCCAGGCCTACCTCCAAGGCGCCGGTACTCTGCCCATCATCGAGCATCTCTCCGACGAAGAAATCCTGGCCGAGGTGTCATCTGATCCCGCTGCGGTGGAGGACGATGAAGAGGGAAGTGGTGACGAGGAGCCGCCGGTGTCCCTGCCTTGGGGACAGCTGCAGGAAGCTGCCGAGTTTCTGCTGGCTGGTATGGTTGAGAAAGGATCTCAGTTTGACCAGGCAGAGGAGTTGGATAAGCTCCTCCGCCGCTTCAAACGCTTTGTCTTTTCTAGCAAGACTGCCGCGTCAAAGCAGAAGTCTTTGGAAAGCTACTTTGTGAGGGGAAATAAAGGCAAACGACGTGCCTATTAGGTACAATTCAGATTTGGGGCCACTTTTGTAACATCCCAGATATTTGTAAATGGCAGAGATTTTCTCTATAGCAGCCAATACAGCCGGGCACAGGCTGAAGCTGTTATACAAGACTAACAGCCATCCGCTGTAGCAGCCAAAAGTTTGTATACGGTTGGTGCTGCAATAGATGGAGTTGACTGTAGAACATTCGATATGCCCTACCGTGGGATACTATTCTGGAGTCGATACCTTGAAGTGCTGCGCATCGCTGGCGCACTTCCAACACTCCCCCTCGACGACATGAGTCGTATCCGTCTTGTTCACGTTTGAACAGCTAACCTTGCTGCACAGATCCGTTGCGCCGTCCCTGCGATAGCCTCACTGCGCGCATGCGTCCTCTGCGAAATGCTCCGCGCGCTTCTGTGTCCAGGCTTGTCAGCACAGGTCTTCTTCGGGTGCCCGCGCTCACTGGTAAACATCTCACGCTGCCGTGTACCCCAGCAGGTATCCGGCTACCACTTTCAGGCACTACGTCCGTCTTGCCTAGTTGCACCGTAGTTTCCCAGCTTGACTTCGTCCTCTTCCTTGACTGACCTCTTCAATCAGTCACCACATGTACCGCTCTCGCTCTTGGTGCAGAACTCGTTCGCCCCTTTCGCGGGCGTAAAGTGCGGCTGTGTGTACGTCACGCGCTTGTCGTTCCGCTGCCCCTGTAGTCGGAGCCCGTACTTGAACATGCTTGCGCGTCTCCGAATTCCACAACAGTGCACACGCCGAGCGATTCGAGCTCATAACCTATTGAATAACGAAAGTGAACACATGCAACGACTTCTTGATTCAACGCGTGCCAGACGCGTTTCGACCCGCCGCCGGGGGCCTCCTCAGTGGCTCTACCAATCTCGAAGTGAGAACTCCCTACACCTGGCTCTCCTACCACCTACTGTACTAACTATTCCTTCTAGTACATTCGATATGCCCTACCGTGGGCTACTACTCTGTCGTCGATACCTTGAAGTGCTGCACACCACTGGTGGACTTCCAACAGCGATAACTCGGCGCAAAGTTACAAATGGCCGTAACACATGGGATTCCATGCGATTGAACGTCGCTGGGGCGTTCTTCCGCCCCTGTGGCATCACTAGCCACTCCCAGAGCATCCCGCTTGGGGTGGAAAACGTCATGGATCTCCAAGACGAGCGGATAGACCGGATTTTCCGGACTTCTTGAGCGATTCCGAGGAATAGGATTCTTAACGCTGTTCGCGCTCGCTCTTCGATGCGACTTCGACATCCATAGTGGACGTCATGGCAACGGCCTCGTCCCGTGCCCAATAACGCACACTTGGTCGATCTCACCCTGCTTGAGATCATAGAGGAATGACTGGAACGTCATTTCCGGCATCTTGAGCGCGTTGTACGCAGCAGCAGGCGGCGACTCTAATCGTAGTCGCACCATAGGCGACTCACCCTCAAGGTAGTACACACAATCCACTTCTTCAAACGCAGTGCCGGAAACTTTGGAACCCTCTGGGAGATCCACCTCGCGTGATTCGTGGCACCACGCAGCGCCTGTCGCATCGGTGGCAAGTGAAACTGCGTCGCGGTCTGCGTCTACCGCGACGGACGCTCTAACGAGCGATCCTTCTGTGCTCGTGGTCACTTTACTGGCGCGCTGCTTGGCGTGGGCGTGGTTCCTTTCGCACCGGCCGCGATGTCACTTGCGTGTCGCTTGTCGCGACACGTATTTCGTGTTCGGGAGTCGCCACCGAGTCGTGTTCCATTGTGTCACGGGCGCTGCCGTCGGCAAATTCATCCACCACGCCGTGTCGATCGACGCGTGGTAGCGCTGGTTGTCGTCAACGGTGTTGACTGACGTGAGCGTCCAGAGCATACTTTAGCGAGAGGACCGCTTCGGGATCTCTCAGGACGTGCCGTCGACAAGCCGTAAAACAATCTTCGAGTTGTTGTCTTCAAATGTAATGCCTGGACAAGATTCCAGGCCACCAGATCGAACGAAGTTATTCGTCGCGCCTGAGTCAAGCAGAGCGTTCAATGGTCTCCCCAGACCATCGACATTGAGACTGAGTGTGATCAGGCTCGATGCGACAGCATGAAAGCTGGCTTGAAAGCACGAAATGCTCGTGAGGGGGACGGAGTGCTGAGAATCCACCTCTACGTCGAGCGATTGGTTAGGGTCAGTAGGAAGCCCCGGGCCTACGGGTCCCTTCCATTTTTTCAATATTGCTCGCCGCGATTTCCGCGTGTTGCGAGGGGGAAAGCGAGTGTAGGGGGCTTGAATCAGCGTCAGACGCGATTGGAACCGCGTCGTGACTAGCCTGCGTGACTGACCCATCCATCGGTTTAGCACCATTGTATCGCATGGACGATAACGGAAGCCCAACTGAGCCTGCTTGGCATTGAAAGACTTGTGTAGAGCGATGGAGAAGCCTTTTTCTAGTGTCGCGGGATCCTCCCGGAACAGTTGGGGCTTCCCTGGGCCATCCTTCTGTCCGGTCATGAAAGCCGTGCCTTGCGTTGCCATATCCATTGGCAACCCGACTCTACATGATGCGGTCTACCGCATCTTCTGGATGTACTCATGTAAGTCCAGATTCCCTTGCCTCATATGCAAAAACTCGCACGCTTACGTAACTCGCTCTCAGGCGGTTCGAAGATATTTTGGAGCTCCAACTTGGGCTCCGAAATATCTCGGAAACAGCATAGGTCAGCTATGCGCCGCCCTAAAGCCCATTTTCTTGCTCTTCCAGACAACTTGGACATCATGCAGACGACTTGGGCTTGGCTGTCGATAAATAGCCTGAAAGAGATCGAAATGTTGACCTCGGTGATCCAGCGCCGCAGGTGAGCCCGCTCACCTCCTGCGTAAGATGATACGTCCATCTTGATTGGCGGAACCTTTGAAACCGAAGGTGGAGGTGCGAGAGACGATGGCGCGTTCGCGCGCTCGTCCTCTCGCGCACGCTCCATGAACGCATGGGCGTCCAAGCGGTGGTCTTTCGGATTTCCGGGGCGGAGGAAGGTGGTGACCACCGATACTCCAGCCGTCTCAGAGAGACGACCGAGCGCGCCTCCCACTCGATTCCCGTGAGGTGCGGGAATTGATCCTGTTCCAGGGAACCTTTTGCGGGGCTGGCTTGAATGTTCGTCCACGTTGGTGGTCGTGGGGACGGACTACCATAGTGGTACCAGGTGCAACGGGCTATCCGTTATACAGTGTTCACAACGTAGAACATGGAGGAAGCTCTCGGCGCTCGATCGTGCGATTGATTACCAAGCAGATAACTATAGTAGTTCTAACAACTACTTCCTGTGATATGGCAGGAGCCCATTACAATATTTGTTCTCAAATATTTTGAAAGAATGGGACATGGGAAGTGGTATGGTGACGGTCCTACCAAATAGTATCTCTTCCGGTATCAGTCAAAGAATCTACATGATGCTATCTCTCAAAGTATCCATGAAGGTTTTAGTTTTACGCAGTATAATGGTAGCAGTCAAAAAGGGAACGAGCCGTTCGACTTTAATGTGTCGCACAGTCGTAAGCAGCGGCGAGAGTTGCATCGTTAGCCGTACCGGATTACGGTTACTTCGACACCAACGAAATCGAAAGAATGTTCTCTATAATAGATGCGCGAGGTTATGGTACTTTGGCGATGGGTTTATGGCACCGCGTCCCCCAGTAAGCGGATGTGTAAGTGCGCTGGTAAACTCAATAACCGGGGAGACCTCCTTGGCTATAAAAAACACGACTACCCGTAGGTGCGGGTGTAACAGGACTGATCCTGTTACGGGCTTACACTGTGTTGTGCGAGGAAGCGCGCAATACAATAAGGGCAGGATTAGTTGATGACAACTAATCCTATACTAAAAGTAAATATAAATATTTACTTGTTGGTTAGAACGCAAAATTAAGAGTGTTTATTAAATGGGTGGTTAGCGGCTAACAGTATTGTAATTACCTAACTAATATAATAGTATCAAGTATTAAACTAACTGTACTATTAGTTAACCTGCATGATTCGGTATTTATACCGAATCGACTTTTCCTTCGTAGATTATAATAACTTATAATCTATTATTTGAATTTCAGACAACGCGTCTGAAATTTAACTGTGATATTCTAACTTGAATATCAATTATGTAATGGCACCCCATTACATCACCCCCCACTTAAGGTTGTTGGCCAATAATAATTATTATTTGGGTGAATCATAGGTGGCACTTGTTGGTCAGGATTTCTCATTCACCAACTGATTGACCATCAAATCTATGCTCAAGACACACGGCGGCGGAGCTCTAAAGAGCGCTGCTGAAAACAATGAAGGAGCTTCTTCCTCCGCCTCAGCACTAGGTGCTGAGGTGTTGAGTGACAACAGTGACGCTGCATTAGCAGCGTCAACTACGCAAAGGTCGGAAGACGTACCTTCTTCGGCCACAGATGCTGCGAAGGCGGCATCTGACAAGAAACAGGGAGATGTTGCCAATGCAACATTTCGCACAATGGCAACTTCCGAATGGCGTGTTGCCAGGAAGGGTTCTTCCATGTTCGGAGACAATTCTGACTCCGAAAAAAGTGGTCGGGGATACAGATGTCCCCACGAAAGGATCTAGAGAGTCGAAACTCGCTAGGTGCTCATTGCCTAACAGCGATGATGACTCTGGTGTCGCTGTCATAGCTGACAGCGACAATGATTATCACAGGTGGTTGCGGGAACGCAGAGCCCCACCTGGACCAAGTACGTCTCCACGTCGGGGTGGTTTAACCCCGGCGCGTGGTGTTGAAGCAGGCGGTGTTCCGCCTTCTAAAAGAGCTCAAACAGAAGCGTATCATCGTATGGAACCACATGTTCCGTACAAAGTGGGGTTTTGGACCCCTGGATGGGCTATTGCCCCCAACAGTGGAGGTCACCGTAAGCGGGACTGCCAATATGCGTTGTTCGATATCAACGTGCTGGATGACCACGAAGACATCCAGTCACGTCGTTTCGATCGAAGTACAGACGATAGACGTCTGTACTTTATTGACCTCTTTTTCCAGGTTCGATATTATTCGAGCCGGAAAGGGTCAAGGAGGAACAGGGACGATAAAGACGCTCTGACTCAGAGTTGGAGCGCTTTTGTTGACAACTACAGCAAAAGCCCAGATGATTACGTGAATAAAGTTCACGTAATGCGCGAGCGCTTTTTAAACACTCGCGAATATGCAAAATGATACATCCATTTTTCTTGCATCAAAGAAGGGTTGAACTTTGGTTTCCCTTCTCACCTCGTTTGACCGCGGTGTCCGCAGTGCGCTCCTCGTCTGTCAGAGAAGGAGTTGCGGGGGTACGGTGGTTTTTCCGTACCCGACGAAATTCAGGGCTTAATCGATGCCCTAAATGCATCAACACCTACTGTTGATGCTACTTCGCATTATGAGTTTGATACCCCTTCTCAAACTCAGTTAAAAGGTCTGGGGCGTCGGCCCTCAGAGCCTCAATCGGCTCCCAAGAGTCGAACGCTTGGGGGTAACCCAGCCAGCGTACTAAGTACTCGGTACGCTGCCCCTTCTTGAAGGAACCGAGCGCTTCGAGATCAAGCGCTCGAGAATGTATCGCTTATTTACCTGATTATCGATCAGGGGCGGCGGAGGTTGAGAATTCCCTCGCCGTTGTTGTTGCGGAGCATGGTTCTTTGCTCCGCAAACTCGAGGAGGGTTGTTCCTCCTTGAGCAGCGATATGTCTCACTCTGTGAATACATATCGGTCTCTTCGCGAGGATGTCCGCGACATCCTCGGGGCGCACACTGCCCTTCAGCAGAAGAATGACCTTATGTACATCGAGCTTTCCGCTGTAAGGAAGAGCTCGATCGGCACAAGGCTGATCTTGAGCAGTCGAAGGCGGAGGTAATGACTCTCCGCTCTTCTCATCAACAGCTGGAAGCCGATTACAAGTCTCTCTTGGGAGACTTGGAGAAGCACGGTGTCTTCAGTGGTTCTGTGTCTCGTCGTAAGACGAAGACGAATGATACGGCTTGAGCCGCCCAACATAGAATGTTGGGTGAAGCCGCATTGCTGTGGGAATGTTGAAGGTATAGGCATTCCCCCTAATCTCTTGGACCTTGAAGGGTCCAATGTACTTAGGAAGCAACTTCCGTGTAGGGAAGTTGCTTATTGCATGTGTAGGCAAATTAGTAGTACTTAGTAATACTAATTCACCTTTAAGAAAGGAGTTTTTGTTCTTCCTTCCTTGTTTGTCTGCATTTTGCTTCTGCTTATCAAAAGCAGAGGCAAGTGCATCTTTTATATAACGTATTACAGCGCCAAGCTGTAATACGAATTCATCTACTGCTTTATCAGCAGTAGGTGCATTTTTTACGTTTAGGAAATGATGAGAAGGACTTGTAGTCGAGGCTGCAAAACTAAAAGTGATGTTTATTCATGTGAATTATCTGTCGTTGCTCCTAGCCACTTATTTTTACCTATCTGCGATTGGTTAGTTTGCCTATAGTAATTACTAAGTAAAAACGTTATGGCAACTTCAACTTCAATCTAAGAACCTAACAGAAAAATATAAAAGATGGAAGGGGACGTAACTTCCGGGGGAGGAGCCCTGGTGAACCCTAAACACCAGTACCAATATTCAACTTTTCCATTGTGGGAATCGAACCCATGCCAAGTGGTTGGTCTGTTAACCCCCCGGTACCAACCACTTGAGCAAGGATACGATTGTGATATTCGGCAGAATAACATTGTATCATGCACAAAAATATCACCTTCAACAGCATTGTCCTCGTTGTCTGCAGCCATTGCTGCAGACACAAATTCATCGTATGCAGCTTCAGTTTCAATTGAGCTGCAGACACATATTCATCGTATGCAGCTTCAGTTTCAATTGAACTTTCAATTGAGCTGCTTCCGCTTCTACTGTACTTTCAGTAGAAGGGCCATCGTTTTGTTCACAAGTTGCAGTTGCAAATTGCGCATTGTCTCGCTCAAAATTTGAGCGGGTCCCCCCCACTTAGATTTGGCGTACCGCCAAGTAAAGCTGGGGTTCGTGGATGCCTTAAGGCATTCACGTAGAACGGTGTATGCTTAGTTGAAGCATGGACCGAATTGTTAATCGCGAATTCAGTGAGTGGCAGATAGTCACTCCACTGTTCAAAGGCATGTGCGTATGATCGCAACATGTCTCCGAGAACGCGGTTAACCCGTTCCGTCTTTCTATCCGTTTCCGGATGGTCCGCAGTTGACATCTTCAACTGGGTTCCCAACAATGAGAACGTTTCTTGCCAGAAACGTCCTGTAAATCTCGGATCTCGATCGGAGACAATGTCTTCCGGCATTCCGTGCAAACGGAATACCGTATCAACGAATATCCGCGCTGTTTGAGCGGAGGTTACGTTCGCTGATACTGCAGTAAGATGTACCATCTTACTGAAACGGTCTACAAAGACCACTATTCCGGTCTTCCGACTATTGTCGGGTGGAAGACCGAATACGAAGTCCATTGAAATGGACTTCCAACACTCTGTCGGAACCGGCAGAGATTGCAGCGGAGCCTGTGCGCAGGCTTAACGCGCTGGCAAATCTCGCAAGCGCCTAAGTATTTGCGTACCCACTTGTACTGGTTTCGCCAGTAAAAGTCACGTGCGAGAGAATCGTATGTCTTCTCTCGACCTTGATGCCCCGAAATCGGTGCATCATGATAATCAAACATAATTTGATGTTTGAGATCATCGTAGTTTGGAACGACGATGCGACTTTCATCTTTTTGGTCTGTGCTGTAAAGCAGCAGATCATCGTGCAGTTGATATCGATGCACGCAAGCGCGGAGGAACTCTGGGAGTTTGTCGCGCTTCTCACTTGATTGATTACTTAAGTAATCAATCAACAGACGTGTCTCCTCGTCTGTTTTGTACGCCTCGCGTACTTGTCGTATAATTGACGACGACAAAGCAGTGCAACGGATTGCGTTTGCACTGTCCCCTTCGGTTACGGACGGTTTCATCTCGTAATCGGGCCTTTGTGATAGCGCATCTGCTATCATGTTCAACTTTCCGGGTTTGTATTCAACCGTAAAGTTGTACTCAGCAAAGAATGACAGCCATTGAGCCATTCTTTGAGAAATGTGTGGTGAATTCACGGCCGTGCGTAGCGACGCATGGTCCGTGTAAACCTTAAACGGTCTATCTCCCAATAGATAGATCCGAAAATTAGGCAGTGCGTACTTCATGGCAAGGAGTTCCTTGTCATGCACTGGATAGTTGCGCTCGGCTGGGCGCAACTGACGCGATTGATAGCAATTACGCGATCACGATCATCGTGATCACGCTGCATCAAAGCACAGCCGATAGCGAAATCGCTCGCGTCGCAAACGACGTGGAACGGACGCTCGTTATCAGCTATAGCCAAGACGGACGCTTCAGTCAAGCTTTGCTTGACTGCATCAAAAGCATCTTGGCATTGGATCTCCCAATGCCATTCGACATCTTTCTTAAGTAATTGAGAAAGAGGTCGTATTAACCCAGTATAGTTGCACGAATACTTGTGCACATATGTTGTCAACCCAAGGAACTTTCGAAGTTCCTTAACGTTGTTTGGCGTAGGCATTCAACGATCACCCTGATCCTTTCTGGATCAGGACGCACCCCGTTCTTGCCCACAACACATCCAAGAACGGGTATCTCAGGTGCACCAAAGGTAAACTTCTTTAGATTTGCATAAAGCCTATGCTTACGCATAAGCTATAACACTCGACGTAGATGTTCCCTGTGGACATCTACATCGCTTTTATCGTGTTCACCCTTACTATGGATGAACACGTAATCGAAATAACTCGGTGCGAATTCTCGAACCGGGCGTAATAGATGCGTTACGCATCTGTTAAACGTAGCAGGGGCATTTCGAAGCCCCTGCGGCATAACAAGCCACTCCCAAAGCATGCCGCTTGGGGTGCTTACTGCCGTGAGAGGGATATCCTTCTCACGCATTAGGATTTGATAGAATCCATCTCTTAGATCGAGAGCACTAAAGATGGTGCTCCCACACATGCCATCTATGATGACATCCTTCCGCGGTATCGGTGTCTGTGCCGGTACCGTCGCTGCGTTCAGCTTGTTGTAAGCGTGAACGATTCTCCACCCACCTGTGGACTTTTTCACACAAAAGGTGGGGGTAGAGTGCGGTGAGATAGACTCCCGCACTTGGCCTGCTTTACGACGAGCTTCGAAAAACTCGTCGATCGCTTTTACTTGATCACGCGGCAACGGCCATTGCCGCGTAACACAATACTTCGTGCCTGGCATGAGGTCAATCTCATGACGAGTTCCCTTATCCTTAGGGAGCTCGCTAGGTACTTTTTCTGGGAATACGTCAGCGTATTCCCGAAGTACCTCATAAAATGGGGAGTTCGCTTTAAGCGACTCCCAGCTCTGCGCTTCAAAGCGCTGAACTTTGGTTTGATCATTGGGAACCTCGTTCCCAATGTTTTTTCTTGTAATGTGGATATTCGTTCACGAGTATCCACTACATCATCTGTTGCTACGATAATACAGATCTGTTCGATCTGATCATCGTGCAAGTTTCTCATAAACTTCTTCCAGCTTAGCGCTGGAAGAGCCATCACCTCCGAACCCTCTTTCGGGGGATGTTCCATCAACAGAGACTGGGTAGCTAATCCGGTCTCCGTTTGAATCAAGACGTTGATCGTCTCGAAGGAACTGCCAATGCAATCAGACGCACTCGTCTGATTGACTGCTACACGGTGATTACGATTCACCGTGTGCGAATACTCATCATCATGGTGGCCACTGCCTACCATGGAATTTTGGCGATCAGATGTGCTCGTATGACCGGCCGCCTTTTTTGCTACACGGTGGTCTTTATCACCCGTGCGCATGGCTAACGCAACGTGGTGGGCACTGGCCACCACGGAGTTGTGCTCACGATTGCACTCGATCGTGAGTTCACTCTCATCAACACGGAATTAATTCGTCGTGTTGGAACCTTCGGTCGCAAAGTGGGTGTTTCCCACTGTGGATACATTTTCATTCCCACGGTGGGTGTTTTCCACCGTGGATATCACTTCATTCTCACGTTGGGTGTTTCCCACCGTGGATATAACTTCATTCTCACGGTGGTCTTTATCACCCGTGGAATGTTTCTCTCCAACACGCAACGACTCTTCTGTTGCGTGTGGTAGTCCCTTTGGACTCTCACCAGCGGAGGTACCTTCCGCTGATCGTGTCAGAACAGACCTGGTGGTGCCATCGCTATCCACCAGACTGCCTGACGCTGCGGTTGTATCCTCTGATACAGCCGGATTACACACAGGGTGATCAGATCCTGTGCGTCCGCCGCAGTCGATCGATAGGTTAACCCAGTCGATCGATGGTTTAAACTTGGACATCCATGGGATTCCAAGTATCACATCGAACTTGTCACCTAAATCGAGGACGATGAATTCATCCTCGAATGACAGTTCATTAAACTCGAAGCGTATTTTAATCACACGCTTTGGAATAGTCACGGTTGCACCTGTTGCTAACGGGACTGACAACATACTTCGTGGGGTTTCTACCTCCACGAAGCTCAACAGCGTTAGACTCTGAGTTCTAACGAAATTTTTTGACGCTCTTGTGTCAAACAAAGCTTGCATGGGGACATCGCTCCCGTGCGGATTAACCTCCAGGGTGATAAGAGGCTTATCATCACCCTGCACCTTTTGACAGGACATAGTCCCGTCTGGGGATATTACCCTCACATGCCCTATGTCGGCATGTGGGATAACATTCCCAGTAGGGCGCCCCGCCCCTACTGGTGATTTACGTTTAGGGTGATATCCCTGTTGGTGTCGCCGTGCAGCGGACGGTTCCGTCCGCTGACTGAGTGGCACTGGACGCGGTGCCATACACGCATGGGCAAAATGCCCCACTTTCGCGCATCGATTGCAGCGAATGTTCTTCTTAAATTTCGGTTGCTTCGAGTTCGAAGAACTACAACCGAGAGGTCCATCGGCTCTGGACCTCCACCGCCCATGCTCTGGTGCGGGTGGCTGTTTCTTGGGACGAAGTGTGAACTTCGTCTGCCCGACTGCTGATTGTTGACATGCTGTTGCGGCATGTCAAAAGCGAAGGGCTGTTGATCCCTTCGGCTTTACCCAGCATGCGATGACGCTGATAGCATGCTGAACTCTTCACGGATGCTCATATCAATGGCATCCCTTAGAGTCTTTGGCGGGTGCCGGTAAAGTCTCTGTTTGACGGGACCATCATTGAGTCCCTTCATGAAGCCAGTGACCTGCATAGCAGGGGGCATCGGCTCATACACAATATTTGACAGCAAATATTGCGTCTTCTGAGCGTAATCTTGAAGGTCAAGCTTACCTTGCCGGAGTTCCATGAACTCCTGCCGACTACTTAGCTCCATTTCTGGAGCTTCAAAGTTGAGCTTTAGCTCAGCTTTTAATTCCTGATAAGTCAGGAACGCAGAGTCATCGGTGGCTCTGCGACTCATCGCCCATGTCCTGGATCTGCCGCTCAGACATGTTGTGGCGAAGTACGCCTGTTGACGTTCGTCAACAATATTTTGCGCAGAGATGGCATTATCCACCTCTGCGAACCGTCTACGAAGGAGCTCGCCCCCTTCACCGGTAAAGGGCGGTACTCGCGCCTTTACCACTTCAACGCTATGCGTTGCAGGTGCAGGTGCGGTCCGCGCTGCCTCTTGCGCGGGCCGTGCTAGCTTTTCTAGGTGGTTTCGCCTAAAGCGATTCACCACCTCTATCGCTTCCTCCGGGGTCTTACCCAGGAGGAAGGTAATGATGTCGGTCCCCATGGACCGAACCATCTCTACCGTCGCGTCTTTACTACGCTACGAGAAGTGGTGGAAGTGTTTCGTCACCACTTCCAGCGTTCTCTCTCACTAGGCAGGCGTTATGTATCGCGACATGATGCCGATCGGCTCTTAATCTTCGCTCCGCTAGTTGACTAGCGGAACGGAACTGTGGTCGTTAAGACGGACCACAAAGTGCTACCAGGTGTAACAGGACTGATCCTGTTACAGGCTTACACTGTATTTTGCGAGGAAGCGCAAAATACAATAAGGGCAGGAATAGTTGATGACAACTAATCCTATACTAAAAGTAAATATAAATATTTACTTGTTGGTTAGAACGCAAAATTAAGAGTGTTTATTAAATGGGTGGTTAGCGGCTAACAGTATAGTAATTACCTAACTAATATAATAGTATCAAGTATTAAACTAACTGTACTATTAGTTAACCTGCATGATTCGGTATTTATACTGAATCGTTTTCCTTCGTAGATTATAATAACTTATAATCTATTATTTAAATTCCAGACAAAGCGTCTGAAATTAAACTGTGATATTCTAACTTTAATATCAATTATGTAATGGCACCCCATTACAGCGGGTCTACTTACTGGAAGGGTTGTTTCATATGCAAAATCGAACATTTGGGGACGATATCACCAGACCAGACAATGTTTCGTCAATATGTGCAGAATGATGCGAAAACGCCCACCACCTGAAAGGTTAAGCCGCATGGGACCGATGTCACCATGCGTAATGGTTATATACCGGCGCATCAAACAACTGTGTGAGAGCATCAAGTTTAGCATCGTTAAGTTTTGTGGGGGTGAAAACACCACGAAGCATGTAGTCAGTCCGGTTAGCAACAAGTACAACCGTGACTATTTAATTGTAGACGGTGAGTAAACGCACGGTGTGGCTAGCGCACAGAGGAAGACTTTCCTTAAGCGGCAATACGCCGCTACTTAGCCGATACGCCCTAATGAAAGGGCTTAGCGTGAGATTACTCTTTCGCTCGGGGCCAATATTTCCCCAGTTTCCCGTTAGCGTACGCTAACGCTTTAGCCTTAGGCTTCCCTTAGTAGGGAGTAGCTAGGGGAGTACCTCCTCCGCTACGACACTCACAGAACGCCCAACCGTTCCCGGATGGACGCCTAGCTGGATCTAGTGTAATTGGAAACTGATTTATTTAATATATAATTAGCCTAAATTAATAAACTAATGTAACCCCTATGTAATACTAAGTAGAACTTATTTGATTCGTACCTAGCTAAAATGTAGTGTACACACCTGTGTACGAACACGTGGCAGGCTGCCACACCTTTACCAAGGGCTCCCGCCCTGATTGGCTAAAACAGCCAATAGGTCCGAACCTTTCGGACCGGCCAATACTTGACCTTAACCGTTGTGTATTTACATACATCAACGTAACTAAATGTAACCCCGTTACATCCTCCCTCATCAAGACCATTGCCACGCAATAGTCGATTTTACGTGGAGACCCCAACTGCCAGAACTCTGGCATTGATGAGCACCTATATAGGTGGAGATCATTCCCCCGAGAAGGGGATGTCATCTTCTCGGACTCCGATATTTCGGAGGAGGGGACCCTTGGGGATAGATCCCCTAAGGATTACCGCTCTGACGACGCCGAACGGCGACGTCAGCAGCCTAATTCTTCCCCAACACGTGGGGAAAATGCGCTATCTCGCGCGGCACCATTGCCAACTTCGGATGACAAACCCGGGTTGCCTAAGGCGACCATCACGTCCAAGGATTTGGACGAAGCTCAGAACCTTGATCGTGCCAAACCGGCACTATAAGCTGCATCACACGCCCCCAAAAGCACTTCACGGGCGGAATATCGTTTTGGGGGTCCTCGTGATCCCCAAAAGGGGGCTAAGAATGCAGTAAAGAGGGGTTTAGACTTCTATACCCCTGGCCCTGCGGCTGAACAGCCGCGTCAAATCGAATGCCGGAAGAAACTCCGGAACAATCTGCTCACGCAGAAGCAGTTCACTTCCGCCTTATACCGAAAGCGCATCGGGAAACAGGCGAAGGGTGTCTTTGTTGAGAACCTCCGCGAGGTTTCCTTCGTTCTCCTCCAAGGTGAGGATGCCGAAGAGGCAGAGCGTAAGTTCCGCGCTTGGGTGGAAGGGGAGAAACGTCTCCCTGACTTTACAGAGCTGTACAACAGCTATGTCGATCGTGACGATCGGATGGAGAGGGCATTGCGCTTGGCGTTCGCCAAAGCCAAAGCGATGGAGCAATTACCTGCCCCTTATCGCACGCGCTATGCTAGCGCCTGTTCCCTCAATGTGGTACCGGAGCGCAGTGCAAGCTCCGCATCTTCCTCCGGCGAACTCCAACTAATGGGAGTGAAGAGTCTTCTTCCACCCCTTTGTCCGTCGACTCGCAGCGGGATTCTCCCGCTCGAAAGCTTCAACGACGTCTCGGAAATCCTGCCGCAGGGGAGTCTCGGGCTCCCACAAACTCCGTGAATGTGGGTAACCCTTCCACTTCTTTAGATACTGGGTCTCACCCCGATGATGGCGTCGCACCATCAAACGCTCCACATGGTAATGTGGAACCCCCTACGAATCGAGAACTGGGGGAGGTGGTCGCGAAATTGCGGTGTGAGTTTCATGAGCGCTGTGATCGACACAGCCGTCGCATCCTGGAACTCCAAGATGGAATCAACGATGCCATGGGCGCGATTGACCGCGTCGAGAAGCGGATTGACTCTCTCGAGTCTGCCCTTGACGGCTTTCGCCGTCTTGAGGGGAAATTCGAAGCTTCCGTTGCAGAGATTCGTGGTAGTATTTTGCCCCTGTCGGAGATGTTACTTCGCCCTGCCGTTTCTTACGCCTATGCGCCTTCCCAACCTCATCCAAGAGGGGACCCGCCTCCGGGTTCTGATATGGCTTAAGCATTCCCACGTAGAAGGTTGGATGCGTACGCATCACCTTCGAAATATTCAAGTGCACGCCAGGCCCTTTCGGGTTAGCACCTTGAAAGGCCCCACAAACCTGGGGCGCAGTTTGTTTCGTAACACGTTAGAAACTGCATGTGTAGGAAGGTTTTTAGCGTTTAATAAAAAAAATTCTCTTAATTTATGCGCCCTTTTGTTACGCCGACCCTTGCGGTCGTCCTGTTTCTTTTGCTTGTCTTGGATTTCCTCAATGTCGTCGCAAACGTGTCGTAAGACACTAAGGCGCGTCGATAAAAACTTATCTATGTGCTTTTGCACAGATACAGGGCTGACATCGTGGAATCCTCCCCCCTCAAGCCCTGTTCCACACGCATGTGGCGTCAACGGAACCCTCGGATTCACTAATCCGTTCACGTAAAACGGGGTAAACCCCGTAGATGCATGGACCGAATTTTTTTATAGCAAATTCTACCATCGGAAGCATCTCACTCCAATCCTTTGGAGAATAAGGACATAAACTCCGAAGAATGTCCTCTACGACGCGATTAACGCGTTCCGTTTGTCCGTCCCTCTGAGGATGATCCGCAGTGGACATGAGGAGCTTGGTGCCCAGCATCTTAAGCAAAGCCCCCCAAACTGTCCCGTAAAACGGGGATCCCGATCCGACACAACGGAATCGGGTAGACCATGCTGTCGAAAGACACGGTCTAGGAATACTTTCGCTGTTCCTTGTCCATCTATGGACTCTGGCACCGCCGCCAGGTGAGCCATCTTGCTCAATCGGTCTACAAAGACCAATATGCCGGTGTTCCCGGCCGTATCCTTCGGTAAACCGAAGATAAAACCCATGCTAATGGATTTCCAACACTCCGTTGGAACCGATAAGCTCGCCAAAGTCGCAGCTGAACTTGCAGAGGATTTAACCCTCTGACACGTCTCACAGGTGCGTATATACGCACCGACCCACTTATACATATTGGGCCACCAATACAAAGCACTTAAAGCGCTGTAGGTCTTATCCCGACCTAAATGACCCCCGGTAGGGGCGTCATGTGCCTCAAATAGGACTCTATACTTCAGTTCCTCATTATGAGGAACTACCACCCGCGGAGTGTCCTCCGCGCTCGTGATATAAAATAGCAGACCGTCACAGTACCTGTAACGGTGTAAACGAGCTTTAGCTCGACTTGACAGGGTTGGCTCAGACGAGCCATGTCCCTTTTCACCCAACGCGCTGATAAGCGCCGTACACTGTGGGTCGTTCTCATACGCCTGGCGTATGAGATCCACCACAGACGCGGTGACGAATGTCGCGTGAGCGAGCTCGTAATCGGGACGACGCGACAACGCGTCTGCAAGCACGTTCTGCTTGCCAGGTTTATACTTAACCTCAAAGTTGTACTCCGCAAAGAAGGAGAGCCAACGCGCCATCCGTTGGGAGAGGTGAGGCGACTTCGTCGCTGTCCGTAAGGTCGCGTGGTCTGTATAAACCACGAACGGCTTTGAGCCGAGTAAGTGAACCCTAAATTTGACAAGGGCATACTTCATAGCAAGTAGCTCCGTATCATGAACGGAATAATTCCGTTTCGCGGCTTTAAGCAGCCTCGATTTAAACGCAATCACGCGTTCCCATCCCGCATAGTCTGCTTGTAGCAAAGCACATCCGATTGGTAAATCGGAGGCGTCGCAGACGACGCTAAATGGTTTCCCAGAATCTGGGAGAGCAAGAACGGGAGCTTTCAACAAGCTCCCCCTAACCGCTTCGAAAGCGGTTTGGGGTTTGGTTTCCCAACACCAATCTACGTCCTTCTTAAGAAGGTCGGTTAATGGCTTTGCCATCTCAGCGTAATTATCGCTGTACTTGTGGAGATAATTGGCTAATCCAAGCCACTTCCGTAAATCTCTAAGATTTACAGGCGAAAGCCACTCCACAATGACTTTCACCTTCGCGGGATCCGTCCGCACTCCATTCTTACAGATGAAGCATCCGAGGAAAGGAATTTCCTCAGCACCAAAAATACATTTGGATACGTTCGCATATAGCTTATGCTCCCGCATACATTCGAGCACTGCTCGAAGGTGTATCAGATGCGTCTGAACATCAGACGAGTCGCCTTCCGCGCGACTATGAGCGAATATATCGTCGAAGTACGTCTGAGCGTACTTTCTATGAGGGCGGAAGAGTTGAGTCACCAAGCGATTGAAAGTCGCTGGTGCATTTGAAAGCCGATGTGGCATAACAAGCCACTCCCACAGCATACCACTAGGAGTTCTGACCTCTGTAAGCGGAATATCGGATGCTCTCATGAGCACCTGATAGTACCCGTCCACCAGATCTAAGGCACTGTACACCGTACAGCCCGCCATATTGTTCTGGAGGACATCCTTCCGAGGAATCGGAGTCTGCATGGGTACAGTAGCTGCATTCAGCTTATTGTACGCATGCACAATGCGCCACTTCCGTTCGGTTTACGAACACAAAAAGTGGGAGATGAGTGGGGAGACTTGCTCTCCCGTACCATCCCTGCCTCTTATTTCCCCTTGAAGAATGCGTCGATGACGTCGCATTGCTCCTTGGGAGAGGCCTAGTGACGCAGTATTTGGATCCAGAAACCAAGTCAATCTCATGTCGGACTCCCCGATCCGGTGGTAACCCCATCGGTGGGTTGTCACTAATGACATCTCCTACATCTCTTTCCTTAAGTAAGGAATGGTAAGGGTCCTCAGGATCCGCAAGGATCTTGAGACCGCTTCGGGCATTCAATGCCTGTTTTGGTTGTCCCAAAACTGACTCGTCCATCGTGGATGAGTAGTTCAACTCATCTTCCGGACGTAATACGACCACCTCGTCGATTTCATCTGCTTTCAAAGCAGTTTCAAACTCGTTGAAGGACATCTCCTCCAACGACAACCGTTCGCCTACCACAGGCAACCGTTCCAGGCTTACGCCTTCTGTGACAACACCTGTCAAACTATTCAGCATCCTGTAGGACTTCTGACTACTGGACTGGGGACTCATCCCGACATCCAGATGGGGGGAGTCAATTGCCCCATCTATTGGAAGCGCCACGCGCCTATCGACAGATGTCTTTGTCTCTACCACCGGTGACTCGCCGGTCTCACCTTGTACAGAGTGGTTGGACCCGATTCCGACGTGCGAAACAGACGAACTACGGGTCACTTCGCTTGGAAGCGCCTCGCGCTTAACCACAGGGGTCTCTACCCCTACCACTGGAGTCTCACCAGTCTCGCCTAACACGGCGTGGTCGGGAACCCCGACCTGCAGAAGATACAAACCTTGTGTCTCTTCTCTAGGAATCGCCTCGCGCTTATACTCAGACGAATCCACCTCTACCACTGTAAACTAACCAGTCTCGCCTATAACGACGTGGGTATTAACCACCGAATTCCCCTCGTCAAGGAACACTTCCTTGACCTCATTGAGACTGATCATCTCAGATATACCAATGTCTGGCATCTCTCACCATAATCGCTTTTGCGATCAAGCAAAGGTGGGTTCATGACTCTCCAATGCTTCACACGATCGAGCAAAGGTGGGTTCATGACTCTCTAATGCTTCACACGATCTCGGGTGCGTTGAGCCAATGGACTTAGACTTCCAGTCTATCCATGGCTCGTGGATTTCAAGTCACTTCATGCCCAGAATGAGGTCATACCTCGAGTCCAACTCCAGGACTAGGCAACGTTCTAAGCTATTGAATTCTGCAAACTTCAGCTTAAGGTTAGTCGAGACCTTGGGTACAGAAACCTGTACGACCGTCGCTAGACGGACCGTGACAACGTCACGAAAACAGCCTCTAAGGCCTCGGCATACAGCCGAATCTACAGAAGCCCGTCTGACATAGTTGTCAGAAGCTCCAGAGTCTATCATCCGACTCTCCAAGGCTTATCAAAGCCTTTCACGTCCGCAAGGACGACCAGCAAACCTGTCTGGTACACCAACTCAGTGCTAGAAAGCACCGCTTCCCTCGGGGCTTTGTGCTGTCGTCCCCTACCCTGGGGCTTAACAGCACTGAGGTATCCCCCAGTAGGGCGCCCCGCACCTACTGGCAGCCGTCGTTTCCCGACGGCTTTGGCGAGGGCCTTTTACCCGCCCTCGGCCCTTATAGCGAGTGTCTCGCTGGGGATTTTTCGGACATCTGTTCCGCAGACGATCCATGCTTCCACACAAGAAGCATCGGAGCGGCCCATGCCGCTTCAACATTGCAAGAAGATCTTCTTCGCAGCTCTGCCAGAAGGAGTCATAGTGACTCTTAGCGGAAGGTTTCTCCTCCGCTTCGATCTGACTAAGTTCCATGGGTTCAGGACCCACCTTTGAGAAACGAAAGTTCCTCTCGGCGTTAAACGAAATCTTAAACGCCTCCCCCAGGGATTGGGGTCGGCATCGGAACAGTTCCGAACGTTCTTGCCCTTCTATCAGGCCTCCCACGAAGACGGGAATGGACACATCGTCCGAATACGCTTTCGCGTACATCCCTGCCAACAGGGTCTTCAGTTCTTGGACGTATGTCTACAAGTCCCTAGTGCCCTGACGACACCTCAAAAACGCAAGCTGATTCTGTAAAACCAGATCAGGCGTAGCGTACATGTCCATAAGCTTTCGCTTAAGGACTTCCCAGTTTGGGAACACGTCCGTGACCGAATACGGACACGTAAACGCCCATGTACGGGCTATTCCCTTAAGATGGGTTAATGCAAGTCCTACTTGCAAGTGATCCTCGATCACATTCGCTGTGGCGAAGGCCGTTTCGACCTCGCGAAGCCATACATAAAGATTATCACCTTTTTCACCGGTCAATTACTTTATCTTAAAGGATAACGGAGGGCGTACCCCCGTAGACGCGGAGTAACTTCCGCGAAAACTCGGTTCATGGGCGATGAGGGCGACCACCCTCTCACGCACGGTATTAAGACCCTTCCCCACTAGGAGGCGCATGCCATCCAGACCCAATATGGATAACAGCCTCTTATAGTCTTCTCGTAGGACGGTGGTTAGCTGACCCACTCGTCCTGGTACATCCTTTGCAGAGGATGCCGTCTACCAACACAGGTGTTGGATTGACTACAAGTGCTACCAGATGTAGCCGGTGCGTAAACGCACGGTTCGGCGGCTAGCGCACAGAGGAAGACTTTCCTTAAGCGGCAATACGCCGCTACTTAGCCGATACGCCCTAATGAAAGGGCTTAGCGTGAGATTATTCTCTAGCTCGGGGCCAAGATTTCCCCAGTTTCCCGTTAGCGTACGCTAGCGCTTTGCCTTAGGCTTCCCTTAGTAGGGAGTAGCTAGGGGAGTACCTCCCCCGCTACGACACTTACAGCACGCCCGACCGTTCCCGGTCGGACGCCTAGCTGGATCTAGTGTAATTGGAAACTGATTTATTTAATATATAATTAGCCTAAATTAATAAACTAATGTAAACCCTATGTAATACTAAGTAGAACTTATTTGATTCGTACCTAGCTAAAATGTAATGTACACCACCTGTGTACGAACACGTGGCAGGCTGCCACGCCTTCACCAAGGGCTCCCGCCCTGATTGACTAAACAGCCAATAGGTCCGAACCTTTCGGACCGGCCAATACTTGACCTTAACCGTTGTGTATTTACATACACCAACGTAACTAAATTTAACCCCGTTACAGTAATACGCACACGTTTTGAAGTGGACTAACTGTCGTTCTAGAATGAATTCATCGTCCTCGAACTTGATGTATTATCTTGGGCATCCGATGGATTTCCAAGCATAATTCGATGATCGACGAGGACATCTTATCGGTTGCGCGCGGCAATGCCACAGTAACTGATCATCCTGGGAGCACTTTAAGTGTATTAGTGAATACATTCGCATCGATCGAAGAACTGAGGCTAGAGATGGCACCACCAGCTCTGATCCGACCATTGCAACAGGCGATACGTCCGTTTCTATAGTTTAGTGGAAATTGGTCACGCAGCAGCATAATAGCTGCGTGAAGAGGAAGTGGACGGTATGGGCGGCGGTATAGACCCCCGTGTTGGAGTACTCATGACAGACGAAGATCGTCGTAGTAAAACAAAATCACCATACCATACCCATACCACAATTAAAGAAGAAATTAATATAGCTTCAGGAAGTGGCTCATAACGTGGCATTGGACACCGTGTGGAAGCAACATGTATGAAGAGCTCATCGCATTTGGTTACGGAGCACGTTGAGTTTCAACGTCCTAACTCAAACGGAACAGAAGCTACCCAATCTTTATCGCGTCGAAATTGGGTTCGAAGGTGATCGATCTATCAACGCTTAGTTGGAAGAACCTGTAAAGAACTTACAAGACGATCATATTGCCAGTATCCGTACTGTTATCGTTGCGAATGATGGAATCGTTGATATAAACGAAATATTCACTTTACAAGCTGTTGACAACCGAAACGAGTGCATTCGCAATGATAAGATCAAATTTCAGTGTTTTGAAGTGCAGTGTGGGAGTCGTTTAAAGCGACTTCCCCTTATATTTTGAAGCGCTTTCGGAATACGCTGACGTATTCCCAGAACAAGTTCCATGCGATCTCCCGGAAGATGAAGAGATTAGACATGAGATAGAAGCCGTACTAGGCACAAAGTACTGCGTCACGCAGAAATGACCTTTACCGTGTAAACAGGTGAAAGCAATCGACGAGGTCTTTGATGCTCGCCTTGAAGCAGACCATGGGCGGGGGTAACCTCACGGCACACCGGTTCCACCATTAAGCCCACAGGAGGCTGACGAATCGTCCATGTTTATAATAAATAGAACTCAGTAACGCTACAGGCACAAACGCCGATACCAAGAAGATTTCATCATTGATGGCATGGGCTTTTCTGTGTTCTAGATTTGTAGGATGGATTTATTAAATCCTAATGCATGAGAAAGAAATCCATCTCATTGCGGTAAGCATTCTAAGAGGAATGTTTTGGGACTGGCTGGCTACGCCTCAGGGGTTGAAGACGCGCTTGAATCATTCAAAAGATGTATTACATATCTGCTACGCCCGGTGCTGGAATTCGCACCGAGTTATTTTGTTGACTTATTCATCCATAACACGATAGAAGCGACGTAGAACAGCATTAAGGGCACCTACACCCAGTGTCGGAGCTCATTTATAAGGATAAGCCTAAAAAGTTCTCTTGTGGTGCATCTGAGATGCCAGTTGTTGGCTATTTTGGGAGGGTAATATTTGAAATGGACTAAGCCAAAGAACGTCGAGGAACTTCTTAAGTTCTTATGGTTTCAACATATTTGCGTATATACTCATCAATCGCACAGGATAATACCCCCTCTTTCGAAAATTCTTCTGGAAGATGTTGAATGTCATCAGGATACAATATGAAGAAGCTTTTGACCAGTAAATCTTCGCATGACTGAAGCACTGGTGCTAGCGATAGCCGATAATAATTGACCGTTTCAAGTAGTCTATGACGCGTGATATTTTTTTTCAATTGGTTGTGAACTGATGCAACGCAACCTCGATAATCATGATTGCGTAATATGTTATTAATCGCGTCGGCTGCGTGCGGCTGGGCGGAATTATCCGGTGGATCACAAGGGATTCTTAGCCTGTAAATATGCACTGGAAAATTTTTGGATCTAGTAGACTCTTTTGGTTTATACCGACCATGCGTTTTTACGCACGGCCGTAAACTGACTACACCTTTCTCAAATAATGCAGATGGTTGTCATTCTTTCCGAATACAACTTTGCGGTTGAGTGAAAACCAGTACATTAAATGTGGTAGCGGATACACTATCACGAAGGTCTCATTAGGAGACGAAAGCGTTCGTAACAAAACCAACCAGTCTGTTGCACTGCATCTATTTCGTTTCTTGTACCGAGGGCTCAAGAGGCATACGAAAGAGCGAAGACACTCGTCTATTGATTAAACAAACAATCAAGCATCAAAAGAACGTGAAAAACTTCCAGATCTCGTAGGCGCAAGCGCGCATCGCTATCGATTGCACAATAGTATTCCGCTTACCAGTCACATCGTTTTTCCCAACGATGTTGATCTAAATAATGAAATCATGTACGAGTACCGATTTCGGCGTGTCAATAAGGAGAAGACATGCAGTTCTCTTGCACGCGATTTTTTGTGGAAGATCCGTATAAGTGGGTACTCAACTATGGGCGCTAGCGAGATTTGCCAGCGCGTTAAGTCTGCGCAAGCTGATTGAAATCCGTCAGTTCCAACAGAGTTTTAGAAGTCCCACTTTATGGGCTTGTTTTGGTCTTCCACCTGAACTTCGGAAGAGACGGATATGGTCTTTTATACCGATTTAATAAAATGGTATATCTTACTCAAATATCACTGCCGCGCAAACGGCGTGGTTATTAGTCGATACGCTATTTCACTTATACAATATGCCATAGAAACAGGCTTGGATAGATCCGAGGTTTATGGAACATTTTTAGCAAGAAATACTTACGTTACTGGGCACTCAGTTGATATTTTCAACTGAGGGCCATTAAAACCGAGTGGGCAAACAGAAAGAATCAATCGCGATCTGGTCGAGATTCAGCACTCTTAAGCACGTGCCGTCCAAATGGTAGAGTGATTTTATGCCACTCACTAACTTTGAGATTAACAATTCGGTGCATGCTTCAACAAATCACACACCGTTCTACGGGAATGCCATGCAGCATCCACTCATCACAGTTTTACTTGGCGGTACGACAAATCTAAGACGAACCTGCTCGAATTTTGAGCGAGTTAATGCGAACGAAAGGCAAATTGCGTTGGGAACTTGCGAAGGCACGTTGAACGTGATCAATCCACCTTCATCTAATATAGCAGTAGATATGCCCACAGCTACCGTCATATTGACAGGATCAGGAATAGAAACGGAAATGAAAAACAGTTTCTATAAGATGGAAACATCTTAGTTTCGTTCTTTTCGGCTGAAACTATTAACAAAGAATGAGAATCTGCTACGGAAGCGGCAGATTAATTAAACCAATTTGGCTTACATCGTCTAGCAAAACGCTACGTGTAAGATGATTTTTTTTCGTTTATGATAGGTTAAAGCAAAACGCTGATATAAATGGACAAACTAATAAAAGTTCACTCAGAAACATTTCATTAGTGACCCTAAGCTACCAACAAATACAATCACCAACTTCCCCACGCGGAAGTTTCTGCCTAACGTTTATTGAACCGCTATGGTACAATGTATTAGGGGGAATTCCTACACACTAGAAATTCTCAAGCAATGCGCCTGGACCAGACATTTTATGTCGAGAGCTTTAAGTCTTACGCTTTGTCTCACCGCGCCGTCAAGTCGAGTCACCGTATCTAACGTCGTGGCCAGTCATATCCTTCAGAAGTGATCAATAATCCGATTTTAACTTGTCTTGAGAACTTAGTCAAGATTCATGGTCCTTCTGCTTCTGATCAGCCTTCTGTTGATGGGCAAGTTTTTTTTCAAAAAATTGGTTATCATCAAAGATAAGAAGAGAAGCGACTTGACCATCGAGCCGAAATAGACATCGAAGGAACCAAATAGCTTGGTCAGATTGAGGTTTTTCAACTTTGAGAAGCTGCGTTTCTTGTTTTTCTACATGAGCGGGAACGTACTGAGTACTTGGTACGCTGGCTTGGTTATCCCGAAGATCGAGGCCCTGAGGGCCGATACCCTAAAACCTTTGGAATATTTAGCGCGGCAGGCTTCTAGTCGAACTCATAATTTGTGCTTTCAGTAGCACTATGGGATTCATCGTTAAGCACGTCAATTCAATGTGCCACGTGGTAGGGTACTACGTAGCCGCAGTACGCGCGCATCCTCTCTTCTGTGATTAACGGTAATCCATCTCAACAGAGCGGGCGAATCAAATGTGCGGGAACCCGGAAGGAATTCCTGCTTCGACACAGGCATATTGATTCTACTTTGCCTACAAGTTAATGCTGCAAATAGCGCTTGCGCAAGGTTTCGCATGTTGCTCAAGTAACCTTCTGGATATTTGTTGTAATTGTCAACAAAATCATTAACAATACTAGAGGACCGATGTAAATAGCAAGCAGCAGACTGGCATCCCCTAATCTTCCGTGAGACTTCCGGATGCCGAAAAGCGGACCTGAAACGATAAGTCAATAGACTACCGAGGGTTTGGACAAGAAGGTAGCTGCACCGGTCGCCTGATGTGGACAGCTGTATGGAAAAGTAATCGGCGAAGATCGATGTACCACCACGTCTGGAGGAAGTGATTAATGAAAATGCTCCGAACAGATTTGCCAACGTTTGGCACCGAATCCTTGATGTGAGTCGTGTACAGGTTAATTTCAAATTGTTAGGCCGTGATTTTCAATTTGTGTAGCTACTTGAGCTAGCCGATGGGTAACGTGCGCTGACAATGATCATTCCTAGCGAGAACGGATGGAGAGGATATTTTGAACAAGCTATCCGCATCCCTTAACGAAGAATAGCGGGAGAGTTAGAGGGACATAAAATGACTTCTCGAGGACAAAGCGAGAAGCTTTCTTTCTGACCTTGTTGCGGTATATAAGGGTGTGCTAACCGTGCTCCCCCACCGAAGTCTTTCTCTAAGGAGTTCTTCATCCTGATCCAAGGCAACTCGAGTGATGTGATGGATTATATGTAACGGCGTTACATTCGGGTAACACTGAGTGTTGGTGTACATGAGTACACCACGGTTGAGGTCAGTATTGGCCGGGTTGAAAGGTTTCGAACCTTTGGTTATTTTAACCAATCAGGGCATGGGCCCTTGGTGTGGTGGCGTGTCAGCCATCCACGTGTCAGTACACAGGTGTGTACACTACATTTTAGCTAGGTACGAATTAGGAATATTCTACTTAGTGTTACATATAGTTTATATTAGTTTAAATAATTACATATTAAATATATTCAGTTTACTTTCCACTCCTTAGTACAGACGCACGACCTCGACCGGTCGTGCGTGTAGTGAGTGCCGTAGCGTAAGAGTATCCCTCCCCTTAGCTACACCCTTTGTAAGGGAGCCTTTCCGTTAAGGCACTAGTACAGGCTAGAGTAAACTAACCCGGGAATCTTGGCCCCGAGTAGGAGAGCTCTCTCCTACTAAGCCCTTAATAAGGGCGTATCGGCTAAGTAGCGGCGAACGCCGCTTTAGGGAAAGTCTTCCTCTGTGTGCTAGCCGCACCGTGCGTATACGCACCGGCTACATCTGGTAGCACTAGTAGTCTATCCAACACCTGTGTTGGTAGACTAGGCATCCTCTGCAAAGGATGAATCAGGACGATTGGGACAGTTTGACCCTCGTCCAACAGGAAGCCTTTAAAAGGCTGTTACCCTTAACGGGGGAAGAAGGTATGATGCTCCTAGTGGAGCAGGGCCTTGAGTCCGTAAAGGCAAGGGTGAATGCCCTCATCGCTCATGAGGCGAGTTGCTGTGGAGGTCATTCCACGGGTAAATTGGAATACATTAACTTTAAGGTCATTCCACGGGGGTGCGCCCTCCATTATCGTTTAAGATAAAGGAGTTCACCGGAGATAAGGGTGACAACCTTTATGTTTGCTTGCGAGAGGTCGAAACGGCCTTCGCCACAGCGAACATGACCGCTGATCACTTGCAAGTGGGACTTGCATTGACCCATCTTACGGGCAAAGCCCGTACATGGGCGTTTACATGCTCGGAATCAGTCAAGGACGTGTTTCCAACATGGAAGGTCCTTAAGCAGAAGCTTATGGACATGTACGCAACGCCTGATCTGGTTTTCCAGAATCAACTGGCGTTCCTGAGGTGCCGTCAAGGCACTAAGGACCTGGAGGTTTATATCCAGGAGCTTAAGACCCTGTTGGCAGGGATGTACGCGAAAGCGTATTCGGACGATGTATCCATCCCCGTCTTCATGGGAGGCCTGAGAGAAGGGCCAGTACGTTCGGAATTGTTCCGATGCCGACCCGAATCCTTGGAAGAGGCATTCAAGATGGCGTTCAACGCCGAGAGGAACTTCCGTTCCTCTAAGGTGGGTCCCGAACCCATGGACCTGAGTCAGGTCGAAGCGGAGGAGAAACCTCCCGCTAAGAGTCATTCGGACTCTTTTTCACAGAGCTTCGAGGCAGAGCTCTTGGCTATGTTGCAGCGGCGTGGGACGCTGAGATGCTTCCTGTGTGGGAGCATGGATCATCTGAAGAACAGATGTCCGAAAAATCCCCAGCGAGACACTCGCTACAAGGGACCAAGGATGGGGAAAAAGCCCTTGTCCAAGCCGTCGGGAAACGACGGCTCCCAGTAGGTGCGGGGCGCTCTACTGGGGGACCCCTCAGTACTGTTAATCCCCAGGGTAGGGGACGACAGCAAAAATCCCCGAGGGAAGCGGTGCTTTCTAGCACCGAGTTGGTGTACCATCCAGGTTTGCTGGTAGTCCTTGCGGACGTGAAAGGCTTTGATAAGCCTTGAAGAGTCTTGATAGACTCTGGAGCGTCTGACAATTATGTCAGACGGGCTTCTGTTGTGAAGAGTCGGCTGTATGCCGAGGCCCTAGAGGCACGTACTCGTGACGTTGTCACGGTCCGTCTTGCGACGGGCGTACAGGTTTCTGTACCCAAGGTCTCGATTGACCTTAAGCTGAAGTTTGCAGACTTCGACAGCTTAGAACGTTGCCTAGTCCTGGATTTGTACTCGAGGTATGACCTCATTCTGGGCATGAAGTGGCTGGAGCGCCACGAGCCATGGATAGACTGGAAGTCTAAGTCCATTGGCTCAACGCACCCGCGGTCGGGTGAAGCATTGGCGAATCATGAACCCACCTTTGCTCGATCGAAAAAGCGATTCTGGCGTGAGATGCCAGAGATTTGGGATGTCTGAAATGATAATTCCCAATGGCGTTAAGGAAGAGTTCCTTAACGAGGGGGATTCGGCGGTTAATCCCCGCGACGATATAGGCGAGACTGGTGAGTCGTCAGTGATAGAGGTGGAATCCTCTGAGGGTAAGCGCGAGGCGCTTAGAGAAGAGACCCGAAGTTCGTCTCTTCTACAGGTCGGAATTGATTCCGACCACGCCGTGTCCGGCGAACAAGTTGCGACTCCAGTGGTAGGGGTAGAGACCCTTATGGTTAAACGCGAGGCGCTTCCAAGCGAAGAGACCCGAAGTTCGTCTCTTTCGCACATCGGAAATGATTCCGACTACGCCGTAATAGGTGAGACCGGCGAGGCACCGGTGGTAGAGGTAGAGACCTCTGTGGACAGGCGCGTGGCGCTTTGAATAGATGGGGCAATTGACTCCCCCCATCTGGATGTCGGGATGAGTCCCGAGGCCAGTAGTCAGCAGTCCTACAGGATGCTGAATAGTTTGACAGGTGTTTTCACAGAAGGCGTAAGCCTGGAACGATTTCCTGTGATAGGCGAACTGTTGTCGTTGGAGGAGATGTCCTTCAACGAGTTTGAGACTGCTTTGAAAGCAGATGAAATCGACGAGGTCGTCGTGTTGCGTCCGGAAGAGGAGTTGAACTCCTCATCCACGATGGACGAGTCAGTTTTGGTGAAAACCAAACATGCATTGAATGCCCGAAGCGGTCTCAAGATCCTTGCGGATCCTGAGGACCCTTACCATTCCTTACTTAAGGAAAGAGATGTCGGAGATGTCATTAGTGACAACCCGCCGATGGGGTTACCACCGAATCGGGGAGTCCGACATGAAATTGATTTGGTTCCCGGAACCAAATACTGCGTCACTAGGCAGTCGCCTCTCCCCATGGAACAATGCGACGTCATCGACGCATTCTTCAAGGGGAAAGAAGAGGCAGGGATGGTACGGGAGAGTAAGTCTACCCACTCATCTTCCACTTTTTGTGTTCGTAAACCGAACGGAAAGTGGCGCATTGTGCATGCGTATAACAAGCTGAATGCAGCTACTGTACCCATGCAGACTCCGATTCCTCGGAAGGATGTCCTCCAGAACAATATGGCGGGCTGTACGGTGTACAGTGCCTTAGATCTGGTGGACGGGTATTATCAGGTGCTCATGCGAGCGTCCGATATTCCGCTGACAGCGGTTAGCACGCCTAGTGGCATGCCGTGGGAGTGGCTTGTTATGCCACAAGGGATTTCAAATGCACCAGCGACTTTCAATCGCTTGGTGACTCAACTCTTCCGCCCTCATAGGAAGTACGTTCAGACTTACTACGACGATATATTCTTCCAGTGATCGGCACAGCCGTCGCATCCAAGATGCTCAGGAGGGACTCCGCAACGACGGGAGTGCGAATAGTCGTGCGGAAGGCGACTCGTCTGATGTTCAGACGCATCTGATACACCTTCGAGCAGTGCTCGAATGTATGCGAGAGCATAAGTTATATGCGAACGCATCCAAATGTATATTTGGTGCTGAGGAAACTCCTTTCCTCGGATGCTTCATCGGTAAGGATGGAGTGCGGGCGGATCCCGCGAAGGTGAAAGCCATTGTGGAGTGGCCTTCGCCTGTAAAACTTATAGATTTACGGAAGTGGCTTGTATTAGCCAACTATCTCCACAAGTACAGCGAGAACTACGCTGAAATGGCGAAGCCATTGACCGACCTTCTTAAGAAGGATGTTGATTGGTGTTGGAAAACCGAACACCAAAACGCTTTTGAAGCGGTTAAGGGGAGATTGTTAAAATCTCCCGTTCTTGCTCTCCCAGATTCTGGGAAACCATTTAGTGTCGTCTGCGACGCCTCCGATTTCGCAATCGGATGTGCTTTGTTACAAGCAGACGATGCAGGAATGGAACGCGTAATTGCGTTTGAGTCGAGGCAGATTAAAGCTGCAGAACGGAATTATCCCGTTCATGACAAGGAGCTACTTGCAATGAAGTATGCTCTTGTCAAATTTAGGGTTCACCTACTCGGCTCAAAGCCGTTCGTGGTTTATACTGACCACGCGTCCTTACGGACAGCGACAAAGTCGTCTCATCTCTCGCAAAGGATGGCCCGTTGGCTCTCCTTCTTTGCGGAGTACAACTTTGAGGTTAAGTATAAACCTGGCAAGCAGAACGTGCTTGCAGACGCGTTGTCGCGTCGTCCCGATTACGAGCTCGCTCACGCGACATTCGTCACCACATCTGTGGTGGATCTCATACGCCAGGCGTATCAGAAAGACCCACAATGTACGGCGCTTATTAGCGCGTTGGGTGAAAAGGGGCCTTGGCTCGTCTGAGCCAACCCTGTCAAGTCGAGCTAAAGCTCGTTTACACCGTTACAGGTACGGTGACGGTCTGCTATTTTATAGCACGAGCGCGGAGGACACTCCGCGGGTGGTAGTTCCTCATAATGAGGAACTGAAGTATAGAATCCTCTTTGAGGCACATGACACCCCTACCGGGGGCATTAGGTCGGGATAAGACCTACAGCGCTTTAAGTGCTTTGTATTGGTGGCCCAATATGTATAAGTGGGTCGGTGCGTATATACGCACCTGTGAGACATGTCAGAGGGTTAAATCCTCTGCAGGTTCAGCTGCGCCTTTGGAGAGCTTATCGGTTCCAACGGAGTGTTGGAAATCCATTAGCATGGATTTTATCTTCGGTTTTACGAAGGATAAGGCCGAGAACACCGGCATATTGGTCTTTGTAGACCGTTTGAGCAAGATGGCTCACCTGGCGGAGGTGCCAGAGTCCATAGATGGACAAGGAACAGCAAAAGTGTTCCTAGACCGTGTCTTTCGACAACATGGTCTACCCGATTCCGTTGTGTCGGATCGGGATCCCCGTTTTACGGGACAGTTTGGGGGGCTTTGTTTAAGGATCTAGGCACCAAGCTCCTCATGTCCACTGCGGATCATCAGCAGACGGACGGTCAGACGGAACGCATTAATCGCGTTGTGGAGGATATTCTCCGGAGTTTATGTCCGGATTCTCCCAAGAGTTGGAGTGAGATGCTCCCGATGGTTGAATTTGCTATGAACAATTTGGTCCATGCATATACGGGGTTTACCCCGTTTTACGTGAACGGATTGGTGAATCCGAGGGTTCCGTTAACGCCACGTGTATGTGGCCCAGGGCTTGAGGGGGGAGGATTCCACGATGTCAGGCCTGTATCTGTGCGAAAGCACATCGATAAGTTTTTATCGACGCGCCTTAGTGTATTACGACACGTCTGCGATGCCATGGAGGAAATCCAAGACAAGCAGAAGGAACAAGCTGACCGAAAGGGGCGGCGTAACAAAAAGGTATACAAAGTAGGAGAAGTGTTTTATTAAACGCTAAAAACCTTCCTATACATGCAGTTTCAAATGTGTTGCGCAATAAACTGCGCCCCAGGTTTGTGGGCCCCTTTAAGGTGTTAGCCCGAAAGGGCTTGTCGTACACCTTAGACATCCCGAAGGCGATGCGTACGCATCCAACCTTTTATGTCGGTATGCTTAAGCCATACCAGGACCCGGAGGCGGGGCCCCTCCTGGAGGAGGGTGGAAAGGCGGATAGCCGTAAGGCACCGCAGGGCGAAGGAAGCCCGAAAGGGCTAAAATGCGACCACGAAGCTCCGCAACGGTCGTCTCGAGAGAGGCAAGCCGCCTATCGAAGCGATCAGTGGCATCCCGCTCATCGCGGATCCCCTCGTGGAGATCATGGATGCGAAGGCTGTGTCGATCACAGCGCACGCGAATCTCACGTCGCAATTGTGCGACCTCATCCTCCAATGATCGATGCGGAGCGTACTCCACCCTTTTATGTGGAGCGGCTGATGGCGCGGCGCCATAATCGGGGTCAAACCCATTATCTGGTGAAGTGGAAAGGTTATCCACTCACAGAGTTCGTGGGAGTTCGAGACTCCCCTACGGCAGGATTGCCGCGACGTCGTTGACGCTTTCGAGCGGGAGAATCCCGCTGCTGGTCAACGACCAGAGAGGCATGAGAAGCCTCTTCACTCCCAATAAGTGGGAGTTGGCCGGAGGAAGATGTGGCGACCACACTGTCTCCGGACACCAGGGTGGATACAGGGGCGCTGGCGTAGCTCGTGCGATACGGAGCACGTAGTTGCTCCATCGCCTTAACTTTGGCAAATGTAAGGCGCAACACCCTCTCCACCCAAATGTCTCGACGGGAATAGCTGCCATGCAGCTCATCAAAGCTGGGGAGAAGCTTCTCCCCTTCCGCCCAAGCGCGGAAATTCTTCTCTGCATCATCGGCACTTTCTCCCGGAGAATGAACGAAAGGAACCTCGCGGAGGTTCTCAACAGGGGCACCTTGTGCCTGCCTGTTTAAGCGCTCTCGGTACGAGACGCTAGTGAACTGCTTTTGTGTAAGCAGTTGTTGCCGGAGTTTCTCACGGCGTTCGCGTTGGTACGGCTGTTCATCCGCGGGGCCAGGGGTATAGGACGCTAGACTAGTCCTTACCAAACGCCTGACCCATCTTGGAAGGTCACGAGGACCATCGAAATTATAATCCGCCCTTGACGGGAGTTTGGGGGCGCGTAACGCAGCCCTTAGTGCTGTGCGGCAAGTTGGGAGTCTTGAGCTGCGTCCAGCTCATTAGTGATGATCGCCTTTGGCGATTCGGATGTATCATCCGATACGGGCAGGGGTGCCGCACTGGTTCGTCACGTGTGGGTAATGGATTAGGCTGCCGAAAACGCCTTTCGGCGTTGTCGGAGCGGCTCACCATTGGGGAGGTATCCCCAAAGGCATCAACTTCCGAGTTTTCGGAGTAGTCTACCTGTAATGGGGTGCCATTACATAATAGATATTCAAGTTAGAATATCACAGTTTAATTTCAGACGCGTTGTCTGAAATTTAAATAAGAGATTATAAGTTATTATAATCTAAGAAGGAAAAGTCGATTCGGTATAAATACCAAATCTTGCAGGTTAACTAATAGTACAGTTAGTTGAATACTTGATATTATTATATTAATTAGTTAGTTACTATACTATTAGCCTCTAAACCACCCATTAAATAAACAATCTTAATTTTGCGTTCTAACCCACAAGTGAATATTAATATATTTACTTTAATTATAGGATTAGTTGTTACCAACTAATCCTGCCCTAATTGTATTGCGCGCTTCCTCGCACAACACAGTGTAAGCCTGTAACAGGAGCAGTCCTGTTACACCTGGTAGCACTTTGTGGTCCGTCCTAATGACCACAGTTCCGTTCCGCTAGTTAACTAGCGGAACGAAGATTAAGAGCCGCTCGGCATCATGTCGCGAGACATGTCGGCTGCCGAGCGAGAAAGAACGCTGGAAGAGGTGAATAAACACTTCCCTAACTTCTCGTCGCTTAGTAAAGACGCGACGGCGGAAATGATTCGGTCTATGGGGACCGACATCATTAGCTTCCTCAAGAGTAAGTCTCCAGAGGAACAAGTGGTGAACCGCTTTAGGCTAAACCACCTAGAAAAGTGAGAACGGCCCACGCCAGAGGCATCGCGGACCGCAACTGCACCTACAACGCATAGCGTTAAAGTGGTAAAGGCGCGAATACCGCCCTTTACCGGCGAAGGGGTCGATCCCCTTCGTAGATGGTTCGCAGAGGTGGAAGATGCCATCTCTGCGCAAAATATTGTTGACGAACGTCAACAGGCGTACTTCGCCACAACATGTCTAGGCGGCAGAGCCAGGGCATGGGCGATGAGTCGCAGAGACACTGATGACTCTGCGTTCCTTACTTATCAGGAATTTAAAGCTGAGCTAAAGCTCAACTTTGAAGCTCCAGAAATGGAGCTAAGTAGTCGGCAGGAGTTTATGGAACTCCGGTATGGTAAGCTTGACCTCCAAGCTTACGCTCAGAAGACGCAATATTTGCTGTCAAATATTGTGTATGAGCCGGTGCCCCCTGCTATGCAGGTCACTGGCTTCATGAAGGGACTCAATGATGGTCCCGTCAAACAGAGTCTCTATCGGCACCCGCCAGATACTCTGAGGGATGCCATTGACATGAGCATCCGTGAGGAGTTCAGCATGCGATCAGCGTCATCGCATGCTGGGTACAGCCGAAGGGCTCAACAGCCCTTCGCTTTTGACATGCCGCAACGGCATGTCAACAATAAGCAGTCAGGCAGACGAAGCTCACACTTCGTCTCAAGAAACAGCCAGCCGCGCCAGAGCATGGGCGGTGAAGGTCCAGAAACGATGGACCTATCGGTTGCGGTTGCTTCGAACACGAAGCAACCGAAATTTAAGAAGAATATTCGCTGCAATAGATGCGCGAAAATGGGGCATTTTGCCCATGAGTGTATGGCACCACGTCCGGTGCCACGCAGTCAGCGGACGGAACCGTCTGCTGCACGGCAACACCAACAGGGACATCACCATGCTGGTGCAAAAAACGAGAACCGCCAGTAGGGGCGGGGCGCCCTACTGGGAATGTTATCCCACATGCCGACATAGGGCATGTGAGGGTAATAGCCCCAGACGGGACTATGTACTGTCAAAAGGTGCAGGGTGATGGTAATCCTCTTATCACCCTGGAGGTTAAGCCGCACGGGAGCGATGTCCCCATGCGAGCTTTGTTTGACACAGGAGCGTCAAACAATTTCGTTAGAACTTAGAGTCTAACGCTGTTGAGCTTCGTGGAGGTAGAGACCCCACGAATTATGTTGTCAGTCCGGTTAGCAACAAGTGCAACCGTGACTATTCCAAAGCGTGTGATTAAAACACGCTTCGAGTTGAATGAACTGTCATTCGAGGATGAATTCATCGTCCTCGATTTAGATGACAAGTTCGATGTGATACTTGGAATCCCATGGATGTCCAAGTTTAAACCTTCGATCGACTGGGTTAACCTATCGATCGACTGCGGCGGACGCACAGGATCTGATCACCCTGTGTGTAGTCCGGCTGTATTAGAGGATACAACCGCAGCGTCAGACAGTCTGGTGGATAGCGATGGCGCCACCAGGTCTGTTCTGACACGATCAGCGGAAGGTACCTCCGCTGGTGAGAGTCTAGAGGGACTACCACACGCAACAGAAGAGTCGTTTCGTGTTGGGGAGAAACATTCCACGGGTGATAAAGACCACCGTGAGAATGAAGTTATATCCACGGTGGGAAACACCCACCGTGAGAATGAAGTGATATCCACGGTGGGAAACACCCACCGTGAGAATGAAATAGTATCCACAGTGGGAAACACCCACTGTGCGACCGAAGGTTCCAACACGACGAAAGAATTCCGTGTTGATGAGAGTGAACTCACGATCGATTGCAATCGTGAGCACAACTCCGTGGTGGCCAGTGCCCACTACGTTGCGTTAGCCATGCGCACGGGTGATAAAGACCACCGTGTCGCACAAAAGGCGGCCGGTCAGACGAGCACATCTGATCGATCGCCAAAATTCCATGGTAGGCAGTGGCCACCATGATGATGAGTATTCGCACACGGTGAATCGTAATCACCGTGTAGCAGTCAATCAGACGAGTGCGTCTGATTACATGGGCAGTTCTGTCGAGACGATCAACGTCTTGACGCAAACGGAGACCGGATTAGCTACCCAGTCTCTGTTGATGGAACACCCTCCGAAAGAAGGTTCGGAGGTGATGGCTCTTCCAGAGCTAAGCTGGAAGAAGTTTATGAGAAACTTGCACGATGGTCAGATCGAACAGATCTGTATCATCGTTGCAACAGATGATGTAGTGGATATTCGTGAACGAATATCCACATTACAAGTGGAAAACATTGGGAAAGAGTTTCCCAATGATCAAACTAGAGTTCAGCGCTTTGAAGCGCAGAGCTGGGAGTCGCTTAAAGCGAACTCCCCATTTTATGAGGTACTCCGAGAATTCGCTGACGTATTCCCAGAAGAAGTACCTAGCGATCTCCCTAAGGATAAGGGAACTCGTCATGAGATTGACCTCGGGCCAGGCACGAAGTATTGTGTTACGCGGCAATGGCCGTTGCCGCGTGATCAGGTAAAATCGATCGACGAGTTTTTCGAAGCTCGTCGTAAATCAGGCCAAGTGCGGGAGTCTATCTCACCGCACTCTACCCCCACCTTTTGTGTGAAGAAGTCCAAAGGTGGGTGGAGAATCGTTCACGCTTACAACAAGCTGAACGCAGCGACGGTACCGGCACAGACACCGATACCGCGAAAAGATGTCAACATTGATGGCATGTGCGGGAGCACCATCTTTAGTGCTCTCGATCTAAGAGATGGATTTTATCAAATCCTAATGCGTGAGAAGGATATCCCTCTCACGGCAGTAAG
>CM047591.1:1436397-1466779 GCA_026184515.1 Peronosclerospora sorghi
ATATTAGTTTAAATAATTACATAATAAATATATTCAGTTTACTTTTCTCTCTTTCGTACAGACGCACGACCTCGACCGGTCGTGCGTGTAGTGAGTGCCGTAGCGTAAGAGTATCCCTCCCCTTAGCTACACCCTTTGTAATGGAGCCTTGCCGTTAAGGCACTAGTAAAGGTTAGAGTAAACTAACCCGGGAATCTTGGCCCCGAGTAGGAGATCTCTCTCCTACTAAGCCCTTAATAAGGGCGTATCGGCTAAGTAGCGGCGAACACCGCTTTAAGGAAAGTCTTCCTCTGTGCGCTAGCCGCACCGTGCGTATACGCACCGGATACATTATAGACCCATCTTGCTTTTAATCCAACAATAAGATTTTCGCGAAAATCTTAGCTACATGGTGCAGCGCGTACTTTCAAACGTGGTCTAAGACGCCCAACAGTGATTCATACATGGCACAATGCAGCGGCAATAACGTTGAAGATATTACGTATGCAGAGACACACTGGGGAGGTTAATCGTGGAATTAGTGAAGGGGTTTTGCAACTGGACTTTACCAAAACATGCTATAATGTAGTAAAAAGTATGTTTTTTTACGCAGGTCATCAACCTAATCATACGAGTATCTCAGATTAATTAAATGTGATCAGGGACCTCTCGAAACGTCATTTTAGCATCGTTTATTTTCATACTGGCGATGAAGTGTTGAAATGCTTCAGCTTACATCCTTGAGTAGAGAAGGAAAAACGTGTGTCTTAGATGGAAAGTAGTAGCCCCAATATACTGAAATCGTCTTAAGGCAATATTACACCAACCGAAAATTTGTTGACCGTGAAAATGACACCCGTAGACAGATAGTAGGTGAAGTAACCAAGGCAGGGACTTTATCAATGAAATCTGTATTGAGAAGTGGTTAGCTAGCCTAACATGAAATATACGTCAGATGTTGAAGTTATGGTAAACTTCCATCTCTTGTGTGCTCTACACTACTTATTAGTGCTAAAAAAGTACTCAGATTTGTGTGGTAAAGTGTGCCATAAAATTGGGCCTAATTGAGGGCTTAATTGTGGGCCTAATTAGGGGTGTGACTGCAGACACAAATCGGGTGCGTAATCGTGTACGATTGTGTGTACCACGGTGTATACAGGTGTGTGTACAACTTGGGGGTACATAGACAGGACATAAACGGGGCATCGTGAGGAGGTACGACTATATACAGGTACCTAGCGAAAACCGACGAACAGCGACGAACAGCGACGAACGACGGATAAATCAGGTCGACTGGTCGACGGAGGACGCTGGAATGGACGGTTCTGATTGGTCGATATTAGGTAATTGGTAGTTCTTAGGATATAAGTGCTAGTAAGGTTCTCCTTTTGCGTACGATCGAGCAGATCGTTTCTGGGACGGCACCTTTGCGCCCCCCCCACTAGTATACACCTCTACGTCCCGGGCGGGAGCACTTTGCGCGTTTTTGGCCCACCGGCAGGCGTAGAGTGTTGAGAACTCGTCTCAACTCCGCCCGCTGTGTCAGAGGTTCTTCTATTAAAGGTTTTTTGGTCTCGGGAACGTGATTGAGTAGTGCGCTCTCACCTCTTCCCCTTTTGGTTCACGTTTGGCCCCTAGCGTTCAGCTGCTGTAAGCGTCCCACGGGAACTCTAGGTGTATTTAGTGAAATTTACCCCCCCCTCGTAGGTCTAGGCTAAGAATACAGTTATTTTGGGTATTCTATTAGCTGATTAGGACTCAGAGGCTCCGTCATCGGGCAGTGAAGACTTCCGCTGCCTGATCAAGTACCCCCTTCGACGATCAACACGTGATCGACACTCTACAACATGCGACCAGCGTTCATCTGTTCGCTAACCGCGCCAACTATTGCCTGTTCGACTAAATCGATCAGACCAATCAGACCGATCATACTTATCAGGTCGATCGGACCGATCAGAACGATCAGGTCGGTCACGATCTGACTTTCGACTATTGGCTCTGATCACCCCTGATCACCCCCTGATCAACGCCAGAGGCCCTGATCATCGACTATTTCCGCCTGATCAAGCCTGATCAAGCCTAATCAAGCCTGATCGACAACAGTCGCTTCATCACAAGTCAACTCATTCTTGCAGCAACGAATTGCAGCGTGCCATCCCCGCCACCTGGAGAGCGACCCACGCCCAAGCCGTCGGGTACACAAGGTGAGCAGGAGCCCAAGCAGTCAAGGGACAACCGGAGGACACCATTCGTTAGTCGGCAGTCCGGGCGTCGTGGTAACGCCTGATCAATCTTCAAAAACTTTGATCAGCCTCTCCACCACAATTGTTCGCGTGCCCGGATCTTTGGGCGACACGGGATATCACCGCGATTATACGTAAGATGGCGCTGATGCGGAAGTGAAAACGGAATCGGAAGCAGAAGTGAAGATAAAATTTGAAAAGGAGGAGGTGGTTGTGACGATGGAAGGTAGTTCGCCGTCGTCATGCCTGAAGAAAAAAGGAAACGCTGATCATCAGGACCTGGGGAGGAACCTTGATGATATAAAGGAGGAGAAGCCCCAACCACCTCCCGAGGCTCCTTCGGTATCCCATGCGGATCATAACTGAAGTTATGATCCGCCAATATATGTGTGTATAATGATCCAGACTGAGATCCGATGGTGAAGTATTACAAGACCGACCCGCGGAAGGTGTTTATGAAGGCGCCTGGGTCGGAGAGCGACGAAAGTCGATCAAGTACGCCACCAACGGAAGCATATCTGGTGAAGACGTTTTACCGAAAGGTTTACAAAGGAAAAAGGGACGATTTCTTACTGAAGAACTCGATCATGAGCCTGCTCGGGGTCATGATCAGCGGGAAGCTGAACGGACTGGTCGATCAACCAGTTACAGACTAGAAGGACAAGCTCACGATCGTGCTGAGGCTAACACGCCTGATCAAGCAGGCTGGTCTGACGACAGGAGCCTACGATTCTGAAGAGGTGTTTGATCAGGATCCAGAAGATCCGGCAGAAGCTACCCAGCAGTTGTTTTATCTGTTGGTACCTATCGTGGGCCAAACTACTAAGTTGGAGCCCTCGCACTCCCCGCTGAAGATTGAAGCGGGCCCGTTGATAAACGTGGCAGAACATACGGGATCATCGTGTTACGAATATGCCCCTTCCGAAGGCGATGAACTTGAAGTGGAGTCGAGTAGTACCGGGAGTATAGAGCCCAAGATCACCAGGACGACAGTTTGCCAGAAGGATGAATCCAAGTTTTCGGTTATCAAGATGGAACCTCAATCGATCAAGGCAGAAGATGATCAAGTATCGCAAAGTCTACAGCTGCAGACATTCTTTGACAAGGCTATTGAGAAGTTTCTGACTGAGGAAAGACGCAAGTTGACACCTGGAGTCATTGGCGCAAAAAACCGCCAGCTCAAGACAGGAAGAGCTGCGTCGATCAAGGATATCGACATGGAATCCGTGCATTAGCTTCGTCAGCAGCACTCGAAGCCAGGAAGATCGGCGACAGTAAAAGACGTTGACATGGAATCCGTGTATTCGTTCCATGATCAACGATCCCAGAGCGAGTACGTTGACCCAGATGAGCCGATCACACTGCCACGACGATCCACCGTTGCGTCCGCGTACACTGGGATGCCTGATCAACAGACGATTCCCGGGATTCGGATGTCTGCTATCAGTGATCTAAAAGAGTTTTTGGGAAAAGAAGGAGATGAATATCAAGCGCGGAATTGGATTAGTCGCCTCAAGTCAGCATTTATGCGGGATCAAGCTTCTGATCATGAAAAGTGTCTGATCCTGGGCGATCTATTAAAAAAAACAGCGCGTAATTGGCATCGCCAGCTGAGTAGAAGCACTCGATGAAGTTGGGAAAGTCTCGTGGAGGAGTTTGAAGTTCAATATTGTGGAAGTGGTCAGTCGGCATCCCGCCAGTATTATTACACGAAGCAGCGGTAGGATGAAAGCCCTATCGAATATCTTCACCGGTTGAATGTGGCGGGACTGCGAGCCAAGTTGCCGATCAGGGATGGATCTTCTACGACTTTACGTGAGCATGTGCAGCATTTTCTGGATACATTGGCCAATCGCGAGCTCGCTGATCAACTGGCACTTTTACGGTTGGGTACCGCTACGGATCTGGAAGAGACGTTGCGGGAGTATGCACGCAATAGGTGGTACCAGCCAACAGCGGCGGTAGGTACCAGCCGATTCCGCCTGAAAAATTCGGCGATGATCGGTCACCTGCCCCGGCACGAAAGCCCAAGGCAGTACGCGCGATCAAGGTGACGTCTGGGAGTGAAGCGTCAAGTGCCGACGACAGTGGAAGCGATGGAGATCAGCGCCGTTACATGATTTCTGCTATACGCGATCAACCAGGGGCGCTCGATCAACCTGGTGAGTCCCGATCGGGTAATCGAAGTGATTCGAGTGCAGTTGATCAAGGGGTGGTGAAGAAGTGCAGTCATTGTGGGTCGATCAGACACGATAATTTCCGTTGTTGGAAACGCCTGACCTGTCTCAAGTGTGGCAAGAAGGGACATCCGACCGATCATCGTTTGTACGTCTGCCGAGCACGCGGCGAAGTTCACAATGCGGGCAAGCGCCCTATCGAAGGATTTTACAACCGCATCCGCCAGTGGTACAATCCCACCAAGCATTCTGGAATGCTGCCCAAGGAAGCGGAAGGTTTGTTAAACTAGGACGCTCACCAGGTTGGAATATGGTACGAGACGAGCGTTCTGGTTTGTGTATTTTTGCATATGTGGATAAGAAGAGGGCTGATCAAGCAACAGAAAGAGATAACGATAAATGTTATCAGCCTGATTTACCACGTTTGGCTAATTTCAGTATTGATGAGTTGTCTCGGTCCCCGGTGATCATGGAGGTTGATCTACTTCCAGGTGAATCACGTGGATATTGGAAGTACCACTCTCCAAAGAAATTGTTTAAACAAGCCAAGGCGAGTGGTAAAATTAATAACGAACGTGACACGCTATTATTTGATACTGGTGCCAAAGTGTCGATCATTGCCTCAACCTTTGCTCGTAAGGTGAGTTGTCATATCGACACGAGTCAAACACAAGAATGTGTCGGCATTGGAGAAAGTGCGTATCTCACGGAGGGGCGCGCTAAAATCAGGATTACGTTAGAAGGCTCGTTGGTTTATTATTTCCATACATGGGTGGGCAGACTTGTCGGTCAAGATGCTATACTGGGTATGGATTTTATGATACCAGCTGGTGTTCAATTAGAAATCGTTCACGGTGCGCTAAGTTTGCCTGATGAGGTGATCATCCCATTGGAGGGGCGCCGACAGCTTTATGGATCGATTGGTAATTATATGAAATTCAATCAGTACGAACAGATCCCAGTAGGTCGATCTTCCGAGGTTCGGATTTATGACCAGCGATCTCGAAAGTTGTGGATTACTCGTGGAAAAGATTGGGTCCCCACTATCACTAGGGGCGTGGGCAATTTGCGATACCTGCGTGTTACGAACGTCGTTGATCATCCGATCATCGTGCAAGATGAGACGATTTTAGGCATCTGGATGAACAAAGATGATGTGCCCCGTCGCCCTGGATTTGTTTCGATAGGGTCTAATCGTTACAGGGAGTGGCAAAATCTCACGTATCAAGCGTCTACCGACTCCTCGAATGACGATCAAGAAAGTGTCGATCAAGGTCCCCTAGTCGAGAAGAGGGAGTATCTTACTCCTCGAAGTTATTAGTACGTCCTACGGACCCGATCGTCACATCTGTGGCATTGGTAACCGGATGGCCGCAAAAGGTGCAAGAGGTGCAAGCGCGGTGCAATCAGGAGACGGGGACGAAAGATCCGACCTTGGATCACGGAGTTGAACAACCTGTTGCAAGAGATACGCCCATTCAAGATACGCGTGATCACTCTGTCTCAGCCGATCCTAGCGAATTTGGTGTAATCCCTATCGATGATCAAGTTTGTTACGATGAAGGTAGAGATTTGTATGTGGAAGAATTGGAGAAGCAGCTTGCTACGTTGCCTGAAGTGCCCGCAAACCGAAGAAGTGACTAAGGATGATTTACAAGTTGGTGATCTATTGATAAATACAGCAGAAGAAATTGATCAGCTTCGCGATATAATTTGGGCGAAGAAACATATGTTGATCGGAAAAGGGAACGCGCTACCTCCTGCTGCACGTGGAGTTGTTTGTGATATCGGTGTAGGAAATGCGCGCCCGATCGTTCAAAAATGTCGAAAGGTGGCTACGCAATTTCGCGAGAAGTTACCGGCCTTGATCAAGGGGATATTGGCCACTAAGATCATCCAGCCGTCTACGTCACCCTGGGCATCACCTATAGTGATCATCGTGAAGAATAATGGGGTTTATATTCGCTTATGTATCGACTATCGCGCGGTGAATCAACTCACGCGTTTGATGGTATACCCGATGCCCCTGATCTCTGATCTACTCGAAGATTTGGATAAGGCGTTGTGGGTTTGCTCTTTGGATATGGTGAGTGGTTTATGGGTCATGTCTATGACCGATCGAGCACGTCAGATTTCGGCGTTTGTCACTCCGTTTGGATTATTCGAATGGAATAGGATGCCTTTTGGCCTAAAGAATGCTCCGCAAACCTACCAGCGGTTGATTGATAACGCATTATATGGGTATATCAAGGTTAAGGACGGTGCTGACGAATCGGATGATGTATTTACGGTGGGGGAGCCCGACCAAACACCGGCCCGTCTGTACTGCAGCGGCGATCATATATCGATGATATTTTGATCCCTGCACCTACATGGACTACCCTGTTTGAAAAGGTGCATCGTTTGTTGGAGAAGTGTGATCAATGAAATTTGTCGATCATCGTGGCCAAATCGTACTGGGGGCGAAACGAAGTTCCCTATTTAGGGCATCATGTCTCTAGCCGCGGTTTGGAAACAAATCCATAAAATTTGGATGATCTGATCGATTTACCTTTTCCTGGTACCTTACGTGCTATGCAATCGTTTTTGGGTAGTTTGAACTATTACCGTCAATTTATTGAAGACTTCGCGATCTATGCCGCTGTGCTCTACGAACTAATATAGATTATCAAGAGTTGAAGAGCCGATCATTGATAAAGGAGATTTCGGATAATGAAGACGATCGATTGATCAGGGCAAAAGTTGCATTCAGTATGATGAAAGCAAAGATTGCGTCAGCCCCAACCCTGCACCATTTTGATCAAGCCAAAACGCCGGTGATCGTGGTTTATGCCAGAAAATGGGCAGTATCTGTCGCGTTGGTACAAGAACATGATCAAGTGTATTGCCCCACCGCATTCGCCATCCGGACATTGAAGAGCGGTCATCTGAATTACAGCCCGTCGAAAAGAAAGTTCTGGCACTTCTGCGGATTTAGGATGTTTACTCACGATGCTAGTCGGAAAGGCAATCACTGTTTGTCACGTCGATCCACGTTGAAATGGTTACTAACATCCAACGTGCTGGACGAAAGATTGGGCAGATGGGCTGCGATATTATAACAATGGGACCTTGAGATCAAGAAATGTGTACATGGAGAAGAGGAGGTACTAGGGGCGTTAGCCGCAAGCATCACTCCTCGCACCGAAATTGATGAAGCACTGATCGCGATCGCACCGAAAAATCAACCGCGGCAGATGATTGAAGTACTACCTCCTACGGTTGAGAAAGGCGGAGAACTCTACGTGATCAGTTTCGATGGATCTGCAAGTGTCAAACGACGTGTGGGTGGATTTGGCGCTATCGTGTGGAAATTACCGGAGTGGAAGATTATGATCGCGGTTGCGGATCATGCACCTGACATCACGGTGAATGAAGCTGAATACCATGAATTCTCTTAAGTTTGGATTTACTGTCGCGATACCTCAAAGGAAGGATGATCGTGTGTGGAGACTCGAATTGTGTGATCAGGAAAATGCGCGGTGAAATAGAGTGTAAAGCTCCGCGACTGCAAGTGTTGCAACAGCGCGCGCTTAAACGCCTTCGTTAATGGACCGATCATGATCTGTTGCACGTCAAAAGAGAGTGGAACAAGAGTGCAGATCATATAACCACTATGGCCATGCAGGGTGGAACAAGATGTGAGATTGATGACGAGAAACAGCTGGAGGAATTGGTCGATCTCAACAGATTGTCGGAAGTGATCACGTGGAATGAAGATCCCACGGTGCCACAAGTGCTGGTGACGACACGATCACGTAACCTCCGTCAACCGCGACAGTCAACGTGGTCCGATATATCAATAGAAGGGATGAGGGCGGAACGTGTGAAAAAGGCGCAGAACGAAGAAAAATGGATTCATGATTTGCGAAGTTACTTGTGCGGTGACGTTTCATAATTGAGCGCAGACGAGGTAAAGGATTGCGCGAAAATTTCCGACAACTACGATGTAGTTGAACAAGGATTGTTGATTTAATGTGGTAATATGGCTAAGGGAAAAACCAGCGATGATCAAGATGATCAAGACGATCGACGTTCTTCGATCAAGCTGGTCTTACCTTAAACCCTACATGCGGATGTCCTCCACCATTATCATGTGAGTTTGGAAGGAGGACACCAATGTATAGGGCGTACATATCAGCGGATCAGACGATATTTTCATTGGCGTGGTCTATTTCTCAGCGTACAAAGATTTGTTGGACAATGCGTAGACTATGAGACGGGGAAGGGCCAGCCTAAGATCAAGGGCATGTCGCCGGGGAATATCGAGGCCACGTACCCATTCCAAGTGATAGACATGGATCATATTCCGTCACTGCCCCGATCAACTGATGGGCATACGGAACTGCTGATTTGGACTGATCTGTTCACGGGTATAGTGATCGCGAAAGCTGGATCGTCCCGCACAGCGCAGAAAGTTGCCGAAAATTTTGAAGAATGTGTGTTTCGACGATTTGGAGCTAGTGAGGTGATCAGGCATGATCGGGAGCCCAGTTTAATGTCGGAAGTATTTCGTGCGTTCAACAATATTGTGGGACAAAGACAGAGTGCCACAATGGCATACCGTTCACAGGCGAACGGCAAGGCGGAAAGAACGGTGCAGACGATTACACGAGCAATCCAGATGTATGTATCAGATGTCGGCCAGAAGGATTGGAGCTCGTACGCAGAGCGAGTGGTATTCGCGCTAAACTCAACCCCTGATCGCATTCGTGGAGAAACACCATTTTATTTGGCGTATTGGTGGGACCCACAATCGTCGTTGGAATCGACACTGCAACTGGGTGGAATTCGGCGTTAAGACCGGGATGCTCGCCGGTGGAGATATAAGTTGCAGAAAGACTACCGTTACGCCCGTGACCAAGTGAGCAGTCGATTACACCAAGTGATGGCTGATCGAGCTGAGAAGCACAATGATCAAGTGGCGCCACACAAGATCGAAGCTGAATCAATGGTCTGGTTATATCTCGATTGGGTTAAAGAAGGTTCGCGAAGAAACTGGCGCACTGTGGCATGGACACTTTAGAGTCGATGAGGTGATCGGTAATCATGCGGCGAGATTGGCTACAGCTGGCACCGACTATTGCATAATCCCAGTGGTGCACCTGTCCAAGTTGAAATTGGTCAAGGAGTTTCCAGATCGCCCTACTGCTGTGCTAACAGCTCGGGTAGAAGATCATTTTGACTTCGATGAAGCTTTGCTACCCGAAGACAGATGGGAAAGGACGTTAGCTCCAGATAAATTTGAAGTTGTATCGTATCACCGACGTCCGATCTGGTCGTAAGACTAGGTATGGAAGAACGTTACGCGAATATCAAGTCTACTGGAAAGGTTATGCTGAGCCGTCGTGGGTAGACGAGGCAGATCTGAACTGTAATGCTCTGATTAAGGACTTCGAAAGGAAGGTGATCAACAAACATCGATTTGACGTAATGCAAGTGGATGAAGAGTCCAACTAATGCGTGATCGGTGGACTGATCATGGGATTATGATCGAAGAACCTCCGATTGAATAAAATGATTGATGAAACTCACAATTGATGAAGAAATGATGAATGACTTGAAGTGGTGTGTTTAGGATGAATATTGCGAGGTACGGTGATGTAGTAACGGCAGATGAGCCGACAGAAGATCAATTTATAATATGCATTAAAAAGTAACGAAGCAACAGCTGGGAATGGCATGACCAAGAGTGTTTATTGATTAAAGAGAAGTGATCAGCCGACTAATCAGACCCATAAAACTTACGGCGGATGCGAGGGATTTTCCGGCCAGGGTGATCCTCAGGAGAAAGACGATATTGGATCCGCCAAGGTTCAAATTCATCGACCTCGTTCAGCGCGTCGGATAGGGTCCGAGGTGACAGATCCGATATGAAACCAGGCACCACGCCCCATCATCGGCCGGGGCAAACTTCAAGGGACGGTTTCGAGAACAATTGGTGATCGACGGATCCAGGAAAATGTCGAGATCACATTTCCCATCGATCATCCCCTTCAAGACAAACTCAACAATTATCTTCCAGGTTTCTCCGGTACGACTTCTGCGCTGACGTCGACCGTTGTAATACTCTTGGAAGAAGTCATCACTCTCGCGAAGGCCTTTCTCAGTGGGGAGATAATGTGTCGACTACCAGATCGCCTGCGCATGATGGTTGAGAAACAACCGGTACTTCGATTAAAAGTCGGCAAACCAGCCGACTATGCGGAAAGAAACGGGTGTCAACATCGTCGTAAAAATTTCCCAGGGGCGCTGATAATATAACCGCTCTACCTCCGGCTGGGTGATCAAGTGACAAAACCACTGATCAGCCGAAGGGGCGTGCGTGGCGACTGGTAACAACCATCTTCCGCGGCGGGTCAAGTAGTCGAAGACCACTTGAGCCGTGACGCTACGCAGATCGAAACCAATGAGTTGCCTTGGAGTCCACGGCAGGATGTCTGCGTCTGCTGCACTATCAGGCACCATGATCAGCGACTTGAATTAACCCGTACGAGGGAAAAGGAACCCGGCGGAGCCTTGATTAAGCGGACCCACCCTCGCTCCCAAACTCGCTGATTGTCGGAGTGGATGGAATTGATGCGATCAGGTCAGGGGATCCACCTTCATCGTCCTGATCATGACTGGAGGGTTATCATCCTCCAACTTCGCTTCCGAAATGGGAGAAAGGAGGCGTGGCCGCTTGGACCGAGATGAAGTTCGTGAACGTTGAATGTGTCTTTTAGACGAAGAGGCGACTCGGCCAATCGAGCTGTCTGGAGAATCAGCGGGAAGGCCATCAGGCGATGCAGCCTGATTAGAACTTGCAAGAGGGGTGCGGGCAACCGGTGCAATCTGCATCTGCAGTGACATACCAGCCAACTGGGCTTGAAGGTTCGAGTGGAACGAACGCAATTGCGTGACTTCATCTTGAGCCTGTCGCAGCTGATTCCGCAGCGTTTCGCGATCTGCAGAAACTTGATCGAACCGGCACTGCGTGGCGGAAAGCTCCTCCTCCAGCTGGGAATAAGCGGCGTATAGATCATCCAGCTCGGCCTTGGGGTCCGACACTCCCTCGACACGTTCTCATATCTCCTTCATCTGGGCTATGATGGCGGTACAGTCGTCCATCTGCATGCGATTGGTTTTATTCTTCTTCCGGAGGCGATCGCATTGATCTTTGCGTCTGTCAACCTCGGCGTTGAGTTTGAACGCCTGCTCGACCAAGCGCTGATTCTTGGAAGCGGCCTGATTGTATTCTTTTTGTAGCATGTTCATGCGCTGCTGAAGTTGATCCAACTATTGCGCTTGATCAGCGATAATATCTTCTTGCACCGAGCGCAGATAGCGATCGCGATCACGACTGCTCTCCAAATCGCGGGTCTGGGAGCGTTGATCGACCATGGTTTTCTCTCGATCGGCTATGGATTTTTCGGCGGTCTTCAACTTAGACTTATGATCGTTGACTGCAGTGTCGACAAAATCACGCAGTGGAACAAGCTGTTTAATGGAGGCCCGCTCGATCTCGGCATCACGATCCGCCACGTTGCGGATGGCGCGAGCGAGCTGCTGTCGAAGCATCGCGATAGTGTCTTCGATCATCGCGAGCGAGTTGGATAACACGGCGATCTTCTCATCGCGTGCGCGGAGGGTCTCTTGCAGGCTGTAAGCCCGATTTATCGCGGCGATCTACTGATCAGCCTCGGCCCGATCTAGGGCAGGAGCGTTGGCCGTGGTCGATGGGGTACCGTCGTTATCTCTTTCATGATGGAAATGCAGAAATGCCTGATCGAGAGAGCCTGACCGCTGATGTCACGGTTGGTGTAGGATGAGCGCTTAATCGTGATGGGTGTACCACCAAACGGTAACGGTCTGATCGATGGTGACCTGATCGCCGGGAGAAAGGGCAGATTGATGGGTGCTGATCGCCTGATCGATGATGTCATGATTGATGGGTGTGGACAACACGATCAAAGGTGGCATGATCTACGGTAATCAACGGCATGATCGACCCTCTCCTCAACCGCTGTACGGCTGGGGCGAGGCTCAGGGGCGGCTGTGGTAAAGTGTGCCATAAAATTGGGACTAATTGAGGGCTTAATTGTGGGCCTAATTAGGGTGACTGCAGACACAAATCGGGTGCGTAATCGTGTACGATTGTGTGTACCACGGTGTATACAGGTGTGTGTACAACTTCGGGGTAAATAGACAGGACATAAACGGGGCATCGTGAGGAGGTACGACTATGTACAGGTACCTAGCGAACACCGACGAACACCGAAGAACAGCGACGAACGACGGATAAATCAGGTCGACTGGTCGACGGAGGATGCTGGAATGGACGGTTCTGATTGGTTGATATTAGGTAATTGGTAGTTCTTAGGATATAAGTGCTAATAAAGTTCTCCTTTTGCGTACGATCGAGCAGATCGTTTCTGGGACGGCACCTTTGCGCCTCCCCCACTAGTATACACCTCTACGTCCTGGGCGGGAGCACTTTGTGCGTTTTTGGCCCACCGGCAGGCGTAGAGTGTTGAGAACTCGTCTCAACTCCGCCCGCTGTGTCATAGGTTCTTCTCTTAAAGGTTTTTTGGTCTCGGGAACGTGATTGAGTAGTGCGCTCTCACCTCTTCCCCTTTTGGTTCACGTTTGTCCCCTAGAGTTCGGCTGCTGTAAGCGTCCCACGGGAACTCTAGGTGGATTTAGTGAAACTTACCCCCCTCTCGTAGGTCTAGGCTAAGAATACATTTATTTTGGGTATTCTATTAGCTGATTAGGACTCAGAGGCTCCGTCATCGGGCAGTGAAGACTTCTGCTGCCTGATCAAGTACCCCTTCGACGATCAACACCTGATCGACACTCTACAACCTGCGACCAGCGTTCATCTGTTCGCTAACCGCGCCAACTAGTGCCTGATCGACTAAATCGATCAGACCGATCAGACTAATCAGACCGATCAGACCGATCAGGTCGATCAGACCGATCAGAAAGATCAGGTCGATCACGATCTGACTTTCGACTATTGGCTCTGATCATCCCTGATCACCCCCTGATCAACGACCAGAGGCCCTGATCATCGACTATTTGCGCTTGATCAAGCCTGATCGACAACAGTCCCTTCATCACAAGTCAACTCAATCTTGCAGCAAGGAATTTCATCGTGCCATCCCCGCCACCTGGAGAGCGACCCACGCCCAAGCCGTCGGGTACACAAGGTGAGCAGGAACCCAAGCAGTCAAGGGACAACCGGAGGACCCCCTTCGTTAGTCGGCAGTCCGGGCGCCGTGGTAACGCCTGATCAAGCTTCAAAAACTTTGATCAGCCGCTCCACCACATTTGTGTACGAGTGCATAAAGATTTTAGGGAAAAGTACATGCATCCCCTCGCTTTTTGCGGACATAACATACATGCCCCTGATTTTATGAATAAAGCATCCAGGACCCTGCCAATTTGTCGGCCAATGACATTGCTCAATGTATCTAAAAACGGTGGAAAAACGAAATAGGAGCGAACGTCCAGTGAGGACTCCATTACCCCGAAACGATGGATCGCGAGCTTCCGACGCCCGTGAATTTGATATGTACTTAGCGCGCAAAGCTGCACCGTGAAATTACTGTAGCGTTAATTCGCTACAAGGTGGTTGATGCAGGTAAATTTGATATTTACTTAGTGCGCAACATGGAGTGCAATAATGTGACTATGGAGTTTGCGGTTCATGTTATCCGCCAATTCCTGAATATGGATTATGTTGGTGTCACTGGCTACCTTCCAAACCCTGTGGAAGCACTTGCACGTATCGTGAGCGCCACGGGGGTTTTACATCGAATAAAAATGTGCAGATTCTTGCTGCGCTGGTCGAGCAAGCTCGTTTGAAAAAGATGCAAAACCGCCCAGCACCTCCAGCGTCGCGGAAAATCATGAGTGCAATTGGTAGATGCGCTGCTAAGACTTCTGGAGTCCGACCTCTCGTACAAGAGCACGCTGCTTTCCGGCACACCGTAAAACAACGCTCTGGAACACTGCATTGCTATTTACAAGGAGCCAACTGGTAATTCGAAAATGCATGGCCAGTATCTCCAGATTTTGAAGCAGTATGGACTGCTTGCTGATGACGAAAGCGTATCGCTACTCTTTAAGTTTGGCACGGAACTGCATGTTGATCCGTGGTTAAAGCGCTCATTTGCCGTTAGCGACCCTGCTGCACTCAAGGCAGGTGCAAAGGTTCGTCTGAACTACGCTGTACTGGACACACTTACGCATTTAAGGGCGTTGCTCGTGAACATGCTTGACTCCTAGCTTTGCCTACCGCAAAGCTTCAGGTTCTGAACCACGCAGTTGGTGCGATGGCCAATGTGTTAATTTCAGCTCATGATCTGTCGCGCAAGAAGAAAGCTCCGTTTGACCAGCGCGTCTTTTTCCGCGTGTTTGTCAATCTCATGAAGGAATTAACGGTACACGGTTGTCGCAGACAAGCTCGAATAACTTACCTTTTACTTTCGGCAAGATAAAAGCTAGTAGATCCGCACGACTAATGGACACACTGCAAAATGTGTTGGCTTAAATATACTTCTCTAAAAATTGAATATAATCCTACTACTACCGACTACTCTAAGCATCTCGCGCCGCACGTCAAGGCAACTTTACATTGCGTAACTCATAGGGAAGTTGCAAGGCAGAGGGTCGATCGACGGGAGCATACGCTAAGCACTTGTCCACCAAGTGGCTCACACTCTGTGGCAACACGCCACGCACGTGCGGTCGCAACGATCCAGCACTGACCAAGACGGCAATGCGCGCGTATTGGATAATAATATCCTGTCGTGACGACTCTCGCCTGGATGTATCCCTTCTACATACGGTCGACAACACGTATCGAACTCGGTTAAGAGCACTCGAAACGAATAAACATCTGCTTTCTCGGAATAGTGTTCCCCGCGCAGAATTTCCGGTGCAAAAAAAAAAATCCACGCGACGGGTCCCTATCTCGGCCGTCAGCGTCTGATCGTCTTCCTCTAACGCGCGATTCGTGCCAGAATCCGTGACTTTCGCTTCCCACGACGCACGCATAAGCGCGTGCTTGGGTTTTAAATCCCGATGAAAGATCGGGCGCTCGAACGAGTGCACGTACTCGAGCGCAAGTAACGATTTACACTTGATGCGTCCATCCGTGGCAAACCAAGTGTAGCCATCTCGCGCTCGCGCACCGAGTCGCTCTCGCTTGCGATGCCGCTCGAGGAGACTACTCAAAATGGCCATGTGGCAGATATTCCATGACAATACGAATATAATCCACGTTACGCCAATGAACCGTACAATCTTCGGGTGCTGTAGCGTGAGACAGAGTCGGATTTGCTCTGTCACCGTCGCTCGCGCGCCCGTTCGGGTAATAACTGTTTCACCACGACCGTCTTGTTCTGAAACGTTGCGAAGGTAGACCGCGCCGTACCCTCCTTTTGCCACCACGTGGCCACGTAGTACCACATATTCTCTTCAACGTCCGAGCACAACCATGCCAAATCTATTGAAGGATCTTGTCTCGATGGTGGAAGACCAAGCCAAGCGCCCGCTTCAGCCGTCGACAAGGAACCGATTTGCGCCCGCTAAGCAAAACGTGGCCTCAGGCCCGATCGCCGATTTGACGGCTCGGAGAGAAGATACTAACGCAAAAGTAACTGTAGAGCAGCAGCAAGAACAAGCCAAGATGGACGCCTTTGTCTTCATGTAGCATGTTGCAATAAAGATATCGAGAGTGTTAAACAACAGACTTCGCCGACCTATTGAAACCGGTACTTGTTTTTTTCTCTTTGGGTTGGCAGCATTCATCTGTGGCAGGGAAAATGGATGTTATTTTCATAAAATCAGGGGCATGCATTTTATTTCCGCAAAAAGCGAGGGCATGCATGTAATTTTCCCAAGATTTTACTAATAAATACGATATGAATATTGGTATAACTAATAAAAATATCAACCATACCTGGCGTTAATAAAAACCGGTATTATGACTATTTTCAACATGAAGCCGCTATGTTTGGTCATGCAGCAAGATTAACAACTAAAATGGATTTTCACTGGATATGAGCCTGACCTTTGCGAGCATCTTTTCTTGGCTTTCCAATATATATTATTTAACCAGCAGTCCAATCAAGCTACGATGGAAATGTAATCAATTACGGAATTTGTGAATTATTTCAGGGTTGAATATTCAAGTACCCAAGCAGGTATATATTTCTTCATAATGTAAAGATCAGTAACTATTGGGTAGTAGGGAAACATCCCTTACTTAGGCTATGAGATCGATCACGGTCAGTTAGAATCAAGGAACGGAGCGGTACGGCTAAGGTGGCTGTTCGTACTTTCCGTCATCTACCATTATTACTTCAACGCGTTAGTTTCCGATGACTCCACGTACTCCAAGCGTAAGAACAATGTAACAGCAACAATAGTGATATAATAACGTACTAAAGACAATAGTAACTTTATGCAGTCCAACTATCCACTGCGAAAGACTCCAAAAAGTAAAACGTAAGCAAACCACGATGCTTCACACTCCACGACAGAAAAAATTACGTTCCGACCTCAAGAGAACGTACTAGCACCAAAAGTGTACTTGTGAGTCTTGTATGTAAAGAACAAAAGTGACTATATTAGATTTAAGTTTAATACTTAACCTAATTAAATGTATGTATAAAATTGGGTACGGCTTATAAAATTGGGTATTACCCAAAATGCATTTTGCTGAAAAGTTGCATTTACCCATTTGCGTTCGGCATCAACTCAAGTCGGGGCGCGGGTCCTTCCAACAGTGACATTCATCACTGCGGCACCTGAACTGTATACCGAATTCATTTTTTGAACGTGATCGTTTTACTAGCACTACGGATCAAAGCGAAAATGTTCATGTTCACAGCCGCCTAAAGTAATACGACGCCTTATAGATTTTCAGAACGATTTTGTGGTAGATATAGTAGCTTCAATGTTCGTCTTCATCACTCATTTCGTTCGCGTGCACTTGCTTACACACGTTCCAATTATCTTGAGAGTACTAGCGCGCAAGATTCCACGACCAATCGATAGCGACAGGAAGCAACGTAACACCAGTAATAAAGCGGAAATACAATTTATTATCCATTTTATAATGTTTTGTAACTTGAAACGAGACAGTGACGTTATCCAATATCCACGAGATCAAACGAGAAACAATTCCGCCCACAATATGCGGGGTACTCCAGCTCCACAAACCACGTGATAAAGGAAAAGCAAATTCAGAAGTGATTTACTAGTGTTAAGGTTAAACTTAAAGCATATACACAAATACCAAAAGTTATGTAGAGTACATCACCTTTTCACTGTAAAGAGTCGTCAAAACAGCAATACCGTGATGCGAGGCGCCGCAAGAATTGCGCGTGCTTCTACATTCAACGCATAAAAATTCCACGCTGTAGCCTTTTGCGGAGTGTCTCCTTTTGTACCTGAGCTTACATCTCGCGCTTGACCGGAATACGATAACCTCATGTAGCAGCATCCTTAACGGTATCATTACGGTCTCCGCCATCGTTGTCGCTCATTCTATCACAAAGAGAGCGTTTTTGATTGACTAGTCACAGTGCTTTTACAGACAATAGAGGGGACATGGGAGTGATGCAAGAGGCAAGACCAATGGCAAACTTACGTCCAAGAGCAGTTAGCTAAGGAAGCATGGCAACAGAATCAGATATTATCGGATTCTCAGACTTGGGTGATGTCAAACGGCGACATTTCCACTGAATGTTTATTATCACTGATATCTAGAAGAAGAGCGGTGTCGACTGGATCAACCCCGAGAAAGGAGGGGTCACATAGATTGTGGGTGTGCAAGAGCGATCCGGCGTTCTGGACGTTTTTGGAATGGGTGGGCACTGTCCTTGGACGGAGTCCACGAGTACTTACAGAATATGACAAGCACCAACATATCGAATCATCGAAGGAAAGACTAACGGATCGATGTGGATAGCAAGCGGTAGACTAGCAGACAAATAGACTGGTGCTGACTATTTGTGTCTATTCTCTCTGTGGTCCCTTGGAGAAATTATAAACTTGTATCCCTGAACTGCTTCTGCTGTGCATATTCTGCTAATGTCCGAATGTGTGCTACACTTTTACCCATATCGCTATCAGGTGGTGCCGCGCCTTTCACATTTGGTTTTTGTGGATCACGTGGAGTAAGAAAATGTGTTAAAAATATTCATCATACCGGTTCTTATGACAGCCGGGTACGACTGATATTTTTTCATTAGTAGCAATATTCATATCGTACTTATTAGTAAAAAAATACTCTAAATGTACTCGTACTCGAAAAAATCTGAGGACATTTGTTTGGGCACTAATAAGTGGTGTAGAGCACAACAGATGGACGTTTACCATAACTTCAACATCTGATGCATATATTTCAGTTAGGTCAGCTAATCACTTTTCAATACACATTCCATTGATAAAGTCCCTGCTTTGGTTACTTTTGTCTACTATCTGTGAACTGTCTACGGGTGTCATTTTCACGGTCAACGGATTTTTGGTTGCTGTGATATTGACTTAAGACGATTTCAGTGTAATAAAGTTATTACTTCCCATCTACGACACAAGTTTGTCACTATCTACGCAAGAATGGACAGTGACAACTTTCAACAAAATGGAAAAAAGCAGATGCAGTTGAAGGGATACAAGTTTATAACAGAATAGGCAGAAATAGTCTCTATGAGCTCATTCGGACTACTGAGTTTATACTAGTGGTTAAGGTTAAAATAGACAACGATTCAACAACGAACACGTGATAGAACAACCTAAGACACGCCATACCTACCCCTTTGTACCATTGCTGTTCTCTTGGTGTTCGAAGCAACATCCGAGGCACTCCATGACATAAGAGCAAAAGTTCGACCGATCGAAAAGGTGAGCGTCTTTTGTGACTAACGAGTGGTTGAGGCGGTAAGAATAGCAAGCGTGGACGCAAAAAAGTCACAGTTTTAGTGACTAAAGTAGGCCATAGCATATCTCCACCGTCTTTTGCGGCCTTTAGCGCTCGTGCAAAAAAACGACGGCTTCAGTTTCGCTCCAGCGTTTCAATGAGCCGACTACTGTCTTGTCTGTAACACTAAGATCAACTACTGTCTTGTCTGTAACACTAAGATCAACTACTGTCTTGTCTGTACCACTAATATCTACTACTGTCTTGTCTGTACCACTAATAGGGGGTTTCTAATCCGACCGTGGTCGAGTGGTTCACTACTCACTGCGGGACCGGAAGGTCCCGGGTTCGATCCCGGGCGAAACCAAGTTGGTTGGTTTCAGAAAGTATAATGTGACGAAATCACCCAAGAATCTTAATCCGACCGTGGTCGAGAGATTCACTACTCACTGCGGGACCGGAAGGTCCCGGGTTCAATCCCGGGCCAAACCAAGTTGGTTGGTTTCATAAAGTAAAATGTGACGAAATCACCCTAATAGGGGGTTTCAAAGTTAGGTGATTTCGGCTAATTTTTGTAAATGAAATGGTCGACCATTTGGTCAATTTTTCGTTCATTTCGGAAATCGACTAGCTCGATTTCATTTGGCGAAATGGACGAATTTCTTTCTCGAAATCGTTTCGTGACGGTTGGGTGAACAATGTCGTTATGTAGGTAACAGTAGTATCTATCTTCTTCAACCATGCAAGTGCATGGTTGACGTGCAAAACCCAGCCCGTCGAGCAGTCTTTCACATACATGCACCCGAAAAGCGTCGCATCCATTCTTGCTGCTGATGATCCAAATTTCGAAGCGGTTATGTGAAACGCGAGACGACAGCCATGAGTTTGCATCGAGCAGTTCGCCGACACCAATGGTGCATTCTATTAATTTTATATTTTGCCGTCCTATCACAATCATTAATTGCTAAGTTTGTTCTCAGTCTGCAGTGAATGGTCTCTCTGGCCCTCGTGCTTCGACCAGTAACAGCAATCATGGGTTTCTTGATATTTCGTTTAATGATTTACTGTGCTCCCGTTTGCGCTTAACGACAAGTGATGACATCTGCCGAGACAGTTTAAGTTCGAAATTGGGATCTCCAGCTGTGACATGGCCTCTCATTAATGAGGAGCAGGAAGAAGAAAAGGTGGAAGAAGATGAGGAATTGTTGCGATGCAACATCCACGGATTGTACTCAATCCCTATGTCTCGAGGGATGCATTTGGACTTCTCTCGTCCAGCACGTCTTACAGATTCCCATCGTTCAATTTCAATTCCACCGCGACGGATACAGTTATATGGAACGCATTGGAGTAATTCATCGAGTTCGCACAGCTCTCATCAGTCATCCAATTCGATGACAACTCATAGTGGAGAACACCGCATGCGAATCTGTCCACGTCTTGATCGACACGATGATTCATCAGAACGATCTATCTCCCATTCTTATAGGCAAGAATTTGATCATGACCAGCTGGTGCCTAGTGTACGTCGTCATTGGCAATACCATTGGGAATCTGATCCTCCACGAGTGCCACCTATATCGTCACCTGTATCCTCCTCACCAGTGATAGCGAACCCACGCACCGATATTACCTGCACACGTACGTACACCTGCATCTCATCCGCCGACTTTTAAGATAGAGGAGGGTTCGGACATGAACCCTAAACCCTCAGGCAAATTTAAATTCCTCAAATGGACAAAAAAATTCTTTAAAATGGCGGGGGGGGGGGGTTCGACCTTGAACAGTTCGATTTGCCAAAACATGGTCGAAATCGTTCACCGAAATCGCCAGCTTGTTGAAACCCCCTCATATCTCATTCTCACGACCTTATCTGGTCTATACTTTCGTAACGAACGTAATTGTGGCATATACGAAGCGTGAATGTATCATGACACCGTAGCAATAGAAACGCAGGGTCCCTAAGTGCGAGACACGCTCTATACAGCACCTGGTCGAGGACTATGGAGGTTGACGCAACGAAAATAGTCAACCGGATGACCTGCTCCTGCCACACGCTTGAAAAAGCTCTTTCCATCGGTTCATTTTCCTATCTGCTCCCTCTCGTGGGAGTTCCTACCTCTTGGATTAAGAAAAACAAACACACCCTCGCTCGCATCCTACTTGTCGAGAAAAAAACATGGTCTTCTTCTCTCCATGTGTCTATCTTGTCCCTGCCACGCTTGCGCTCGTGCTCGAGCACACGAGTGCGTCGTCTCTCTGTTATGACCCCGTGACCGTCTCGGGGACCACGGACGAAATTTCGCCCCGGTTTCCTGCTTATGGTGGCGAGGTCGCCGACCAGGACTGTATCATCGCTAAGAAAGAGGACCCGACGCTGCCCAACCTTAAGACGATCCCGTCCGTTCCCGTGGAATTTCCCACTCTCTTGGCCAACGTGTCCGTGGCACCCACGGAGCCAGTGTTTAAGATGGTGGGCACGCCACTTCTCGTTCGTGACAGTTTGAATCTCGACGATGAGCTGGACTCGACCACTTTGTGGCCAGCAACGAGTGCCAAGCCGGGTGCAAAGTGTGCCACGGGGTGGGAAAAGCCACACGTCCCTCTGACCCTCGACACGAAGCGTCGACTCGAAGCCAATGGCAATAAGGACATTGCCAAGCTCGAGGCTTTTTTTCAAACCAAGATGGTCATGAAGTTGGACGACTTGCCTACCATCGGTGTGTTCATCCCCACGCCGTGGAGTGGCGCGTACTGGCCCGTGTACCAAGATAGCATTAACGTGGAATGGGACGAAGGGCAGCCCAGTCCTGCCGAGAAGTACGCCACGGCGTTTGGGCTCGACGTCAAGACGTTTATGGACAATGTGTCCAAGAAGAACGGGGTCAAATCCCAAAGCAAGCGCCCCGTGTGTACGACCGATGACAATTGCGCAAGTCTGAACGACGGGAGTTTGTGCGGCACGCCTTGGGATAATTCGACGAGCCACTGTGTCCTCACGTGGATTGGGATCTGTCATGCTTGGGCCGCCGCAGCGATTCTCGAGCCCGAGCCCAATTGCCCAGTCACCTTCAACAATGTAACGTTCAAGCCCATGGATATTAAAGCGCTCATCTCTTTGGTCTACGATGGCGCGCGCGTGGGTACGGTCTTCACCGCTACCCGATACAATGGAGGCCCCGACACGATTGACCGGTTCGGTCGTCACTCGAATAATGCGCAGCGTGATGCGAACCCTGCGCTCTTTCACATTATGAATGCAAACGTGCTTGGGTTGCTCAACCACACCTACGTCGTGGACGTCGAAGCGGATGCCGAGGTGTGGAATCAACCGGTCAGTGGCTTTAGAATCGCGGAACAGACGAAAATGACGCCCCAAAAGGCCGCCAAGACGTTCTACGGCCTGAATCAGTATCCATGGAACGCCGCGGCAAAGGCGATTGTGTACGTGAAGGCCCGGTTGACATGGATTGTCGAGACGTATACGGATGGTGGACTCGTGCGCTCGGGCCAGATCAAGGAGTACACGACGGGCCAGTACTACTACTACCTATTGGAACTCGATGCCAGTGGTATAATCATTGGAGGCGAGTGGGTGTACGAATCGGAAATTAACCACCTCGACTTTGGGTGGATACCAAAATCCAAGCCGGACCCCTCGACCGTCACGAGTGTCGGACTGAGCTATGCAAACGTCAGCATGTTGCTGCAAAAGGCAGTTGCGTGCTCGACATGAGGACCAAGCGCAGCCTACGAGGAGGCGTGATGCTGCATGTCATGTGTACCACACCATGTCAACTTGTGGATAGCGAGATCACCTTAGCCATTCCTGTAAGGTAGAGAATCACTGCTTTTGTAGTAGAAGAGCGAGCATACTGTTGTGCATTTTTTAGTCAAACTATACAAAAACATTGTGCATGATTGAGCTTAGTTTTTGTAAAATTGAGGCGGAAAGTGCACACGTGCGCTTTTTATTTCGGGGGTACGACTGTCATCAGAATCAGGGTTAGAGTCAAAGGAGCAGAAGACACGCGACAACTGGCAAGTCTTGCGTAATTTCAGCAAGGGGTTTTGAAAAGATAGTATCAGGTCGAATCGATCTTTACTTAAGTATTCTAGTGTTTACTGACTCGGTAGTTCAAGCACTGTAATATACAGAGAACTCGTCGCATTGTTGCTAGCCTAACATGAAATTTGCATCAGATGTTGAAGTCTTGGTAAACTTCCATCTCTTGCGTGCTCTACACTACTTATTAGTGTTTTAAAACAAAGCTACTCAGATTGAGTACAAACACATAGAGCTCTTCACTAATAAGTACGATATGAATATCGCTACTACTAATACAGTATTTATCATACCCGGCCTTAATAAAGGCAATTGATATCCGTATCCCCCCCAAATTACTACCCGTATCCCCCTCAAGTTACTACCCGTATCCCCCCTCAATTATAGGCCCCAAGAGACAACAGTCGACCAAGAAACAGTCCAGATTGATGAAGATTTTTTGATTCTCAAGCAGGTCCTGACGCAATCAAGTTTGGACCCAAGTCGGACATGTTTGCGCTAGGAATCGTGCTCTACATCTTGTTATGTGGCTCGCATCCTTTTGACCCGTACTGTAACGGGGTTACATTCGAGTTACATTTAGTGTCGGTGTACATGAGTACACTACGGTTGAGGTCAGTATTGACCAGTTTGAAAGGTTTTGAACCATTGGTTATTTTAACCAATCAGGGCAGGGGCCCTTGGGTGGTGGCGCGTCAGCCATCCACGTGTCGGTACACAGGTGTGTACACTACATTTTAGCTACGAATTTGGTCTGTTCTACTTAGTATTACATATAGTTTACATTAGTTTAAATTAACTTAGACTAATTACATATTAAATATATATTCAGTTTACATTTCACTCTATCGTACAGACGCGCGACCTCGACCGGTCGCGAGTGTACTGAGTGCCGTAGTGTAAAGGGAGCCATCCCTTTACCTACACCCTTAGTAAGGGAACACAGCCGTTAAGGCTAAGAAGTAAACCAACCCGGGAATCTTGGCCCCGAGTAGGAGAGCTCTCTCCTACTAAGCCCTTTATAAGGGCGTATCGGCTAAGTAGCGGTAGACGCCGCTTTAAAGAAAAGTATTCCTCTGTATGCTAGCCGCACAGTGCGTATACGCACCGGCTACATCTGGTAGCACTTGTAGTCAATCCAACACCTGTGTTGGTAGACTAAGGCATCCTCTGCAAGGGATGAATCAGGACGATTGGGATAGTTTGACCCTCGTCCATCAGGAAGCCTTTAAAAGGCTGTTACCCTTACTGGGTGAGAAGGTTTGCAGCTCCTAGTGGAGTAGGGCCCTGAGGCCGTAAAAGCCAAGGGTAAATTCCCTCATCGCTCATGAAGCGAGTTTAGGTGGAGATCGTTCCACGGGGGTGCGTCCCCCATTGTCCTTTAAGATAAAGGAATTCTCTGGGGAAAAGGTCACAACCTTTATGTTTGGTTACGAGAGGTCGAAACGGCCTTCGCCACAGCGAATGTGATCACTGATCACTTGCAAGTGGGACTTGCGCTGACCCATCTTACGGGTAAAGCCCGTGCATGAGCGTTTACGTGTTCGGACTCGGTCAAGAACGTGTTCCCTACCTGGGAGGTCCTTAAGCAGAAGATTATGGACATGTACGCAACGCCTGATCTGGTTTTCCAGAATCAGATGGCGTTTCTGAGGTTCCGTCAGGGCACTAGGGACTTGGAAACATATATCCTAGAACTTAAGACCCTGTTGGCAGGGATGTACGCGAAAGCGTATTCGGACGATGTGTCCATCTCCGTCTTCATGGGAGGCCTGAGAGAAGGTCCAGCACGTTCGGAGCTCTTCCGATGCCGACCCCAAATCCCTGGGGGAGGCGTTCAAGATGGCGTTCAACGCCGAGAGGAACTTTCGTTCCTCTAAGGTGGGTCCTGAACCCATGGACCTGAGCCAGGTCGAAGCGGAGGAGAAACCTCCCGCTAAGAGTCACTCTGACTCCTTTCCGCAGGGCTTCGGAGCAGAGCTCCTTGCAATGTTGCAGCGGCATGGACCGCCGAGATGCTTCCAGTGTGGGAGCACAGATCATCCGCGGAACAAATGTCCGCGGAACCCCCAGCGAGATACTCGCTTAAAAGGGCCAAGTGTTGGGAAGAAGCCCTGGCCCAAGCCGTCGGGAAACGACGGCTCCCAGTAGGTGCGGGGCGACCTACTGGGGGACCCCACAATGCTGTTAAACCCCAGGGTGGGGACGACAGCACAAAGCCCCGAGGGAAACGGATCTTTCTAGCACCTAGTTGGTGTACCAGACAGGTTTGATGGTAGTCCTTACGGACGTGAAAGGCTTTGATAAGCCTTGGAGAGTCTTGATAGACTCTGGAGCGTCTGACAATTATGTCAGACGGGCTTCTGTAGAGAAGAGTCGGCTGTATGCCGAGGCCCTAGAGGCACGTTCTCGTGACGTTGTCACAGTCCGTCTTGCGACGGGTGTACAGGTTTCTGTACCCAAGGTCTCGATTGACCTTAAGCTGAAGTTTGCAGACTTCGACACATTAGAACGTTGCCTAGTCCTGGATTTGGACTCGAGGTATGACCTCATTCTGGTCATGAAGTGGATGGAACGCCACGAGCAATGGATAGACTGGAAGTATAAGTCCATTGGCTCAACGCACCAGCGGTCGGATGAAGCATTGGCGAGTCATGAACCCACCTTTGCTCGATCGCAAAAGCGATTCTGGCGTGAGATGCCAGAGATTGGGATGTCTGAAATGATCATTCCCAATGGCGTTAAGGAAGAGTTCATTATAGAGGGGGATTCGGCGGTTAATCCCCACGCCGTTAACGGCGAGACTGGTGAGTTGCCAGTGGCAGAGGTGGATTCCTCTGAGGCGACTCCAGTGGTAGGGGTAGAGACCCCTGTTGTAACAGGACTGATCCTGTTACAGGCTTACACTGTGTTGTGCGAGGAAGCGCGCAATACGGGAGGGGTAGGATTAGTTGATGACAACTAATCCTATACTAAAAGCAAATATAATATTCGCTTTACCTTAAGAACGCAAAATTAAGAGTGTTTATTTAATGAGTGGTTAGCGGCTAATAGTATAGTAATTACCTAACTAATATAATAATATCAAGTATTCAACTAACTGTACTATTAGTTAACCTGCAAGATTCGGTATTTATACCGAATCGACTTTTCCTTCGTAGATTATAATAACTTATAATCTCTTATTTGAATTTCAGACAACGCGTCTGAAATTCAACTGTGATATTCTAGCTTCAATATCAATTATGTAATGGCACCCCATTACATCACCCCCCACTTAAGGTGGTTGGCCAATTATAATTATTATTATGGCCAATCATGGGTGGCACTTGTTGGTCGTTCTCATTTACCAACTGATTTACCATCGACTCGATGGTCAAAGCACGCGGCGGCGCTCTAAAGAGCGCTGCTGAAAACATCGAAGGAGCTTCTTCCTCAGCCTCAGCACTAGGTGCTGAGGTATTGAGTGACAACAGTGACGCTGCATTAGCAGCGTCAACTACGCAAAGGTCGGAGGACGTACCGTCTTCGACCACAGATGCTGCTAAGGCGGCATCTGGCAAGAAACAGGGAGATGTTGCTAATGCAACATCTCGCACGATGCCAACCCCGAATGGTGTGTTGCCAGGAAGTTTCTTCCATGTTCGGAGACAGTTCTGACTCCGAACAAAGTGATCGGGGAACAGCTGTCCACACGAAAGGATCTAGCGAGTCGAAACTCGCTAGGTGCTCATCGCCTAACAGCGATGATGACTCTGGTGTCGCTGTCAGCTATGACAGCGACAATGATTATCACAGGTGGTTGCGGGAACGCAGAGACCCACCTGGACCAAGTACGTCTCCACGTCGGGGTGGTTTAACCCCGGCGCGTGGTGTTGAAGCAGGAGGTGTTCCGCCTGCTAAAAGATCTCGAACAGAAGCGGCGCCCGCCGCTTCTGAAGCGTAGCATCGTACGGAACCACATGTTCCGTACAAAGTGGGGTTTTGGACCCCTGGATGGGCTATTGCCCCCAACAGTGGCGGTCACCGTAAGCGGGACAGCCAATATGCGTTGTTCGATATCAACGTGCTGGATGACTGCGAAGACATCCAGTCACGTCGATTCGATCGAAGTACAGACGATAGACGTCTGTACTTTATTGACCTCTTTTTCCAGGTTCGATATTATTCGAGCCGGAAAGGATCAAGGAGGAACAGGGACGATAAGGACACCCTGACTCAGAGTTGGAGCGCTTTTGTTGACAACTACAACAAAAGCCCAGATGATTACGTGAATAAAGTTCACGTAATGCGCGAGCGCTTTTTAAAGCACTCGCGAACATGCAAAATGGAATACATCCATTTTGCTTGCATCAAAGAAGGGTTGAAGTGTGGTGTCCCTTCTCACCTCGTTTGCCCGCGGTGTACGCATGGAGATCCTCTTCTTTCAGAGGAGGAGTTGCGGGGGTACGGTGGTTTTTCCGTACCCGCCGAAATCCAGGGTTTAATTGATCCCCTCAATGCATCAACACCTACTGTTGATGCTACTTCGCATTATGATTTTGAGACTCCTTCTCAAACTCAGTTAAAAGGTCTGGGGCGTCGGCCCTCAGAACCTCAATCGGCTCCCAAGAGTCAAACTCTTGAGGGTAACCCAGCCAGCGAACTAAGTACTCAGTACGCTGCCCCTTCTTCGAAAGAACCGAGCGCTTCGAGATCAAGCGCTCGAGAATGTATCGCTTATTCCCCCGATTATCGATCAGGGGCGGCGGAGGTTGAGAATTACCTCGCCGTTGTTGTTGCGGAGCATGGTTCTTCGCTCCGCAAACTCGAGGAGGGTTATTCCTCGTTGAGCAGCGATATGTCTCACTCTGTGAAGACATATCGGTCTCTTCGAGAGAATGTCCGCTACATCCTCGGGGCGCACACTGCCCTTCAGCACAAGAATGACCTTATGTACATCGAGCTTTCCCGCTGTAAGGAAGAGCTCGATCGGCACAAGGCTGATCTTGATCAGTCGAAGGCGGAGGTAATGACTCTCCGCTCTGCTCATCAACGGCTGGAAGCCGATTACAAGTCTCTCTTGGGAGACTTGGAGAAGCACGGTATCTTCCGTGGTTCTGTGTCTCGTCGTAAGACGAAGACGAATGATACAGCTTGAGCCGCCCAACATAGAATGTTGGGTGGAGCCGCATTGCTGTGGGAGTCTAAAGTATAGGCATTCCCCCGAATCTCTTGGACCTTGAAAAGTCCAATGTACTTAGGAAGCAACTTCCGTGTAGGGAAGTTGCTTATTGCATGTATAGGCAAATTAGTAGTACTTAGTAATACCAATTCGCCTTTCACAAATGAGTTTTTGTTCTTCCTTCCTTGTTTGTCTGCATTTTGCTTATGATTATCAAAAGCAGAGTCAAGTGCATCTTTTATATAGCGTATTACAGCTTGGCGCTGTAATACGAATTCATCTACTGCTTTATCAGCAGTAGGTGCGTTGTCCTCATTGTCTGCAGCCATTGCTGCAGACGCATATTCATCATATGCATCTTCAGTTCCATTTGAAGCTGCTTCCGCTTCTACTGTACTTTCAGTAGAAGGGCCATCGTTTTGTTCACAAGTTGCAGTTGCAACTTGCACATTGACTCGCTCAAAATTTGAGCGGGTCCCTCCCCCACTTAGATTTGGCGTACCGCCAAGTAAATCTGGGGTTCGTGGATGTCTTAAGGCATTCACGTAGAACGGTGTATGCTTAGTTGAAGCATGCACCGAATTGTTAATCGCGAATTCAGTTAGTGGCAGATAGTCGCTCAACTGTTCGAAGGCATGTGCGTATGATCGCAACATGTCTCCGAGAACGCTGTTAACCCGTTCCGTCTGCCCATCCGTTTCCGGATGGTCCGAAGTTGACATCTTCAACTGGGTTCCCAACAATAAGAACGTTTCTTGCCAGAAACGTCCTGTAAATCTCGGATCTCGATCCGAGACAATGTCTTCCGGCATTCCGTGCAAACGGAATACCGTATCAACGAATACCCGCGCTGTTTGAGCGGCGGTTACGTTCGCTGATACTGCAGTAAGATGTACCATCTTACTGAAACGGTCTACAAAGACCACTATTCCGGTCTTCCGACTATTGTCGGGTGGGAGACCGAATACGAAGTCCATTGAAATGGACTTCCAACACTCTGTTGGAACCGGCAGAGATTGCAGCGGAGCCTGTGCAGACTGCGCAGGCTTAACGCGCTGGAAAATCTCACAAGCGCGTACGTATTTCCGTACCCACTTGTACTGGTTTCTCCAGTAAAAGTCACTTGCTAGAGAAGCGTATGTCTTCTCTCGACCTTGATGCCCCGAAATCGGTGCATCATGATACTCCTACATAATTTGATGTTTGAGATCATCGTCTTTGGAACGACGATGTGACTTTCAACTTTGTGGTCTGTGCGGTAAAGCAGCAGACCATCGTGAAGTCGATATCGATGCACGCAAGCGCGGAGGAACTCTGGGAGTTCGTCTCATTTCTCACTTGATTGATTACTTAGTAATCAATCAACAGACGTGTCTCCTCGTCTGTTTTATACGCCTCGCGTACTTGTCGTATAATTGACGACGACAGAGCAGTGCAACGGATCGCGTTTGCACTGTCCCCTTCGGTTACGGACGGTTTCGTCTCGTAATCGGGCCTTCGTGATAGCGCATCTGCTATCATGTTCAACTTTCCGGGTTTGTATTCAACCGTAAAGTTGTACTCAGCAAAGAATGACAGCCATTGATCCATTCTTTGAGAAATGTGTGGTGAATTCACGGCCGTGCGTAGCGACGCATGGTCCGTGTAAACCTTAAACGGTCTATCTCCCAATAGATAGATCCGAAAATTAGGCAGTGCGTACTTCATGGCAAGGAGTTCCTTGTCATGCACTGGATAGTTGCGCTCGGCTGGGCGCAACTGACGCGATTGATAGCAGATTACGCGATCACGATCATC
>CM047591.1:1467179-1504440 GCA_026184515.1 Peronosclerospora sorghi
GTTCAACTTTCCGGGTTTGTATTCAACCGTAAAGTTGTACTCAGCAAAGAATGACAGCCATTGAGCCATTCTTTGAGAAATGTGTGGTGAATTCACGGCCGTGCGTAGCGACGCATGGTCCGTGTAAACCTTAAACGGTCTATCTCCCAATAGATAGATCCGAAAATTAGGCAGTGCGTACTTCATGGCAAGGAGTTCCTTGTCATGCACTGGATAGTTGCGCTCGGCTGGGCGCAACTGACGCGATTGATAGCAGATTACGCGATCACGATCATCTCGATCACGCTGCATCAAAGCACAGCCGATAGCGAAATCGCTCGCGTCGCAAACGATGTGGAACGGACGCTCGTTATCGGCTATAGCCAAGACAGGCGCTTCAGTCAAGATTTGCTTGACTGCATCAAAAGTATCTTGGCATTGGGTATCCCAATGCCATTCGACATCTTTCTTAAGTAATTGAGAAAGAGGTCGTATTAACCCAGCATAGTTGCACGAATACTTGTGCAAATATGTTGTCAACCCAAGGAACTTTCGAAGTTCCTTAACATTGTTTGGCGTAGGCCATTCAACGATCACCCTGATTTTTTCTGGATCAGAGCGCACCCCGTGCTTTCCCACAAAGCATCCAAGAACGGTTATATCAGGTGCACCAAAGGTGCATAGAGCTTATGCTTACGCATAAGCTCTAACACTTGACGTAGATGTTCCCTATGGACATCTACATCGCTTTTATCGTTTTCACCCTTACTATGGATGAACACGTCATCGAAATAACTCGGTGCAAATTCTCGCACCGGGAGTAATAGATGCGTTACGCATCTGTTAAGCGTAGCAGGGGTATTTCGAAGCCCCTGCGGCATAACAAGCCACTCCGAAAACATGCCACTTGGGGTGCTTACCGCCGTGAGAGGTATATCCTTCTCACGCATTAGGATTTGATAAAATCCATCTCTTAGATCGAGAGTACTAACGATGGTGCTCCCGCACATGCCATCAATGATGACATCTTTTCGCGGTATCGGCGTCTGCGCCGGTACCGTCGCTGCGTTCAGCTTGTTGTAAGCGTGAACGATTCTACACCCACCTGTGGACTTCTTCACACAAAATGTGGGGGTAGAGTGCGGTGAGATAGACTCCCGCACTTGGCCTGATTTACGACGAGCTTCGAAAAACTCGTCGATCGATTTTACCTGATCACGCGGCAACGGCCATTGCCGCGTAACACAATACTTCGTGCCTGGCACGAGGTCAATTTCATGACGAGTTCCTTATCCTTAGGGAGATCGCTAGGTACTTCTTCTGGGAATACGTCAGCGAATTCTCGGAGTACCTCATAAAATGGGGAGTTCGCTTTAAGCGACTCCCAACTCTGCGCTTCAAAGCGCTGAACTCTAGTTTGATCATTGGGAAACTCTTTCCCAATGTTTTCCACTTGTAATGTGGATATTCGTTCACGAATATCCACTACATCATCTGTTGCTACGATAATACAGATCTGTTCGATCTGATCGTCGTGCAAGTTTCTCATAAACTTCTTCCAGCTTAGCGCTGGAAGAGCCATCACCTCCGAACCTTCTTTCGGAGGGTGTTCCATCAACAGAGACTGGGTAGCTAATCCGGTCTCCGTTTGCGTCAAGACGTTGATCGTCTCGACGGAACTGCCCATGCAATCAGATGTACTCGTCTGATTGACTGCTACACGGTGATTACGATTCACCGTGTGCGAATACTCGTCATCATGGTGGCCACTGCCTACCATGGAATTTAGGCGATCAGATGTGCTCGTCTGATCGGCCGCCTTTTCTTCGACACGGTGGTCTTTATCAACCGTGCGCATGGCTAACGCAATGTGGTGGGCACTGGCCACCACGGAGTTGTGCTCACGATTGCACTCGATCGTGAGTTCACTCTCATCAACACGGAATTCATTCGTCGTGTTGGAACCTTCGGTCGCACAGTGGGTGTTTCCCACTGTGGATACTATTTCATTCTCACGGTGGGTGTTTCCCACCGTGGATATTACTTCATTCTCACGGTGGTCTTTATCACCCGTGGAATGTTTCTCTCCAACACGCAACGACTCTTCTGTTGCGTGTGGTAGTCCCTCTGGACTCTCACCAGCGGAGGTACCTTACCCTGATCGTGTCAGAACAGACCTGGTGGTGCCATCGCTATCCACCAGACTGTCTGACGCTGCGGTTGTATCCTCTGATACAGCCGGATTACACACAGGGTGATCAGATCCTGTGCGTCCGCCGCAGTCGATCGATAGGTTAACCCCGTCGATCGAAGGTTTAAACTTGGACATCCATGGGATTCCAAGTATCACATCGAACTTGTCATCTAAATCGAGGACGATGAATTCGTCCTCGAATGACAGTTCATTCAACTCGAAGCGTGTTTTAATCACACGCTTTGGAATAGTCACGGTTGCACCTGTTGCTAACCGGACTGACAACATTCTTCGTGGGGTTTCTACCTCCACTAAGCTCAACAGCGTTAGACTCTGAGTTCTAATGAAATTGTTTGACGCTCCTGTGTCAAACAAAGCTCGCATGGGGACATCGCTCCCGTGCGGCTTAACCTCCAGGGTGATAAGAGGCTTACCATCACCCTGCACCTTTTGACAGTACATAGTCCCGTCTGGGGCTATTACCCTCACATGCCCTATGTCGGCATGTGGGATAACATTCCCAGTAGGGCGCCCCGCTCCTACTGGCGATTCTCGTTTTTTGCACCAACAGGGTGATGTCCCTGTTGGTGTTGCCGTGCAGCGGACGGTTCCGTCCGCTGACTGCGTGGCACCGGACGCGGTGCCATACACTCATGGGCAAAATGCCCCATTTTTGCGCATCTATTGCAGCGAATGTTCTTCTTAAATTTCGGTTTCTTCGTGTTCGAAGCAACCGCAACCGATAGGTCCCTCGGCTCTGGACCTCCACCGCCCATGCTCTGGCGCGGGTGGCTGTTTCTTGAGACGAAGTGTGAGATTTGTCTGCCTGACTGCTGATTGTTGACATGCCGTTGCGGCATGTCAAAAGCGAAGGGCTGTTGAGCCCTTCGGCTGTACCCAGCATGCGATGACGCTGATAGCATGCTGAACTCCTCACGGATGCTCATATCAATGGTATCCCTTAGAGTCTATGGCGGGATCCGGTAGATACTCTGTTTGACGGGACCATCATTGAGTCCCTTCATGAAGCCAGTGACCTGAATAGCAGGGGGCACCGGCTCATACACAATATTTGACAGCAAATATTGCGTCTTATGAGCGTAATCTTGAAGGTCAAGATTACCTTGCCGGAGTTCCATGAACTCCTGCCGACTACTTAGCTCCATTTCTGGAGCTTCAAAGTTGAGCTTTAGCTCAGCTTTTAATTCCTTATAAGTAAGGAACGCAGAGTCATCAGTGGCTCTGCGACTCATCGTCCATGCCCTGGCTCTGCCGCCTAGACATGTTGTGGCGAAGTACGCCTGTTGACGTTCGTCAACAATATTTTGCGCAGAGATGGCATCTTCCACCTCTGCGAACCATCTACGAAGGGGCTCGCCCCCTTCGCCGGTAAACGGCGGTACTCGCGCCTTTACTACTTCAACGCTATGCGTTGCAGGTGCAGTTGCGGTCCGCGCTGCCTCTGGCGCGGGCCGTTATGACTTTTCTAGGTGTTTTCGCCTAAAGCGGTTCACCACCTGTACCACTTCCTCCGGGGACTTATTCTTGAGGAAGGTAATGATGTCGGTCCCCATAGACTGAATCATTTCCACCGTCGCGTCTTTACTACGCGACGAGAAGTGAGGGAAGTGTTTATTCACCTCTTCCAGCGTTCTTTCTCGCTCGGCAGCCGACATGTCTCGCGACATGATGCCGAGCAGCTCTTAATCTTCGCTCCGCTAGTTAACTAGCAGAACAGAACTGTGGTCGTTAAGACGGACCACAAAGTGCTACCAGGTGTAACAGGACTGATCCTGTTACAGGCTTACACTGTATTTTGCGAGGAAGCGCGCAATACAATAGGGCAGGATTAGTTGATAACAACTAATCCTATACTAAAAGTAAATACATGAATATTCACTTATGTTCTAGAACGCAAAATTAAGAGTGGTTATTTAATGGGTGGTTTAGAGGCTATTAGTATAGTAACTAACTAATTAATATAATAATATCAAGTCTTTAACTAACTGTACTATTAGTTAACCTGCAAGATTCGGTATTTATACCGAATCGACTTTTCCTTGGTAGATTATAATAACTTATAATTTCTTATTTAAATTTCAGACAACGCGTCTGAAATTAAACTGTGATATTCTAACTTGAATATCAATTATGTAATGGCACCCCATTACAGATGGAGTGCGGGCGGATCCCGCGAAGGTGAAAGCCATTGTGGAGTGGCCTTCGCCTGTAAAGCTTAGAGATTTACGGATATGGCTTGGATTAGCCAATTATCTCCACAAGTACAGCGAGAACTACGCTGAAATGGCAAAGCCATTGACCGACCTTCTTAAGAAGGATGTTGATTGGTTTTGGGAAACCAAACACCAAAACGCTTTTGAAGCGGTAAAGGGGAGCGTGTTGAAAGCTCCAGTTCTTTCTTTCCCAGATTCTGGGAAACCATTTTGTAGCCGGTGCGTATTCTCACGGTGCGGCTAGCGCACAGAGAAAGACTATTCCTTAAAGCGGTGTCTGCCGCTACTTAGCCGATACGCCCTTGTAAAGGGCTTAGTAGGAGAGTTCTCCTACTCGGGGCCAAGATTCCCGGGTTAGTTTACGACTTAGCCTTAACGGCTGTATTCCCTTTACGTGATGTAAGTAAAGGGAGGACTCCGTCTTACCTACAACACTCACTGCGCGCGCGACCGGTAGAGGTCGCGCGTCCGCTAAATAGAGTGAAATGTAAACTGAATATATTTAATATGTAATTAGCCTAAATTAATTTAAACTAATATAAACTATATGTAATACTAAGTAGAATATTCCTAATTCGTACCTAGCTAAAATGTAGTGTACACACCTGTGTACTGACACGTGGATAGCTGACACACCAAGGGCCCCTGCCCTGATTGGTTAAAATAACCAAAGGTTCGAAACCTTTCAACTCGGCCAATACTGACCTCAACCGTGGTGTACTGATGTACACCAACACTCAGTGTTACCCGAATGTAACCCCGTTACATACTCCCCCATCAAAACTATTGCTTACGCAATAATCAAAATCTTGTTGGAGAACTCCAACGCCAGTTCCTCTGGCCCTCCATATGTACACCTCCAGTGGTGCTATGGCGTCTCCTCTAGAAGAGGTAGACTACTCCGAAAACTCGGAAGTGGATGCCTTTGGGGATACCTCCCCAATGGTGAGCCGCTCCGACAGAGCCGAAAGGCGTTTTCGGCAGCCTAATCCATTACCCACACGTGACGAACCAGTGCGGCAACCCTGCCCGTATCGGATGATACATCCGAATCGCCAAAGGCGATCGTCACTAATGATCTGGACGCAGCTCAAGACACCCAACTTGCCGCACAGGCACTAAGGGCTGCGTTACGCGCCCCCAAACGCCCGTCAAGGGCGGCTTATAATTTGTATGGTCCTCGTGACCTTCCAAGGTGGGCCAGGCGTTTGGTAAGGACTAGTTTAGCGTCCTATACCCCTGGCCCCGTGGATGAACAGCCGTATCAACGTGAACGCCGTGATAAACTCCGGCAACAACTGCTTACAGAAAAGCAGTTCACTAGTATCTCTACCGAGAGCGCTTAAACATGCAGGCACAAGGTGCCCCTGTTGAGAACCTCCGCGAGGTTCCTTTCGTTCATTCTCCGGGAGAAAGTGCCGATGATGCAGAGAAGAATTTCCGCGCTTGGGCGGAAGGGGAGAAGCTTCTCCCCAGCTTTGATGAGCTGCATGGCAGCTATTCCCGTCGAGACATTTGGGTGGAGAGGGTGTTGCGCCTTACATTTGCCAAAGTTAAGGCGATGGAGCAACTACGTGCTCCGTATCGCACGAGCTACGCCAGCGCCCCTGTATCCACCCTGGTGTACGGAGACAGTGTGGTCGCCACATCTTCCTCCGGCCAACTCCCACTTATTGGGAGTGAAGAGGCTTCTCATGCCTCTCTGGTCGTTGACCAGCAGCGGGATTCTCCCGCTCGAAAGCGTCAACGACGTCGCGGCAATCCTGCCGTAGGGGAGTCTTGAACTCCCACGAACTCTGTGAGTGTGGATAACCCTTCCACTTCACCAGATACGGGTTTGACCCCGATGATGGCGTCGCGCCATCAGCCGCTCCACATAAAAGTGTGGAGTACTCTACGCATCGAGCATTGGAGGAGGAGGTCGCGCAATTGCGACGTGAGATTCGCGAGCGCTGTGATCGACACAGCCTTCGCATCCACGATCTCCACGAGGGGATCCGCGATGAGCGGGATTCCACTGATCGCTTCGAGAGGCGGCTTGCATCTCTCGAGACGGCCGTTGCGGAGCTTCGTGGTCGCATTTTAGCCCTTTCGGGCTTACTTCGCCCTGCGATGCCTTACGGCTATCCGCCTTTCCACCCTCCTCCAGGAGGGGCCCCGCCTCCGGGTCCTGGTATGGCTTAAGCATACCGACATAAAAGGTTGGATGCGTACGCATCACCTTCGGGATGTCCAAGGTATACGATAAGCCCTTTCGGGCTAGTACCTTAAAGGGTCCCACAAACCTGGGGAGCAGTTTATTACGCAACACATTTGAAACTGCATGTGTAGGAAGATTTTTAGCGTTTAATAAAACACTTTCTCCCACTTTGTACATCCTTTTGTTACTCCGCCCCTTGCGGTCAGCTTGCTCTTTCTACTTGTCTTGGCTTTCCGCCATGGCATCGCAGACGTGTCGTAAGATACTAAGGCGCGTCGATAAAAACTTATCGATGTGCTTTCGCACAGATACAGGGCTGACATCGGGGAATCCTCCCCCCCTCAAGCCCTGGGCCACACACACGTGGCGTTAACGGAACCCTCGGATTCACCAATCCGTTCACGTAAAACGGAGTAAACCCCGTAGATGCATGTACCGAATTGTTGATAGCAAATTCAACCATCGGAAGCATCACACTCCAATTCTTTGGAGAATCCGGACATAAACTCCGGAGAATATCCTCCACAACGCGATTAACGCGTTCCGTCTGACCGTCCGTCTGCGGATGATCCGCAGTGGACATGAGGAGCTTGGTGCCTAGCACCTTAAACAACGCTCCCCAGAATTGTCCCGTAAAACGGGGATCCCGATCCGACACAACGGAATCGGGTAGACCATGCTGTCGAAAGACACAGTCTAGGAACACTTTCGCTGTTCCTTGTCCATCTATGGACTCTGGCAACGCTGCCAGGTGAGCATCTTGCTCAAACGGTCTACAAAGACAGAAATGCCGGTGGAACCGGCCTTATCCTTCGGAAAACCGAAGATAAAATCCATGCTAATGGATTTCCAACACTCCGTTGGAACCGATAAGCTCGCCAAAGGCGCAGCTGAACTTGCAGAGGGTTTAACCCTCTGACACGTCTCACAGGTGCGTATATACGCACCGACCCACTTATACATATTGGGCCACCAATACAAAGCGCTTAAAGCGCTGTAGGTCTTATCCCGACCTAAATGACCCCCGGTAGGGGTGTCATGTGCCTCAAAGAGGACTCTATACTTCAGTTCTTCATTATGAGGAACTACCACCCGCGGAGTGTCCTCCGCGCTCGTGCTATAAAACAGCAGACCGTCACAGTACATGTAACGGTGTAAAGGAGCTTTAGCCCGACTTGACAGGGTTGGCTCAGACGATCTAAGACCCTTTTCACCTAACGCGCGGATAAGTGCCGTACATTGTGGGTCTTTCTCATACGCCTGGCGTATGAGATCCACCACAGACGTGATGACGAATGTCGCGTGAGCGAGCTCGTAATCGGGACGACGCGACAACGCGTCTGCAAGCACGTTCTGCTTGCCAGGTTTATACTTAACCTCAAAGTTGTACTCCGCAAAGAAGGAGAGCCAACGGGCCATCCGTTGCGAGAGATGAGGCGACTTTGTCGCTGTCCGTAAGGACTCGTGGTCAGTATAAACCACGAACGGCTTTGAGCCGAGTAGGTGAACCCTAAATTTGACTAGAGCATACTTCATTGCAAGTAGCTCCTTGTCATGAACGGGATAATTCCGTTCCGCAGCTTTAAGCTGCCTCGACTCAAACGCAATTACGCGTTCCCTTCCTGCATCGTCTGCTTGTAACAAAGCACATCCGATTGCGAAATCGGAGGCGTATCAGACGACACTAAATGGTTTCCCAGAGTCTGGGAGAGCAAGAACGGAAGATTTTAAAAAGATCCCCTTAACCGCTTCAAAAGCGTTTTGGTGTTCAGTTTCCCAACACCAATCAACATCCTTCTTAAGAAGGTCGGTCAATGGCTTCGCCATTTCAGCGTAGTTCTCGTTGTACTTGTGGAGATAGTTGGCTAATCAAAGCCACTTCCGTAAATCTCTAAGATTTACAGGCGAAGGCCACTCCACAATGGCTTTCACCTTCGCGGGATCCGCCCGCACTCAATCCTTAACGATGAAGCATCCGAGGAAAGGAATTTCCTCAGCACCAAAGATACACTTGGATGCGTTTGCATATAACTTATGCTCTCGCATACATTCTAGCACTGCTCGACGGTGTATCAGTTTCGTCTGAACATCAGACGAGTCGCCTTCCGCACGACTATGGACGAATATATCGTCGAAGTACGTCTGAGCGTACTTCCTATGAGGGCGGAAGAGTTGAGTCACCAAGAGATTGAAAGTCGCTGGTGCATTTGAAAGCCCTTGTGGCATCACAATCCACTCCCACAGCATGCCACTAGGCGTGCTAACCGCTGTCAGTGGAATATAGGACGCTCGCATGAGCACCTGATAATACCCGTCTACCAGATCTAAGACACTGTACACAGTACAGCCCGCCATATTGTTATGGGGGACATCCTTCCGAGCAATCGGAGTCTGCGCCACTTTCCGTTCGGTTTACGAACACAAAAAGTGGGAAATGAGTGGGGAGACTTACACTCCCGTACCATCCTTGCCTCTTCTTTCCACTTGAAGAATGCGTCGATGACGTCGCATTGTTCCTTGGGGAGAGGCCACTGCCTAGTGACGCAGTATTTGGTTCCAGGAACCAAATCGATTTCATGTCGGACTCCCCGATCCGGTGGTAAAACCATCGGCGGGTTGTCACTAATGACATCTCCAAATTCTTTTAATAAGGAATGGTAAGGGTCCTCAGGATCCGCGAGGATCTTGAGGCTGCTTCGGGCATTTAATGCCTGTTTGGTTTTCACCAAAAATGACTCGTCCATCGTGGATGAGGAGTTCAACTCCTCTTCCGGACGTAATACGACAACCTCGTCGATTTCATCTGCTTTCAAAGCAGCTTCAAATTCGTTGAAGGACATCTCCTCCAACGACAACAGTTCTCCTACCCCAGGCAACCCTTCCAGGCTTACGCCTTCTGTGACAACACCTGTCAAACTATTCAGCATCCTGTAGGACTGCTGACTACTGGCCTCGGGACTTATCCCGAGACCCAGATGGGGGGAGTCAATTGCCCCATCTATTGGAAGCGCCACGCGCCTATCCACAGAGGTCTCTACCTCTACCACCGGTGACTCGCCGGTCTCACCTATTACGGCGTAGTCGGAATCATTTCCGATGTGCGAAAGAGACGAACCTCGGGTCTCTTCGCTTGGAAGCGCCTCGCGTTTAGCCACAGGGGTCTCTACCCCTACCACTGGAGTCGCAACTTGTTCGCCGGACACGGCGTGGTCGGAATCAATTCCGACCTGTAGAAGAGACGAACTTCGGGTCTCTTCTCTAAGCGCCTCGCGCTTAACCTCAGAGGATTTTACCTCTATCACTGGAGACTCACCAGTCTCGCCTATATCGTCGCGGGGATTAACCGCCGAATCCCCCTCGTTAAGGAACTCTTCCATAAAGCCATTGGGAATTATCATTTCAGACATCCCAAATCTCTGGCATCTCACGCCAGAATCGCTTTTGCGATCGAGCAAAGGTGGGTTCATGACTCGCCAATGCTTCACCCGACCGCTGGTGCGTTGAGCCAATGGACTTATACTTCCAGTCTATCCATGGCTCGTGGCGTTCCAGCCACTTCATGCCCAGAATGAGGTCATACCTCGAGTCCAAATCCAGGACTAGGCAACGTTCTAAGCTGTAGAAGTCTGAAAACTTCAGCTTAAGGTCAATCGAGACCTTGGGTACAGAAACCTGTACGCCCGTCGCAAGACGGACCGTGACAACGTCACGAGAACGTGCCTCTAGGGCCTCGGCATAAAGCCGACTCTTCTCCACAGAAGCTCGTCTGACATAATTGTCAGACGCTCCAGAGTCTATCAAGACTCTCCAACGCTTATCAAAGCCTTTCACGTTCCGCAAGGACTACAAGCAAACCTTGCTGGTACACCAACTAGGTGCTAGAAAGCACCGCTTCCCTCGGGGCTTTGTGCTGTCGTCCCCTACCCTGGGGCTTAACAGCACTGAGGGGTCCCCCATTAGGGTGCCCCGCACCTACTGGGAGCCGTCGTTTCCCGACGGCTTGTACAAGGGCTTTTTCCCCACCCTTGGTCCCTTGTAGCGAGTGTCTCGCTGGGGATTTTTCGGACATCTGTTCCTCAGATGATCCATGCTCCCACACAGGAAGCATCTCAGCAGCCCACGCTGCTGCAACATGGCTAAGAGCTCTGCCTCGAAGCTCTGTGGAAAAGAGTCAGAGTGACTCTTAGCGGGAGGTTTCTCCTCCGCTTCGACCTGGCTCAGGTCCATGGGTTCAGGACCCACCTTAGAGGAACGGAAGTTCCTCTCGGCGTTGAACGCCATCTTGAATGCCTCTTCCAGGGATTCGGGTCGTCATCGTAACAATTCCGAACGTGCTGGCCCTTCTCTCAGGCCTCCGATGAAGACGGGGATGGACACATCGTCCGAATACGCTTTCGCGTACATCCCTTCCAACAGGGCTTTAAGCTCCTGGATATAAATCTCCAGGTCCTTAGTGCCTTGACGGCACCTCAGGAACGCCAGTTGATTCTGGAAAACCAGATCAGGCGTTGCGTACATGTCCATGAGCTTGTGCTTAAGGACCTTCCATGTTGGAAACACGTCCGTGACTGATTCCGAGCATGTAAACGCCCATGTACGGGCTTTGCCCGTAACATGGGTCAATGAAAGTCCCACTTGCAAGTGATCAGCGGTCATGTTCGCTGTGGCGAAGGCCGTTTCGACCTCTCGCAACCAAACATAAAGGTTGTCACCCTTCTCTCCGGTGAACTCCTTTATCTTAAACGATAGTGTAGGGCGCACCCCCGTGGAATGACCTCCATCGCAACTCGCCTCATGAGCGATGAGGGCATTTACCCTTGCCTTTACGGCCTCAAGGCCCTGATCCACTAGGAGCTTCATGCCTTCTTCCCCAGTTAAGGGTAACAGCCTTTTAAAGGCTTCCTGCTGGAAGAGGGTCAAACTATCCCAATCGTCCTGATTCATCCTTTGCAGAGGATGCCTAGTCTACCAACACAGGTGTTGTATTGACTACAAGTGCTACCAGATGTAGCCGGTGCGTATACGCACGGTGCGGCTAGCGCACAGAGGAAGACTTTTCTTTAAAGCGGCGTCTACCGCTACTTAGCCGATACGCCCTTATAAAGGGCTTAGTAGGAGAGAGCTCTCCTACTCGGGGCCAAGATTCCCGGGTTGGTTTACTTCTTAGCCTTAACGGCTGTGTTCCCTTACTAAGGGTGTAGGTAAAGGGAGGGCTCCCTTTACACTACGGCACTCAGTACACTAGCTACCGGTCGAGGTCGCGCGTCTGTACGATAGAGTAAAATGTAAACTAAATATATATTTATTATGTAATTAGTCTAAGTTAATTTAAACTAATATAAACTATATGTAATACTAAGTAGAACAGACCAAATTCGTAGCTAAAATCTAGTGTACACCACCTGTGTACCGACACGTGGATGGCTGACGCGCCACCACCCAAGGGCCCCTGCCCTGATTGGTTAAAATAACCAAAGGTTCGAAATCTTTCAACTCGGCCAATACTGACCTCGACCGTGGTGTACTCATGTACACCAACACTCAGTGTTACCCGAATGTAACCCCGTTACACATTTAGTGTCGTCTGCGACGCCTCCGATTTCTCAATCGGATGTGCTTTGTTACAAGAAGACGATGCAGGAAGGGAACGCGTAATTGCGTTTGAGTCGAGGCATCTTAAGGCTGCGGAACGGAATTATCCCGTTCATGACAAGGAGCTACTTGCAATGAAGTATGCTCTTGTCAAATTTAGGGTTCACCTACTTGGCTCAAATCCGTTCGTGGTTTATACTGACCACGAGTCCTTACGGACAGCGACAAAGTCGCCTCATCTCTCGCAACGGATGGCCCGTTGTCTCTCCTTCTTTGCGGAGTACAACTTTGAGGTTAAGTATAAACCTGGCAAGCAGAACGTGCTTGCAGACGCGTTGTCGCGTCGTCCCGATTACGAGCTCGCTCACGCGACATTCGTCACCACATCTGTGGTGGATCTCATACGCCAGGCGTATGAGAAAGACCCACAGTGTACGGCGCTTATCAGCGCGTTGGGTGGAAAAGGACTTGGCTCGTCTGAGCCAACCCTGTCAAGTCGAGCTAAAGCTCGTTTACACCGTTACAGGTACTGTGACGGTTTGCTATATTATAGCACGAGCGCGGAGGACACTCCGCGGGTGGTAGTTCCTTATGATGAGGAACTGAAGTATAGAGTCCTCTTTGAGGCACATGACGCCCCTACCGGGGGTCATTTAGGTCGAGATAAGACCTACAGCGCTTTAAGCGCTTTGTATTGGTGGCCCAACATGTATAAGTGGGTCGGTGCGTATATACGCACCTGTGAGACGTGTCAGAGGTTTAAACCCTCTGCAAGTTCAGCTGCGCTTTTGGCGAGCTTATCGTTTCCAACGGAGTGTTGGAAATCCGTTAGCATGGATTTTATCTTCGGTTTTCCGAAGGATAGGACCGGGAACTCCGGCATATTGGTCTTTGTATACATATTGAGCAAGATGGCTCACCTGGCGGCGGTTCTAGACTCCATAGATGGAAAAGGAACAGCGAAAGTGTTCCTAGACCGTGTCTTTCGACAGAATGGTCTACCCGATTCCGTTGTGTCGTATCGGGATCCCCGTTTTACGGGACAATTCTGGGGAGCGTTGTTTAAGGTGCTAGGCACCAAGCTCCTCATTTCCACTGCGGATCATCCGCAGACGGACAGTCAGACGGAACGCATTAATCGCGTTGTGGAGGATATTCTCCGGAGTTTATGTCCGGATTCTCCAAAGAGTTGGAGTGAGATGCTTCCAATGTTCGAATTTGCTATCAACAATTCGGTACATGCATCTACGGGGTTTACCCCGTTTTACGTGAACGGATTAGTGAATCCGAGGGTTCCGTTGACGCCACGTGTGTGTGGCCCAGGGCTTGAGGGTGGAGGATTCCCCGATGTCAGCCCTGTATCTGTGCGAAAGCACATCGATAAGTTTTTATCGACGCGCCTTAGTGTCTTACGACACGTCTGCGATGCCATGGCGGAAAGCCAAGACAAGAAGAAGGAGCAAGCTGACCGCAAGGGGCGGCGTAACAAAAGGGTGTACAAAGTGGGAGAAAGTGTTTTATTAAACGCTAAGAATCTTCCTACACATGCAGTTTCAAATGTGTTGCGTAATAAACTGCGCCCCAGGTTTGTGGGACCCTTTAAGGTACTAGCCCGAAAGGGCTTATCGTATACCTTGGACATCCCGAAGGTGATGCGTACGCATCCAACCTTCTATGTGGGTATGCTTAAGCCATACCAGGACCCGGAGGCGGGCCCCCTCCTGGAGGAGGTTGGAAAGGTGGATAGCCGTAAGAGCCGTAAGACACGGCAGGACGAAGGAAGCCCGAGAGGGCTAAAGTGCGACCACGAAGCTCCGCAACGGTCGTCCCGAGAGAAGCAATCCGCCTCTCGAAGCGATCAGTGGCATTCCACTAATCGCGGAGCCCCTCGTGGATATCATGGATGCGAAGGCTGTGTCGATCACAGCGCTCGCGAATCTCACGTCGCAATTGCGCGACCTCCTCCTCCAATGCTTGATGCGGAGGGTACTCCACACTTTCATGTGGAGTGGCTGATGGCGCGACGCCATCATCGGGGTCAAACCCAGTATCTGGTGAAGTGGAAAAGTTATCCACACTCACAGAGTTCGTGGGAGTTCGAGACTCCCCTACGGCAGGATTGCCGCGACGTCGTTGACGCTTTCGAGCGGGAGAATCCCGCTGTAGTTCAACGACCAGAGGGGCATGAGAAGCCACTCCCAGTAAGTGGGAGTTCGCCAAAGTCAGATGTTGCGCTAACACTGTCCTCTGGCACCATGGTGGAGACAGGGACGCTGGCGTAGCGCGTGCGATATGGAGCACGTAATAGCTCCATCGCTTTGGCTCTGGCGAATTCCAGGCGCAACGCCCTCTCCACCCAAATGTCTCGACGGGAATAGCTGTCGTGCAGCTCATTGAAGCTGTGGAGAAGCTTCTCCCCTTCCGCCCAAGCGCAGAACTTCTCTGCATCATCAGCACTTTCTCCCGGAGAAATAACGAAAGGAACCTCTCGGAGGTTCTCAACAGGGTCACCCTGTGCCTGCCTGTCTAAGCGCTCTCGGTAGGAGACGCTAGTAAACTACTTTTGTGTAAGCAGTTGTTGGCGGAGTTTATCACGGTGTTCGCGTTGATACGGCTGTTCAGCCGCGGGGCCAGGGGTATAGGACGCCAAACTAGTCCTTACCACACGCCTGGCCCACCTTGGAAGGTCACGAGGACCTTCGAAATTATAAGCCGCTCTCGACGGGAGTTTGGGGGCGCGTAGCGCAGCCCTTAGTGCCTGTGCGGCAAGTTGGGTTTCCTGAGCTACATCCAGCTCATTGGTGACGATCGCCTTTGCCGATCCGGATGTATCATCCGATATGGTCAGGGGGGTCGCACTGGTTAGTGCATTTTCCCTACGTGTGGGGAACGGATTAGGCTGCCGACAACGCCGTTCGGGGCTGTCGGAGCGGTCAACCGTTGGTGAGGTATCCCCAAGGGCATCCACTTCCGAGCTCTCGGAGTAGTCTACCTCCTCTAGAGGAGACTCCATAGCACCACTGAAGGTGTACATGTATATCCAGAGGAACTGGCGTTGGAGTTCTCCAACCAAAATTGATATATTGCGTAAGCAATAGTCTTTATGGGGGAGGATGTAACGGGGTTACATTCGAGTTACATTTAGTGTCGGTGTACATGAGTACAGTACGGTTGAGGTCAGTATTGACCGGTTTGAAAGGTTTTGAACCATTGGTTATTTTAACCAATCAGGACAGGGGCCCTTGGGTGGTGGCGCGTCAGCCATCCACGTGTCGGTACACAGGTGGTGTACACTACATTTTAGCTAGGTAAGAATTTGGTATGTTCTACTTAGTATTACATATAGTTTACATTAGTTTAAATTAATTTAGACTAATTACATATTAAATATATATTCAGTTTACATTTTACTCTATTGTACAGACGCGCGACCTCGACCGGTCGCACGTGTACTGAGTGCCGTATGTAAAGGGAGTCCTCCCTTTACCTACACCCTTAGTAAGGGAACACAGCCGTTAAGGCTAAGAAGTAAACCAACCCGGGAATCTTGGCCCCGAGTAGGAGAGCTCTCTCCTACTAAGCCCTTTATAAGGGCGTATCGGCTAAGTAGAGGCAGACGCCGCTTTAAGGAAAAGTCTTCCTCTGTGCGCTAGCCGCACCGTGCGTATACGCACCGGCTACACGTTCAATAATTTGACTGATGAAGAGGTTAGAGTTACGTGATTAGTTCTAACATGATGCATCGGTATTAACTTGTATTCCTTGCTTGTAGATCCGAACACGTATCGTAAAGGGTAGATTTGGTACGCAATCCTATCTCGCCATCTGCACAGGATTTTATTCGAAAGCTGCTAGAAATTGACCCCGACAAGCGACCAAGCGCAGGACAGGCACTTCAGCACCCGTAGTTGCGCAACCAATCCCAATTTAGACCTGAACCAACGAAAAACTCGGCCGAGTTGCTAGAGAAATTTCTGCGAGGCCGTCGACGCCTGCGTGATCGTATTTTGGCCGTTCTACGAATTGATGCAATGACTGAGAATCTGGACGAGGACGAGAAGCAAGAGTTAGAAAGTGTAAAACGCAGTTTCGCTTGGGGGCTTAGTTCCAGCGTTGAAACTCTAAACGAGAAAACTAGTGCGCTTCTTTCTACTTTACATTACTTTGACAAAGAAGGAAAAAGGCTTCATTTCCAAGAGCGATCTTGCACGCGTGAGTGAGAGATTTGGCAAGCGCATGAGTGAGAGCGAACTGAATGAAATGCTTGTGGGGGCTAGCGGCGACCCCGAGCAAAATGAGTCGTCGGTAGAGGCCATAGACAGCGAAGTTGCGGCACAAGCCTTGCTTTGTCGTGCACGGTTGCGACTGGCTAATGAAAATTTCGATGCAGCGGAGGAAGACTACCAAAAATATTAAAATCCTTTGCAAACAACATGGAAGCGCAATTGGAGCTACAGGAGACACGTGAGCGCAAGATTTCAGTTGAAGAACGGAAACAGCGCGAGGCTTTGGCATATCTTGAACAAAATGCCGATGATTATGACGACAATCGCGTCTTGAATATGACATCAGGAAAGACAAAGAAAAAGAAAAAGAAGAAAAGGAAAAAAATAAGCTACAATACTATTGTTGAGGCCAATACAAATGGTGGACCCCCTTCTGGCTATGTATTGCTAGAGGATGAGGAGGAGCTTTTTGAGCAACAGCAGGAAACACATGAGCCTATACAGCTGGCTGTAGAGCACGAAACATCTGGGCAGAACTGGGAGCCAGATCAAATATTACCACAGAACGAGCAGAGCGAATCAAAGGCGGTGGAGAGAGCAATCGAATCTTGCTCTATTGAAATTACTTATACACAGAAAACAGAAATATCGCTGCTGACACTCCGGGGGTCGATGAAACCATCGATCGGTATCCTACAGAACCGACGCTTTCTCAAGAGGGTGTATTTATCATATTATATAGCTGATGAGGCGCACGTGTCTGAACCAGCCAATGAAAACCTTCATGCAATTTCAAAGCAACATGAGAGCTCAAGTATACTATTCGTTGACCCACCCTCTGTCGTTGTGGCAAACGTCATGACTCGAGATTAAGCATGGGAAAGCATGTGGGATGAAGAAGATGACGATCCATTAACAACTGGAGGTGTTTGAATACGAATTCGATCGCAGTCTAATGATGTTGAAGGAAATGACCAGATCGAGGTTGAAATTCCAGGAATTGATGTTTCAGTAGATGAACATAAGCGAATCAGGCATACGAAAGACGGAGACCCTGCATTAACTTTAGTTTCTTCAAGCGCTACCGATGAGGTTTCTGGTAGTAGCGACGATGGAAAAGATGGTCAAGGAAGGACAAAGACAGTGCTCGTGGATGAAAAATAATTGAAAAAGCGCGAAAAACAGTTGAAGAAATTGCGTGCTAGCTTACAGTATGCATGTGATGAGCGCAACAAGGATTCGATTGATGAAGCACTAACACGGGCTGAGCGCAAGCAAATGAATGTGCGTTGAAGAATGAAATCAAACATGCCGACAATGTCCTGCTTGAGATGGCAACAGAGACTCGGCGGCTGCACGATTCTTCACCTTCCCCACAAACTTCACAAGGTGCTGAGTCAGGACTTAAATATCCACACCCTGTGGCGCCGACGACACCTCGATCTGAAGAAAGTTCCACTGAAGCTCCATCGCTGGTGATACGACCCATTGCATATGGCCAGGCGTTGCAAGCTGCAGAGCAACACCAGCAGCAATTGCGGGCGTACCAAAAGCTTATAGAAGAATAGAATTCAGAAGTAGCACGGCTGAGAATGCAGCTGGCCCAAGGAATAGACGATCAAAAAGCTTCTTCTCGATATACTTGCAACGCAGTGGCCCGCGCTCATGGCACAGCAAAACAACCGCGTCGGTCTTCGATGCGACAAAGCAACAGTAACGCAACACTTTTCACCACGTTCCGATCACTACCTCTGCTCCAGGTTTTGCCATGACTCTCAACGCGTCGTTTGCAGTATATTGACAAATCAGAGAACGAAGTCGTTAAAAATGCACGTGTCATGGAACAGTTCAGTGGAGCGAAAGTGCTACAATATTAAACGGAACGCTGCAGTGTATACAAGTACAACACACAGCCGTATACTCTCTTATCAAGAGCGGTAATCGTACATTATTTGCAGGAACTGGGCGACTCACTTAAGAAATAGTCGCCACCACCTCGTTATTTTCGTAGCCCGATATCTTATTGGATAAAACAACTTGACGTTTTTGCTCTTAGTTTTGGGGGGATACGCCTATAATTGAGGGGGGGATACGGGTAGTAATTTGGGGGGGATACGGATATCAATTGCCTTAATAAAAACGGTATTATAAATAGGAAAAATCGAATGCGCCCCCCCCCCCCCCCCCCCCCCCCCCCCCCCCCCCCCCCATTTTGGCTATTTGCCCCCCCCCTCTCCGCTCCCCAAAACTTATTTCCATGGATCAGCCAATCAAATTATACTCCCATATATATCTATCAACTATGAACTACCTCATGAGCGCTGCTACCGCGAGTTTCTCGCAAAATCGCTAAGCTACTTCTGACATGAATGCAATGGTACAGAACCTTTCGACGCTACGCTTCCTACCTCCTCGAATAGCTTGATATCGCTCCATAAAATCTTTCGACGTTTTCCGTCGCAACACTCGGATTTTAGCCACGATATATGAGCTTTGATTTCTATGGCAAGCGCTTGCTTGCTTGGCCACCTGCAGTTTGGATCGAAAAATTAAAATTTGGCAAGAAAGTGGACAAGAATGACGACTGGAATACGAATGGAATGCCCAGCAAGCAAGTGTGTGGACAAGTGCATGGGCTCATCCTGAATTTGGGCAACTTCTAGCGTCTTGTTCCTTTGATCGGACGGTTTCAATGTGGAAAGATCACGGAGTGTATGTTCACAAGCCTCGCGCGGGTCCGTCGGGTAGTGTCAGTGCCATGTCACCACATGTTCCTACGATAGGATGTCGAGACGGATGGCGTAATCAAGCTCAACTCGTTGATGGACGCCGCAAAAGTTTGGGGCTATAACAATTCATATCGCAAGTGGCAAGTCGTGGCTGAGCCTGTGGGCCATACTGATGCGATTCATGACGTCTGTTGGGCACCCAGTATGGGCCAATCATTCCATTGATTAGCCACAGCGAGTAAAGCTCGTACGGATCGTATTTGACGCCTTACAATTCATCAAGATGCATCATTTACGAGCGGAGGTGAAAGAAGTTGCATGGAAGCATCAGCGTGATGCCGAAGTCTGGAGAGTCGAGTGGAATGTCACAGGCACGATGCTCGCGTCTTCAGGTGATGCTGGCACCACGTACGGATGTGGAAGAGCGATTTTGAAGACGAGAAAAGCGACGACACGCTTCTCCCGCCAGGAAGGGGTCTTTTCCGTCGACGAGCTCAAGCAAGTGGGCGTCCAGCACGGCTGGTGTCCGTACTTTACGACGCGGTCCGTCGTGACCTTTGTCGACGTTGTGGTGTATACTTATCAGTACATGTTGGATCCGACAGTGAGCCAATTGGTGTTAAGCGGGTATGAGAAGGAGAGCATTGTCGTGTTTAATGAAGCGCATAATATTGATAATGTGTGCATTGAAGCCCTGAGAGTCGAGCTAAATCGACGCGCACTCGATCGCGCGTCGAGGAACTTGACGGCCCTGTCCACGCAAGTAACGAAACTTAAGCAGGCCGATAAAGCGCGACTCGATGCCGAGTATAGACGATTGGTGGAGGGACTGCGCGCAAGAAATGCGGTCGTGGCACCAACGTATACGTATCCAGTCACGCACGAAGTGCTCGAGACAAGTCACGATATCATGCTCGCGAATCCAGTACTCCCGGATGATGTCTGGACGAAGCGATTCCCGGCAACATTCGACGAGCCGAGCATTTCGTCGCGTTCCTGCGTCGATTGATTCAATACTTGCGGCAACGCATTCGCGTGCGTCAGGTCGAGTCGGAAACGCCCAAGCGTTTCTCCATCACTTGCACCAGGCCATTAGCGTCGACGTGAAGCCCATGAAGTTTTGCTACACGCGACTGAATTCGCTCCTTCGGACGCTCGAAGTGACCAACCTGGAGGAATACAACTCGTTAACGCACGTGGCCGACTTTGCAACGCTCGTGGCAACGTATGCGGAAGGGTTTATGCTCATCATTGAGCCCTTTCATAGCGCATCCGATGTGCACGATCCCGTGTTGCAACTTTCGTGCTTGGATGCATCACTAGCGATTCGACCAGTGTTTGAACGGTACGCGAGCGTCATTATCACCTCGGGCACGCTGTCCCCGATCGATTTATACCCTCGCCTCTTGAATTTCAACCCCGTGATTCGAGAATCCTTGCCCATGTCGGTCTATCGCTCCAGTATATGTCCATTGGTGATCACGCGCTGTAGCGACCAGATGCCCGTGAGCACCAAGTTTGACCGACGCGACGATCTCTCGGTCGTTCGTAATTATGGCACGCTTTTGCTCGAGATGGCGGCGCGCACTCCCGATGGCATGGTCTGTTTCTTCCCGTCGTATCTCTATATGGAACAGATCATTGGTCCGTGGGACTCGCTTCGAGTCCTGAAGCGCGTGCTCTCGAGCAAACTGCTTTTTATAGAGACAAAGGACATTGTCGAGACGACGCTGGCACTCGACAACTACAAAAAGGCGTGTGACTGTGGGCGAGGTGCGATCTTCTTTTCGGTTGCGCGTGGAAAAGTCGCGGAAGGAATCGATTTCGACCGACACTATGGCCGTGCCGTGCTCCTGTTTGGGATCCCGTTTCAGTATACGCTCTTCAACACATTGCGCGCACGGCTCGAATATCTCGGATATACGCACCAAAGTCGGGAAGGCGATTTTCTCACGTTTAATGCCTTGCGTCCAGCCGCTCAATGCGCGGGGCGAGTGCTACGTAGCAAGACTGACTATTACGATCTCTCAGCCTTACATTTGCCGCTGCTGATTGAAGATGATGTTTGGGTTCCGGATCTCACGAAAGTCATTGAGTACATCCCGATGCTCAGTAATCTTGCCTTCTCCTACGGGCGTAGATCGGTCCTTTTGAGCTGCTCTATTTGGAACTGTTCGTGAGACTTTGGCAGACCAATCTTTATAAGAAAATCCTCTAGATACGTTCGACCACGTGGAGCTGCAAGCTCTGTATTTGTTACGCGTTTACATACAGAGTCTTGAGGATCCACTACACCATTGGGCCTTGTTGACAACATCATCGCTATAGCTTTGATTCAACGTTGAGCTAGTGCTGGGGTGTCTCTCTGGATTAGAGGTCTACCGTATAGAGCGCACATCCATCGTGTTAGTTTGCCAGCCATGACTCGCTGGGCGACATCCGATTGCTGCTGCTCATGAATCATTTTTGGGGGCGGAGAGGCGGGGGGGGGGGGGCGGCAAATAGCCAAAATTCGGGGGGAAGTAGCGCTTTGCTCAGTTTTTGTGAAAAAATATTCGAAATTCTCATTTGGGGGGGGCGCGTTAGCCAAAATGGGGGGGGGGGGCGCGCATTAGATTTTGGCAATTGATATCCGTATCCCCCCCAAATTACTACCCGTATCCCCCCTCAATTGTAGGCGTATCCCCCCCAAATTACTACCCGTACCCCCCCCTCAATTGTAGGCGTATCCCCCCCAAATTACTACCCGTATCCCCCCTCAATTATAGGCGTATCCCCCCCAAAACTCAGACAAGTTGATGATGTAATACGCACCCCCTTCACATGGATATACATAGAAAATACCTAGACAAACCCCTTTTTCCTTACAATTTTACAATGACGTTGAGGAACGCCAGCAGTTCCGACACCCATGACAGCTAATAATGCGATTTTCCTCACTCGTACGCTTGCACATGTTAATTTGTTGACCTCTACGTTTGAAGTACACCCACTAATGTCTCGTTTCTAACAGTCTTGGGCATGTTCCTCATGGCTACACTTTTACCCGTCCTCGTAGCGACAATCTACCGTCTCGTACTACTCTTGGCTGCTCTTCTCTCCGTGGCAGCCGTTACGAATCCGTCGGACCATTCGTTTGCCGTGTGGATTAGCCAGCAGAATGAACAAGGAGATATCCTTCCTGACGCTTCGGTGGGCGTGTCCAAGTGGTTTATGGCCATGCATCAGACTGCCAAGGAGCTTGTCTGCAATAAGCCGTTAACTTGGCGCTTCTATAATGTGCTCGTCTTTAGTGTCGTGCACGTACCGTCACGAGAGCGTGATGCTCTTGGCGTCTTTGGGAGATGGCGCTGGGCTGATGAAGCTGGACATTTCGTTAGAAACTTGTCGTGCACCGTGGGTAATGAAGATCTCAAGAGGAGGAACCATGTCAAGTATTGAAAAAATATATATGGTGAATAGTTCTGGTTATATTGGTGGCTCGAGTGGTCGGAGCGACAATGGAGTGTTAAAATACAGGAAAACTGGGAAATCAGGGTCGAAGACAGATTGTGGTGAAATAGGAAGCGAGTCGCATCGACAAATCCGCGCCAAGGCGATCCAATTTAAACTGAAAAAGGATTGGAAGCATGCTGCAATGCTATTCTTGGAAGCCGCCAAGGTCACTGATGCTTTATTGACACGTGCTAATTACGAGATAGAAGTGGCGTGGTGCACCCTAGAAGACGCAGAGACGTTCCCTGATGAGAAAAGTGACTTGTTTCGTAAAATTCGCAGCTTCAGCGACGAGTTAGTCAGTGCCGGATATTTTGATGAAGCAGCTCGTGCGTTATCCGACATGGCTTTGCGATTGAAGCGAAAATTACAGCTGAGTGCATAAGCAGTGAGCTCACAAAGAAACTCGCAGATATGTATGTACAAGCCCTGCGGATCGCCGAAGCTGGTGGAAGGGTGCACAGTGCGGCTAAAAATGGTTTTTGTGCCACTCAGATGTATGCGGATAGTGGCTTGTGGTCCCTCGCTGAGGAGTTTTTCGTAGCAGTTGGCGATCTTTGACGCGGTAATGGGAAGAACGATCTTGCTAATCAAGCGTACGGGAATTCTGTCCTGTGTCGTATTGGCTAGCTAGATATGGCTGGTGCAGAAGTTCTGCTGAATCGATTCACAGAGTCTATGGGTGACACCCACCGTTCAAGTGACGTGGATGTTTCCTTCGAGTTTACTAAAGGCTTATCACAAGTGGTCAGTACAAATTTTTGAGACGAAAAGTGATCGCTACGACTCAATCTACAAGTTGGCACCTTGGCAGGTAAAAACGCAGTTCATTTTATGCATTAACGATGTGGTGACTAAAATCAAAATGAATGTTATTACAGTCAGCTCCCTCTATAACAGCATCTGATATAACAGCATCTCTGTATAGCAGGCAGATTTTTCCCAGTACGGAATTTTCCCATACTTTTTTCCGCCCTCTATAACAGCATATTGCCTATAACAGCAACAGCCGTTCGGCTGAGATCCACTCCATACTAAAATCCTCCCTCTATAACAGCCATTATTGCTAGGGGCCTTGGAATTTGGGTGTCAACTGCCATAGATTGCACTAGAATATGCCAGAGAATTCTAGAAGGTGTTGGAATGTGCTGGTGCACAGAAACCAATCTATTTATGTTTAGATAAAAACTCGAAATTGAACAGAAATTTCTGTTCTGTTCAATTTCGAGTTTTTGTTGGTATTATTGGTATAAATCGAACAGAAAAAACTCCAACCAAAGCACCCACAAACCTATTATTCTCACCTTAGCCTCAACATCTCTTTGCTGCACGCACTCATCATGGGGTCCAAACGACAATCAATCACTCTTAAAACAAAGGTGGACTTGATAGATTACGCAGAAAAGCACAGCAACATTACACACGAGCAACTCAGGGAGATGTTTGGCCTTGCCAGCCGCAAGACTGTCACTGACATTCTGGCCAAAAAGAACAAGTACAAGGACGCGGCCAAGCAGGATGAGGTAGCAAACGCAGCCATCAATCGCAAAAGGCTGCGTGAATGCGAGTTCCCTCAGGTACGTGACCACTGCATTCATCAGCGCAAAATACATTGCACACTTCGTGACCATCCATTGATTTGATCATCAAAATGCAGATTGACAAAGCTGTCAAGCTTTGGTTTACACAGGCACGGTCAAATCATGTGGTTCTGACAGACGCACTTGTCACCGCCAAGGCTTTGGCTTTTGCTAGCTCTCTCGGCATCAATAACGCGGCCCAGCCAAAGCCTGAATTTGTCGCCTCCGATGGATGGCTCTCAAGGTTCAAGAAACGTCACGGCATCAAGTCTTATCGCCTCCATGGAGAAGCCGAGAGTGCTCCAATTCAAGATCTTGCTGGGTTCCGCCTAGCCCTTCAAGAAATCACCAAGTATTACGCCCTTTGCGACATTTTCAACTGTGACGAGACTGGGCTCTTCTTTCGCATGTCGCCCAACAAGATTCTGAGCCAGTCTGAAGAGAAGGGGCGTAAGAAAGACAAGACCAGAATCACCATTCTGCTTACGTGTAATGCTTTGGGTATGTCATGTTTAGAAATGGCGATTAAGTTTGGTTGCTTGTTCCCTAACAGCTGACGGATACATATCCCACATTTGCAGGGACTGAGAAGCTCAAGCCTCTTGTGATCGGAACGGCCGCCAACCCCCGTTGTTACCTCAACACCGACATGGGCTCTCTCCCGCACGTCGACTACCATCACAACAAGAAGCCTGGATGCGCGGTGATATCTTCAAGAAGTACATGCTGAAACTGAACGCGAAGTACAAAGGAGAAGATCGAAAAATCCTGCTTCTTGTGGACAACGCATCTCCTCATGATGTTGAGGAATATGAGGATCGTTTGACGCATGTAAAGGTACAGTAATGTGCACTCTCTTACAGAATCCACTCTTCATATCTTAAGCTAGTCAGCGATTGGACGTTTCTGTTTCAGGTTCATTTCCTTACTCCAAACACTACATCTCACCTGCAGCCCACCGACGCGGGTGTGATTGCTAATTTCAAGGTCAAGTACAAAACTCGTTACATCAAGTACCTTCTCGACGAGTACGAGCAGAACGGCAACCATACACTTTCTGCCGGCAACAAGTTCAGCATTCGTCAGGCCATTGACACCCTTGTTGAGGCCTGGAACGACGTCTTACCCTCGACTATTGCCCATTGCTGGCAGAAGACCGGCATTCTTTCCATTAGATACAACCAAGTTGGCCGCAACTCCACCATCAACGAGGATGATGTGCCGCCAATCCAAGAGCATGTTCAAGAGGTGGCAGCTATGCTTGTCCGCATCCCTCAGGATGACACCCACCAAGTCATGGATGCAGCTGCTTACTTGGATGTTGATGGGTCACTTCCTGTGGTTGAAACACTCACCGATGAGGAGATTGTCTCTGAAGTGCTCGCTGAGTCAACCACTGAAGAGGTGGAGGCTGTTGAAGCGAAGGATGAGGAGGACACTCCTGTGGAAGGCATGGAGGTTACCTGGGCGCAACTTGAAGAATCTTCCACGGTCTTGCTCGGCAGCCTCCAAGGCAAGGCCATCGGTTGTCCTCTCGCAGAGGATCTGGATTGCATCTTACGCCAGTAGAAGAGGTTTGCCAGCGCGGCAAGGGCAGAGTCTACCAAGCAGACAACAATCATGAATTTCTTCCGGCGCGACAAGGGCAAGGGACGGGCTCTGGATTAGTTGAGAGCCAATTACCATAGTTATGCTCTACACAACTCTTCCAATATGTACTGTACAGTATATTATTCTATGTTTGACCCTGGAAATACTAAAGCCAATGTTGCCTATAACAGCCAAATTGTAATATCATCACTCGGGCTGTTTTATGTGTAAAACAGCCTCCCTCTATAACAGGCAAATTCTGGCCAGACAAACAGGGCTGTTATAGAGGGAGCTGACTGTACATCAACTTATTTTTTAGCAATCCCCATATCTTATTGGATAAAACAACTTGAGGTTTTTGCTCTTAGTTTTGGGGGGGATACGCCTATAATTGAGGGGGGGATACGGGTATCAATTGCCTAGATTTTTCCTATAAATATTTTTAGGAAAAGTCTAATGCGCCCCCCCAAATGAGAATTCTGAATATTTTTTCACAAAAGTTATCCTTTTTTCGAGGAATGATAAATCCACGGGCGAGGGTAAAATCACCCCAGCTTTTTCGCAAAATCACCCCAGCCGTGGGCTTTTCACCCAAACCACCCGACCGGCGCTGGTTACTGACCCATCGATTGGGCGAAACTGTTCTTTTCTTTCGTCAAGCGCACTATACAGGGGGTAGAACATGAGACCCCAAGTTTCTCAAAAAATCTGAAGAATTCAACGGTTGTGCAAGAGTAAACTCAGTCACTGTCCCACACCGCGGGTTTTGGAGCCACAAAATAAAGCTTGCGCTTATCTCCAATCGGACGGGTGAACGGTGGTGATCACGAACCATTACAGGATCCACAATCGCAAAGGGTCGACGAGCCTATGAGAAGTACTCCACCGAGCGTAATTTTGCTTGCCGGCCGATGTGTGTTTACAGTCCATGGCATGCGTCTAAAGAGTGGAGATCGCCACACAGTTGCGCTCGAAGGGCAACAAGGAAATTACGATGAAGGAACGGACGTGGATAACCTCCTCGGGTGCATGAAGACGAAAGACTGGTCGAGTTAAGCGAATTCTTTCTGACGTGAGAGACGTTGAAGGGAACAAAACATTTGCGACAGCGGTACGCGTCATACGGTAAGATCCTGAGATCGACGTCGCCCATGGAACCAACCGAGAAAGCTCCAAGTTGTTCAGCTTTATGGTTTGCTCGTGTTGTTACGGCCAATTTGGGCAGGTGAGTCTGTCGAAACTGACGTCAAATCTGTTGAGGCTAGTGTCGAATCTTAACGTGGCGACATCGTGCGTTAGTTTATCAGGAGGTTCATTGAAAATGAGCACAAAGAAACGCTTGTGGAGATGTTCAAGAATGCGAATCCAATGTGGAGAGAGAGCGGTTGCAATGCGTCGTCATCGATGAAGACCTCAGCGACGTCGGGGCAGTTCGAGTGGCGTTCGAAGCGTTCGCAATCTCTTGTGTGCCTTTTTTTATCTCGAGAATTACTTGAAGAGTGAGAAATCCGATGCGGCCAAGTACGGCATTACGTAGTTTGAGAAAAATGAGCTCTGGTGGGTGCGCAATCTGAAGAAGCGTACAGCTGGTGCTGGGGTATAAGTGCTTAGTATTGAACGACGACTTTTGCATCGTAAAGTGAAAGACATACTTCCTTGACAATTCGGATTTGTGCTGTGAGATGTGGGCATTATACATAAGCGGAAACCTTGTGCACCTGGGTTGATTTTTTCTTGAAGTATATTGTGTGGAGTTCAGACCAAGAGTATACAAACCTCAAGAGATACGCGACCACTGTGGCCGAATACGCATTATGGCTACATTAGGAATTTGGCTCTGTTTTGCCTTTATTAGGATTTTTTAGGCTCAGACGGTTTATAATAGACGAGCCCAGTGGTCGGGTGGTTTGGGTGAAAAGCCCACGGTTGGGGTGATTTTGCGAAAAAGCTGGGGTGATTTACCCTCGCCCGTGGATTTATCATTCCTCGAAAAAAGGATAACTTTCTCATTTGGGGGGGGCGCATTAGACTTTTCCTATTTTTAACACTAACATCCATAAGACCGAATGTGGTGCAGCGATTATGATGTGGTGGATTAAAGGCCCCACCGCGGGAGCGGGAGATTGAGGGTTCGAGTCCCATAGTGGACAGAATCCAAGGTCGAAGTAGAGTCGGCTCCTCAGTGTAATGAAAGCGGGCCCACATTTCGCGCTCGACATGGCTTTCACCAATCATGGATGCGAAGAGCTTCATAGTCAAACTTCCCGAAATGTTCCAATTCGAACAAGGATATTTCAACTTAAATGTCATTCCTTCTATCGGTTAGCCAGATTTTGGAACCTTCCCATTTTCTTAAATAGCTCCCCATTTAATTGGGAATTCTAATTTTCGGTCGAAGTAACTGATTTTAGAATAACCCCCCAAATGTTTCCTTCAACCGGAATGATGGTCTTTATTTGCTTTCCTTTCGCCTTCTCTCTCCTATCCGCGTCTTACATCGCGAACGCCGCCTTGATGATGCGTTCTTGCTCAATCTGGTGCACAGCGTTGTATCCTGTCGCGGGAGAGGCCGCCGGGGCTCGACCTACGAATGTTGGCCGGCGCGCGTCATTGTTCAGCTGCGTCAGCGCCGTCTCAATGCGAGGAGCCACGTACGTCCAGAAGCCCATGTTGAGCGGTTCTTCCTGTACCCACTTGATCTCGGCCTGCGGGTACCGAGCCGCTTGTTCCGCAACCTTATCGAACGGGAAGGGCGCAATCTGCTCCACGCGCACAATCGCCACGTTCGTAATGTTCTTTTCATCCCGTTCCTGCATCAATTCGTAGTAAATCTTGCCCGAGCAAAAGATCACACGCTTCATCTTGTCACTCGGCACGAGTTTCTCGGGGGCGACCTCGGGAATCAAGCGCTGGAACTGCGTGCCCTCCGCCATGTCTTCCAACTTGGACGAAGCTTGACGGAGACGCAAGAGATGTTTCGGCTGCACCGAAATCAGGGGCTTACGAAAGTCGCGATGGATCTGGCGACGCAAGACGTGGAAATACTGCGCCGGCGTCGAGCAATACACGACTTGCCAGTTGGTATGTTGGATCTGCATGCGATTCTCTTCGTCCATCAACGGCACGACATTCGGATCGTCGTCGGTATTTTGCAAATACCGCTCGACACGACACGACGAGTGTTCTGCCCCTTGACCTTCATATCCATGAGGGAGCAACATGACAAGACCCGACTGACGCATCCACTTGTCTTCACCCGAGCTCAAAAACTGATCAATCATAATCTGTGCACCGTTGGCAAAATCTCCAAATTGCGCTTCCCACATGACCAAAGCATTGGGATTCTCGAGCGAGTAGCCAAGTTCAAAGCCAAGGACCCCATATTCCGATAACGAACTATTGGAAGCCACAAACTCGGCCTGGGTCTCGGGGACGAGATGATTCCCCGTCGTCTTATATTCTAATGGAGCTGACGGGATCGTCTTGGCAGCCAAGTGATTCAAAGGCACAAACTCTGCGTTTGTCTCTTGGTCATGCAGCACAGCGTGACGGTGGCTAAACGTACCGCGCTCGACATCCTGTCCACTGATACGCACGTGATTCCCTTCAAGCAACAATGTCCCCCATGCCAACGCCTCGGCCGTACCCCAATCAATCCCTTCTCCAGACTCAATCGCGCTCTTCTTGGCGGCTATGATACGATCCAATTGCCGATTGATGTTAAATCCAGGCGTAACAGAACTGATTTTCTCGCCGACGTGCTTCAAAACGTTCATGTGGACACCTGTCGAACGAATGCGCGACTGCTGATTCGGACTCTTAAACGATTCCCAGCGATTCGCGAGCCAGTCGCTCTTTTTCGTGTCTTCCCATTTGTCCGTCTCATCGAACGTTCTTTGGAAAAAGCTCCAGACTTTCGAGATAATAGCGTCACACTCGTCTTTGGTCGCGGTGCCAGCGCTCATCAATTGGTCCACAAACTTGTCCAGCACCGACTTCATTTCGCCAATCCGCTTGTACATCAACGGCTGGGTAAAGAACGGATTGTCCACTTCATTGTGCCCAAACCGACGGTAACACGTCAAGTTGACAATCACATCCGAACGCCATTTTTGACGCCACTCGGCCGCAAATTCAAACACTTTGACGACGGCAATCGGATCATCACCATTCACATGGAGAATCGGCACATCCATTGCCTTGCCCAAGTCTGTACAATACTGCGACGAGCGCGAGTTCTTGGGGTCCGTCGTAAAACCAATCTGGTTGTTCACGACCACGTGCACAGTGCCGCCCGTGTCGTAGTTATCAAGACCAGAGAGATGCATCGTTTCATAGACAACACCTTGACCACTAAAGGCAGCGTCACCATGCAGTAACAGCGGCATGACTTTCTTTTCGGCATCTCGATCGTTGCCGAGATAAAACTGTTTCGCACGAGCTTTCCCAACGACAACAGGATCCACCGCTTCCAAATGAGATGGGTTAGCCACTAGCGAAAGATGCACTTGACGACCATCGGGATATGCCCGATCAGACGATGTGCCTAAATGATACTTGACATCACCTGCATTGGACCAGTCTTCCACGTCGCGATTACTGTACGACTCGACATCAATGTGTGTGCCTTGGAACTCTTTGAAGATTTGCTGAATGGGTTTCCGGATCACGTTCGACAGTACATTCAGACGACCACGATGTGGCATGCCAATCACCAAGTGCTCCATCCCCAGCTCCGTGCCGCGATCGATCATGAATTTGAGACCAGGAATGAGACTCTCGGCGCCATCGAGCCCAAATCGCTTCGTTGTATTGTACTTGTTGCCCAAGAAACGCTCAAACACGACCGAAAAGGCCAGTCGTTCCAAAATGTGCATCTTTTTCTGCTTCGACTCTTCATTCTTGACAAGATGTTCCATTTTCGTACGAATCCAGTTGCACTTTTCCCGGTCCAAGATGTGCATATATTGCTGGAATCAAGTAAAGATTCAACATATGATAACAACATTCCTCATTGAGGTAACAGTCGAGAAAACAAGTGCAAGAGGTTGGGACGTACCACACCAATTGAGTTGCAGTATGTATCCTTCAGTCGCTGGAGAATTTGCCCCAACGTCATGCTATTATTACCATCAGCCAGTCCCTCTAAGAAGCCCGAGACACCTGAGGAACTGCACCATGCACGATCATAAGTGCCTCCGCTATACCTATCAAGAGATCCGAAAAAAAACGTACAAATTCTTGGGGATAGCGATGACGCGATCCAGATCTTGCTCCGTAAATCCGTACATCTTGATATCGAGCTCGGGTACTTCCGGGCGCTCGAGCAGACCAAGTGGATCCAAATTCGCAGCTTCGTGACCGCGTACCTGGTACGCTCGAATCAAGTAGCTTAATCCCAACGCGTCATTTCGCTCAGAAGATGAGGAAACGGCACCACCGACAGACCGCACGGGCGTCACACCCTGCTGAATCGTGGGTGGTGGAATGAAGGCTTCGCCGGGGACACTGCCACTCTCGACTTGGCGAAAGTATACGTCCCATGACTTGTGTACGCTGATAGTGGAGGATAGAGGTGTATACCAAAAGTGGATGGAAGGTTAGAGAGAGTTAGACTAGATGAGGGGTGACCATAACTTGTCGTCACCTCTTGGGATCACTTTTCCAGCTCGAGTACATCTCCTCGACGTAGGCATTGTTTGTACCAGTCATAAATGTCTCACTTGGATGCGGCGATGAAAAGGCCCGCGTCCAACGAGCTGCTACATTATTGAGGGAGTGTATATGGGAAGGGGCTACACGGGTAGATACGCTGGCGCGTACACTGCGACGCACAGCTTTCGCAAGCCACTGTTGCGTCATTTAGTGAAACAGTCTCTTTTGCTCGTTTTCGTGGGCCGCAAATGGGAAATTGGGGGCCTGAGATCTGGTTAAGCATAAATATGTAAAATGATAGGGAGGATGGATGGCATATACTGATATTCATGATGACGTATGCATTGCATGTCGCACAAAATAAACGAAACCATAGGTAAGAAGAACCCGGTTTTGGTGCGAGAATTTGCTTCAAAGGGGATAATTTTTGGTACTGGAACGATTTATTGTAATGTTTTGTTGGGGCGCGCTAGAGCGAACCCAAAAAATGATAGAGCCAAACCAATAGCGCTCCCGATTTATTTTTCAGTTAAATTACTTCCTTTTTTGTCCAGTAGCAAGCCGTGCCTATTATTGCGCCTCCTTCTGAGTTCTAACAGATTGTAACTTTAGCCAGGCCCGCAGTTTAGAGCCGCCGGCGATCTGTGTCGCCGACAACGTATATGACAAGTTTAGAGAAAAGTGGTGAGTGGAAAATTATGCTGGATCTATTCAACACAATGTTCAAGACCCAAACGTGCAACCAGACCAACAACATAGGTACTGCCCCAGTGATCAACGCTCACGCTTGCTGCCGTGATCCGAGCACTCTATAAGCTCCACGAAAGGATAGAGTCTGATCAAGCGAACAAGACGCTAAACGATGCGCCAAAGCCGGTCACCAAGCTAGGAATGGAAACGTCACAGCCGTAAACACGGACGGATTCACTTCACGATAGCGAGGACAAACGTACGTTTTAGCGAAACTCTGGAACGCATCCGTGAACTTGTTGGTCTCAAAGTACGTTGGCGGGACGGGCCACGGCTTGGCCACGGAATCCACGAGTGATGGAATGGATTTATCATCGACCGTCGTGTGGGCACGCGTGACGGCATGACGTACACTCGATAATGCTTCTTTGATGACCCAGCCTTCCGCACGGAGCATGCCACTCACATCAGCACGGAACATGTTGAGAGCATGATACGTTGCCTTTTCCTGTAGCACCGACCACTTCCATGACTTGAGCGTCTCGGCGACGTCTCGACACAAGAGGACACAACTCTCTCGATTACGACGCAGAATGTGACTGCTCTGATTCAGTTCCCCCGCATTGCTCTGGATCAAGTGGGCTATCGCTGCACGATCATCGATTGGTGGTAAAGAGTACAGTCTCGCGTGAAGCGCATCGCAAATCTTGCGCAGTTTATTCTCAATAAACGTGGACTGGAAGGAAATGACAAACGCGTGCTTGATGACCGGCTGCCCATTGGTTTGATCAACCAATGGCTCGTCAATGGGTGAAAACCGCGTAAAACAATTGCCGCGTGTCGTGCGAAAGATCATTCGCTCACACTTGAGTCGTTCGTCCGCGGGCACGACCCCCGTGACATTGCGAAAACGCAGCGTCAACGCATCTTCTCCCGCCGTAATTGCAGCACTGGACTCGACAACGCTGTACCCTCCCGTGCGTGACGCCGGTCGAGATCCATGGCGTGTTTGGACTTCAGGAACTACATAAAACAATCACAAGTGAGTGCAAGACGAAATGAACGAGGCATGAATTGTAACAGGGTTACATTCGGGTCACATTCAGTAGGTGGTATACGTGAGTACACTACGGTTGGGGTCAGTATTGACCGGTCCGAAAGGTTTTGGACCATTGGTTATTTTAACCAATCAGGGCAGGAGCCCTTGGTGGTGGCGTGGCAGCCAGCCACGTGTTGGTACACAGGTGGTGTACACTACATTTTAGCTAGGTACGAATTTAGTAAGTTCTACTTAGTATTACATATAGTTTACATTAGTTTAAATTAATTTAGGCTAATTATATATTAAATATACATTCAGTTTACAAAAATACTTAAAACTGCTAGGCGCGCGACCACGCCCGGTCGCGCGCGCAGTGAGTATTGTAGCCTAAGGGAGTTCTCCCTTACGCTACCTCCCTTTAGAAGGGAAGCCTTGTTACAAGGGGTTAGCGAAAGCTATCTGTAAACCACCCCGGGAATCTTGTCCCCGAGTAGGAGAGCTCTCTCCTACTAAGCCCTTTATAAGGGCGTATCGGCTAAGTAGCGGCGAACGCCGCTTAAAGGAAAGTCTTCCTCTGTGCGCTAGCCGCACCGTGCGTGTACGCACCCGGCTACATCTGTTAGCACTCGTAGTCAATCCAACACCTGTGTTGGTGATCAATATCCTCTGCAAGGGATGGATCAGGACTATTGGGGTAATCTAACCCCCGTCCAACAGGAAGCCATTAAAAGGCTGTTACCCATATTGGGTGAGGATGGCATACGCCATCTAGTGGAGCATGGCCTCGATGCCGTGCGTGAAAGGGTGAATGCCCTTATCGCCCATGAGGCGAGTCTTAGCGGAGTTTATCCCTCGTCTACGGTGGTGCGCCCTCCGATGTCTTTTAATATAAAGGAATTCACCGGGGAGAAAGGTGAAAACCTTTATGTGTGGCTTCGAGAGGTTGAAACCGCATTCGCCACCGCGAACGTGATCGAGGATCACCTGCAAGTGGGACTTGCACTGACCCATCTTACGGGCAAAGCCCGTACATGGGCGTTTACGTGTCAGTATTCGTCACGACCGTGTTCCCGAAATGGGGAGTCCTTAAGCGAAAGTTTATGGACATGTATTCAACGCCTGATCTGGTTATCCAGAATCAGCTGGCGTTCCTAAGGTGCCGTCAGGGCAGGGACTTGGAAACGTACATCCAAGAACTTAAGACCCTGTTGACAGGGATTTACGCGAAGGCGTACGGGGACGATGTGTCCATTCCCGTGTTCATGGGAGGCCTGGGAGAAAAGCCAGCACGTTCGGAGATATTCCGAAGCCGATCCCAATCCCTGGGGGAGGCGTTTAAGATGGCGTTTAACGCTGAGAGGAACTTTCGTTCCTCTAAGGTGGGTCCTGAACCCATGGACTTAAGTCAGGTCGAAGTGGATGGGAACCTTCCGCTAAGAGTCACTCTGACTCTTTTTTGCAGAGCTTTGGGGAGGAGCTCCTAGCTATGTTGCAGCGGCGTGGGCCGCTAAGGTTCTTCCTATGTGGAAGCGTGGATCATCTGCGGAACATATGTCCACAAAATCCCCAGCGAGATAGTCGCTGGAAGGGGCCGAGGGCGGCAAAAAGGACCTCGCCCAAGCCGTCGGGAAACGACGGCCCCCAGTAGGTGCGGGGCGCCCTACTGGGGGGACCCCTCAGTGCTGTAATCCCCAGGGTAGGGGACGACAGAACAAAGCCCCGAGGGAAGCGATGCTTTCTAGCACCGAGTTGGTGTACCATCCAGGGTTGCTGGTAGTCCTTGAGGATATGAAAGGCTTTGATAAGCCTTGGAGAGTCTTGATAGACTCTGGAGCGTCTGACAATTATGTCAGACAAGCTTCTGTTGTGAAGAGTCGGCTGTATGCCGAGGCCCTAGAGGCACGTTCTCGTGACGTTGTCACGGCCCGTCTAGTGACGGGCGTATAGGTTTGTGTACCCAAGGTCTCGATTGACCTTAAGCTGAAATTTGCAGACTTCGACAGCTTAGAACGTTTCCTAGTACTGGATTTGGACTCAAGGTATGACCTCATTCTGGGCATGAAGTGGCTGGAACGCCACGAGCCATGGATAGACTGGAAGTCTAAGTCCATTGACTCAACGCACACGCGATCGGGTGAAGCATTGGCGAGTCATGAACCCACCTTTGCTCAATCGCAACAGCGATTCTGGCGTGAGATGCCAGAGATTGGGATGTCTGAAATGTTCAGTCCCAATGAGGTTAAGGAAGAGTTCCTTAACGAGGGGGATTCGGCGGTTAATCCCCACGCCGTTAACGGCGAGACTGGTGAGATGCCAGTGGAAGAGGTGGATTCCTCTGAGGCGACTCCAGTGGTAGGGGTAGAGACCCCTGTGGTTAAGCGCGAGGCGCTTACAAGCGAAGATACCCGTAGTTCTTCTCTTTCGCACGTCGGAAATGATTCCGACCACGCCGTTATAGGTGAGACCGGCGAGTCACCGGTGGTAGAGGTAGATACCTCTGTGGATAGGCGCGTGGAGCTTCCAATAGATGGGGCAATTGACTCCCCCCATCTGGGTCTCGGGATGAGTCCCGAGGCCGGTAGTCAGCAGTACTATCGGATGCTGAATAACGTTACAGGTGTTGTCACGGAAGGCGTAAGCCTGGAACGGTTGCCTGGGATAGGCGAACTGTTGTTGTTGGAGGAGATGTCCTTCAACGAGTTTGGAACTGCTTTGAGAGCAGGTGAAATCGACGAGGTCGTCGTGTTGCGTCCGGAAGAGGAGTTGAACTCCTCATCCACGATGGACGAGTCAGTTTTGGTGAAAACCAAACTGGCATTGAATTCCCGAAGCGGTCTCAAGATCCTCGCGGATCCTGAGGACCCTTACCATTCCTTACTAAAGGAATTTGGAGATGTCATTAGTGACAATCCGCCGATGGAGTTACCACCGGATCGGGAGTCCGACATGAAATCGATTTGGTTCCTGGAACCAAATGGTGCGTCACTAGGCAGTGGCCTCTCCCCAAGGAGCAATGCGACGTCATCGACGCATTCTGCAAGGGGGAAGAAGAGGCAATGATGGTACGGGAGAGTAAGTCTCCCCATTCATCTCCCACTTTTGGAAAGTGGAGCATTGTGCATGCGTACAACAAGCTGAATGCAGCTACTGTACCCATGCAGACTCCGATTCCTCGGAAGGATGTCCTCCAGAACAAATATGGCGGGCTGTACTGTGTACATTGCCTTGGATCTGGTGGACGGGTATTATCAGGTGCTCATGCGAGCATCCGATATTCCGCTTACAGCGGTCAGCACGCCTAGTGGCATGCTGTGGGAGTGGCTAGTTATGCTACAGGGGCTTTCGAATGCACCAGCGACTTTCAATCTCTTCGTGACTCAACTCTTCCGCCCTCATAGAAAGTACGCTCAGACGTACTTCTCCGATATATTCGTTCATAGTCGTGTGGAAGGCGACTCGTCTGATGTTCAGACGCACCTTATACACCTTCGAGCTGTGCTCGAATGTATGCGAGAGCATAATTTATATTCGAACGCATCCAAATGTATATTTGGTGCTGAGGAAATTCCTTTCCTCGGATGCTTCATCGGTAAGGATGGTGTGCGGGCGGATCCCGCGAAGGTGAAATCCATTGTGGAGTGGCCTTCGCCTGTAAATCTTAGAGATTTACGGAAGTTGATTGGATTAGGCAACTATCTCCACAAGTACAGCGAGAACTACGCTGAAATGGCGAAGCCATTGACCGACCTTCTTAAGAAGGATGTTGATTGGTGTTGGGAAACTGAACACCAAAACGCTTTTGAAGAGGTTAAGGGGAGCTTTTTAAAATCTACCGTTCTTGCTCTCCCAGACTCTGGGAAACCATTTAGTGTCGTCTGCGACGCCTCCGATTTCGCAATCGGATGTGCTTTGCTACAAGCAGACGATGCAGGAAGGGAACGCGTAATTGCGTTTGAGTCGAGGCAGCTTAAAGCTGCGGAACGGAATTATCCCGTTCATGACAAGGATCTACTTGCAATGAAGTATGCTCTAGTCAAATTTAGGGTTCACCTACT
>CM047591.1:1529440-1553869 GCA_026184515.1 Peronosclerospora sorghi
TATTGGATATTCAATCGATGGGAACGCCGCAGCCATCAAAGCAGTAGGCTAGCCTATGTGATCATAGCTACGTGTGCCCATGGTTATTCGGATGAGCTGGGAATACTAGCACCATATTATCTGTGTCTTCATTCAATGCCTGACTTTTGCCTTCACCGCAAACTACTATAACACATTACCACGTTGGTTTAACATGAATACGCGCCCATTTCACTCCTTGCAGTCGATATGGTATTCAAATCGATCGAAATCCTGGCGGTGGTCCGATATATTCTCCAATATGAACACTGGACGAGCAATAAACAATCGCTACCATTAGCAAATAATCTTGGCTCTTGTGTGGTCCTTGAAGTGCTACCCACTGAAAACCTGTGTACGTTATTCTCTTAATGGCAGCTGTTGGAACTGCTTTCGTAGGATGCAACTATACTTCCTGTAGTCTAGTGTCTTACCCAAATCTTCCACAATCCATGGGTTGTAGTTTCATGTAAATGTAACTATCTCATGCTCGCACTCTGTCGATAGAACCTCCATGTCGGCCCTATTTTAACATCCACCACCATTTGTAATAATTCCTTTACTGTCACGCCTTTTCCACAATTCTCTTCGTGCAGAGCAATGTCATGAAATAATGTCGCTGTAAGTATCCGCCTAACTGATGATATTCCACCCTTTTGTATTCAAAAGTGTTGGAAGTGCGCCAGCGGTGTGCACTTCAAGGTATCGACGCCAGAGTAGTAGCCCACGGTAGGGCATATCGAATGCTATAAGGAATAGTTAGTACAGTATGTGGTAGGAGAGCCAGGTGTAGGGAGTTCTCACTTCGAGATTGATAAAGCCACTGACGAGGCCCCCGGAGGGGGGCCGAAACGCGTCTGGCACGCGTTGAATCAAGAAGTCGTTGCATGTGTTCACTTTCGTTTTCCAACAAAAATATTAGGTAAAACAAACCCATTAGAGTATATGTCAAATCCGCTTTGACCCCTCACTTGCCGAGTCGTAGCCATGGCTCCTTTGCACCATTGAATAACCTGTTGAAAACATTCAGCGTCCATCCTTACGTAGATATCGAAATACTTGTGTCGTAGATGTGTAGTAATAGCTTCAATATACTGAAATCGTCTTAAGTTAATATCACAGCAATCAAAATCCGTTGACCGTGAAAATTCTACCCGTACACATTTCGCAGATAGTAGACAAAAGTAACCAAACCAGTGACTTTAACAATGGAAGGTGCATTGAGAAGTGATTATCCGGCCTAACTAAAATATATGCATCAGATGTTGAAGTTATAGCAACCTTCCATATGTTAAGTACTCTACACCACTTATTAGCGCCGAAACATATGAACTCAGATTCTAGTACGAGTACATAGAGCTTTTTACCATTAAGTACGATATGAAAGTTGCTACTGATGAAAAATATCCATCGTACCCGGCTTTAATAAGAACCGGTATTATGAATATTTTCGAGTGTCAAGTACTCGTTATGTAACAGGACTGTTCCTGTTACAGGCTTACACTGTAATTGCGAGGAAGCGCGCAATACAATTAGGGCAGAATTAGTTGATAACAACTAATCCTGTACAAAAAGTAAATATAAATATTCACTTTGGTCTAAGAACGCAAAATTAAGAGTGTTTATTTAATGGGTGGTTTAGAGGCTAATAGTTTAGTTAGTAACTAACTAATTAATATAATAATATCAAGTATTCAACTAACTGTACTATTAGTTGACCTGCAAGATTCGGTATTTATACCGAATCGACTTTTCCTTCGTAGATTATAATAACTTATAATCTCTTATTTAAATTTCAGACAACGCGTCTGAAATTAAACTGTGATATTCTAACTTGAATATCAATTATGTAATGGCACCCCATTACATCACCCCCTACTTAAGGTGGTTGGCCAATAATAATTCTTTTTTTTGGCCAATCATGGGTGACACTTGTTGGCCGTTCTCATTTACCAACTGATTGACCATCGGCTCGATGGTCAAGGCACGCGGCGGCGCTCTAAAGAGCGCTGCTGAAAACATTGAAGGAGCTTCTTCCTCCGCCTCAGCACTAGGTGCTGAGGTGTTGAGTGACAACGGTGACGCTGCAATAGCAGCGTAAACTACGCAAAGGTCGGAAGACGTACCGTCTTCGACCACATATTCTGCTAAGGCGGCATCTGGCAAGAAACAGGGAGATGTTGCTAATGCAACATCTCGCACGATGGCAACTTCCGAATGGCGTGTTGCCAAGAGGGCCATGTTCGGTAGTTCTGACTCCGAACAAAGTGATGGGGATACAGCTGTCCCCACTAAAGGATCTAGCGAGTCGAAACTCGCTAGGTGCTCATCTCCTAACAGCGATGACGACTCTGGTGTCGCTGTCTGCTATGACAGCGACAATGATCATCACAGGTGGTTGCGGGAACGCAGAGACCCACCTGGACCAAGTACTTCTCCACGTCGGGGTGATTTAACCCCGGCGCGTGGTGTTGAAGCAGGCGGTGCTCCACCTGCTAAGAGATCTCGAACAGAAGAGGCGCCTGCCGATTCTAAAGGGTATCATCGTACGGAACCACATGTTCCGTACAGAGTGGGGTTTTGGACCCCTGGCTGGGCTATTCCCCCCAACAGTGGCGGTCACCGTAAACGGTAATGCCAGTATGTGTTGTTCGATATCAACGTGCTGGATGAGTGCGAAGACATCCAGTCACGTCGATTCGATCGAAGTACAGACGATGGACGTCTGTACTTTATTGACCTCTTTTTCCAGGTTCGATATTATTCGAGCCGGAAAGGGTCAAGGAAGAACAGGGACGATAAAGACGCCCTGACGCAGAGTTGGAATGCTTTTGTTGACAACTACAACAAAAGCACAGATGATTACGCGAATAAAGTTCACGTAATGCGCGAGCGCTTTTTAAAGCACTCACGAACAGGCAAAATGGAATACATCCATTTTGCTTGCCTCAAAGAAGGGTTAAAGTGTGGTGTCCCTTCTCACCTCGTTTGCCCGCGGTGTACGCAGGGCGCTCTTCGTCTGTCAGAGGAGGAGTTGCGGGGGTACGGTGGTTTTCCCGTACCCGCCGAAATTCAGGGTTTAATTGATACCCTGAATACATCAACACCTACTGTTGATTCTACTTCACATTATGAGTTTGAGACTTCTTCTCAAACTCAGTCAAAAGGTCTGGGGAGTCGGCCCTCAGAACCTCAATCGGCTCCCAAGAGTCGAACTCTTGGGGATATCTCAGCCAGCGTACCAAGTACTCGGTACGCTACCCCTTCTTCGAAGGCACCGAGCGCTTCGAGATCAAGCGCTCGAGGATATATCGCTTATTCCCCTGATTATTAATCAGGGGCGGCGGAGGTTGAGAATTCCCTCGCCGTTGTTGTTGCGGAGCATGGTTCTTTGCTCCGCAAGCTCGAGGAGGGTTATTACTCCTTGAGCAGCGATGTGTCTCACTGTGTGAAGACATATCGGTCTCTTCGCGAGGATGTCCGCGACATCCTCGGGGCGCACACTGCCCTCCAGCAGAAGAATGATCTTCTGTACATTGAGCTTTCCCGCTATAAGGGAGAGCTCGATCGGCGCACGGCTGATCTTGAGCAGTCGAAGTCGGAGGTAACGACTCTCCGCTCTGCTCATCAACAGCTGGAAGCCGATTACAAGTCTCTCTTGGGAGACTTGGAGAAGCACGGTATCTTCCGTGGTTCTGCGTCTCGTCGTAAGACGAAGACGAGTGATACGGCTTGAGCCGCCCAACATAGAATGTTGGGTGAAGCCGCATTGCTGTGGGAATGTCTAAGGTATAGGCATTCCCCCGAATCTCTTAGACCTTGAAAGGTCCAATGTAGTTAGGAAGCAACTTCCGTGTAGGGAAATTGCTTATTGCATGTGTAGGCAAATTAGTAGTATTTAATAATACTAATTCGCCTTTAAGAAAGGAGTTTTTGTTGTCTCTTCCTTGTTTGTCTGCATTTTGCTTCTGCTTATCAAAAGCAGAGGCAAGTGCATCTTTTATATAGCGTATTACAGCTTGGCGCTGTAATACGAATTCATCTACTGCTTTATCAGCAGTAGGTGCGTTGCCCTCATTGTCTGCAGCCATTGCTGCAGACACATATTCATCATATGAAGCTTCAGCTTCATTTGAAGCTGCTTCCGCTTCTACTGTACTTTCAGTAGAAGGGCCATCGTTTTGTTCACAAGTTGCAGTTGAAACTTGCGCATTGTCTCGCTCAAAATTTGAGCGGGTCCCTCCCCACTTAGATTTGGCGTACCGCCAAGTAAAGCTGGGGTTCGTGGATGCCTTAAGGCATTCACGTAGAACGGTGTATGCTTAGTTGAAGCATGCACCGAATTGTTAATCGCGAATTCAGTGAGTGGCAGATAGTCACTCCACTGTTTAAAGGCATGTTCGTATGATCGCAACATGTCTCCGAGAACGCGGTTAACCCGTTCCGTCTGCCCATCCGTTTCCGGATGGTCCGCAGTTGACATCTTCAACTGAGTTCCCAACAATGAGAACATTTCTTGCCAGAAACGTCCTGTAAATCTCGGATCTCGATCCGAGACAATGTTTTCCGGCATTCCGTGCAAACGGAATACCGTATCAACGAATATCCGCGCTGTTTGAGCAGCGGTTACGTTTGCTGATACTGCAGTAAGATGTACCATCTTACTGAAACGGTCTACAAAGACCACTATTCCAGTCTTCCTACTATTGTCGGGTGGAAGACCGAATACGAAGTCCATTGAAATAGACTTCCAACACTCTGTCGGAACCGGCAGAGATTGCAGCGGAGACTGTGCAGACTGCGCAGGCTTAACGCGCTGGCAAATCTTGCAAGCGCGTACGTATTTCCGTACCCACTTGTACTGGTTTAGCCAGTAAAAGTCACGTGCGAGAGAAGCGTATGTCTTCTCTCGACCTTGATGCACCGAAATCGGTGCATCATGATACTCAAACATAATTTGATGTTTGAGATCATCGTCGTTTGGAACGACGATGCGACTTTCATCTTTTTGGTCTGTGCTGTAAAGCAGCAGACCATCGTGCAGTCGATATCGATGCACGCAAGCGCGGAGGAACTCTGGGAGTTCGTCGCGTTTCTCACTTGATTGATTACGTAAGTAATCAATCAACAGACGTGTCTCCTCGTCTGTTTTGTACGCCTCGCGTACTTGTCGTATAATTTACGACGACAAAGCAGTGCAACGGATCGCGTTTGCACCGGCACCTTCGGTTACGGACGGTTTCGTCTCGTAATCGGGCCTTCGTGATAGCGCATCCGCTATCACGTTCAACTTTCCGGGTTTGTATTCAACCGTAAAGTTGTACTCAGCAAAGAATGACAGCCATCGAGCCATTCTTTGAGAAATGTGTGGTGAATTCACGGCCGTGCGTAGCGACGCATGGTCCGTGTAAACCACAAACGGTCTATCTCCCAATAGATAGATCCGAAACTTAGCCAGTGCATACTTCATGGAAAGGAGTTCCTTGTCATGCACTGAATAGTTGCGCTCGGCTGGGCGCAACTGACGCGATTGATAGCAGATTACGCGATCACGATCATCGTGATCACGCTGCATCAAAGCACAGCCGATAGCGAAATCGCTCGCGTCGCAAACGACGTGGAACGGACGCTCGTTTTCGGCTATATCCAAGACAGGCGCTTCAGTCAAGCTTTGCTTGACTGCATCAAAAGCATCTTGGCATTGGGTATCCCAATGCCATTCGACATCTTTCTTAAGTAATTGAGAAAGAGGTCGTATTAACCCAGCATAGTTGCACGAATACTTGTGCAAATATGTTGACAACCCAAGGAACTTTCGAAGTTCCTTAACGTTGTTTGGCGTAGGCCATTCAACGATCACCCTGATCTTTTCTGGATCAGGACGCACCCCGTTCTTGCCCACAAAGCATCCAAGAACGGGTATCTCAGGTGCACCAAAGGTAAACTTCTTCAGATTTGCATAGAGCTTATGCTTACGCATAAGCTCTAACACTCGACGTAGATGTTCCCTATGGACATCTACATCGCTTTTATCGTGTTCACCCTTACTATGGATGAACACGTCATCGAAATAACTCGGTGCGAATTCTCGCACCGGGCGTAATAGATGCGTTACGCATCTGTTAAACGTAGCAGGGGCATTTCGACGCCCCCTGCGGCATAACAAGCCCCCCTAAAGCATGCCGCTTGGGGTGCTTACCGCCGTGAGAGGGATATCCTTCTCACGCATTAGGATTTGATAAAATCCATCTCTTAGATCGAGAGCACTAAATATGGTGCTCCCGCACATGCCATCAATGATGACATCTTTTCGCGGTATCGGCGTCTTCGCCGGTACCGTCGCTGCGTTCAGCTTGTTGTAAGCGTGAACGATTCTACACCCACCTGTGGACTTTTTCACACAAAAGGTGGGGGTAGAGTGCGGTGCGATAGACTCCCGCACTTGGCCTGCTTTACGACGAGCTTCGAAAAATCCGTCGATCGCTTTTACTTGATCACGCGGCGACGGCCATTTCCGCGTGACACAATACTTCGTGCCTGGCACGAGGTCAATCTCATGACGAGTTTCCTTGTCCTTAGGGAGATCGCTAGGTACTTCTTCTGGGAATACGTCAGCGTATTCCCGAAGTACCTCATAAAATGGGGAGTTCGCTTTAAGCGACTCCCAGCTCTTCTCTTCAAAGCGCTGAACTCTGGTTTGATCATTGGGAACCTCTTTCCCAATGTTTTCCACTTGTAATGTGGATATTCGTTCACGAATATCCACTACATCATCTGTTGCTACGATAATACAGATCTGTTCGATCTGACCATCGTGCAAGTTTCTCATACTCTTCTTCCATCTTAGCGCTGGAAGATCCATCACCTCCGAACCTTCTTTCGGAGGGTTCCATCAACAGAGACTGGGTAGCTAATCCGGTCTCCGTTTGCGTCAAGACGTTGATCGTCTCGACGGAACTGCCCATGCAATCAGACGCACTCGTTTGATTGACTGCTACACGGTGATTACGATTCACCGTGTGAGAATACTCATCATCATGGTGGCCACTGACTACCATGGAATTTTTTCTTGGCGATCAGATGTGCTCGTCTGATCGGCCGCCTGTTCTCCGACACGGTGGTCTTTATCACCCGTGTGCATGGCTAACGCAACGTGGTGGGCACTGGCCACCACGGAGTTGTGCTCACGATTGCACTCGATCGTGAGTTCACTCTCATCAACACGGAATTCTTTCATCGTGTTGGAACCTTCGGTCGCACAGTGGGTGTTTCCCACCGTGGATATAACTTCATTCTCACGGTGGTCTTTATCACCCGTGGAATGTTTCTCTCCAACACGCAACGACTCTTCTGTTGCGTGTGGTAGTCCCTCTGGACTCTCACCAGCGGAGGTAAATTCCGCTGATCGTGTCAGAACAGGCCTGGTGGTGCGCCATCGCTATCCACCAGACTGTGTGACGCTGCGGTTGTATCTTCTGATACAGCCGGATTACACACAGGGTGATCAGATCCTGTGGGTCCGCCGCAGTCGATAGATAGGTTAACCCAGTCGATCGAAGTTTTAAACTTGGACATCCATGGGATTCCAAGTATCACATCGAACTTGTCATCTAAATCGAGGACGATGAATTCATCCTCGAATGACAGTTCATTCAACTCGAAGCGTGTTTTGATCACACTCTTTGGAATAGTCACGGTTGCACCTGTTGCTAACCGGACTGACAACATACTTCGTGGGGTTTATACCTCCACGAAGCTCAACAGCGTTAGACTCCGAGTTCTAACGAAATTGTTTGACGCTCCTGTGTCAAACAAAGCTCGCATGGGGACATCGCTCCCGTGCGGCTTAACCTCCAGGGTGATAAGAGGCTTACCATCACCCTGCACCTTTTGACAGGACATAGTCCCGTCTGGGGCTATTACCCTCACATGCCCTATGTCGGCATCTGGGATAACATTCCCAGTAGGGCGCCCCGCTCCTACTGGAGATTCTCGTTTTTTGCACCAACAGGGTGATGTCCCTGTTGGTGTCGCCGTGCAGCGGACGGTTCCGTCCGCTGACAGCGTGGCACCGGACGCGGTGCCATACACTCATGGGCAAAATGCCCCATTTTCGCGCATCTATTTCAGCGAATATTCCTCTTAAATTTCGGTTGCTTCGAACACGAAGCAACCGCAACCGATAGGTCCATCGTCTCTGGACCTTCACCGCCCATGCTCTGGCGCGGGTGGATGTTTCTTGAGACGAAGTGTTAGCTTCGTCTGCCTGACTGCTGATTTTTGACATGCCGTTGCGGCATGTCAAAAGCGAAGGGCTGCTGAGCCCTTCGGCTGTACCCAGCATGCGATGACGCTGATCGCATGCTGAACTCCTCACGGATGCTCATATCAATGGCATCCCGCAGAGTATCTGGCGGGTGCCGATAGAGACTCTGTTTGACGGGAGCATCATTGAGTCCCTTCATGAAGCCAGTGACCTGCATAGCAGGGGGCACCGGCTCATACACAATATTTGACAGCAAATATTGTGTCTTCTGAGCGTAAGCTTGAAGGTCAAGCTTACCTTGCCGGAGTTCCATGAACTCCTGCCGACTACTTATCTCCATTTCTGTATCTTCAAAGTTGAGATTTAGCTCAGCTTTAAATTCCTTATAAGTAAGGAACGCAGAGTCATCAGTGGCTCTGCGACTCATCACCCATGCCCTGGCTCTTCCGCCTAGACATGTTGTGGCGAAGTACGCCTGTTGACGTTCGTCAAGAATATTTTGCGCAGAGATGGCATTTTCCACCTCTGCGAACCATCTACGAAGAGGCTCACCCCCTTCACCGGTAAAAGGCGGTACTCGCGCCTTTACCACTTCAACGCTATGCGTTGTAGGTGCAGTTGCGGTCCGCGCTGCCTCTGGCGCGGGCCGTTCTGGATTTTCTAGGTGGTTTCGCCTAAAGCGATTCACCACCTGTATCACTTCCTCCGGGGACTTACTCTGGAGGAAGGTAATGATGTCGGTCCCCATAGACCGAACCATTTCCACCGTCGCGTCTTTACTACGCGACGAGAAGTGAGGGAAGTGTTTATTCACCTCTTACAGCGTTCTTTCTCGCTCGGCAGGCGTCATGTCTCGCGACATGATGCCGAGCGGCTCTTAATCTTCGCTCCGCTAGTTAACTAGCGGAACGGAATTGTGGTCGTTAAGACGGACCACAAAGTGCTACCAGGTGTAACAGGACTGATCCTATTACTGGCTTACAGTGTATTTGTGCGAGGAAGCGCGCAATACAAGAAGGGGTAGGATTAGTTGATAACAACTAATCATATAATAAAAGTTAATATATGAATATTCACTTGTTGCTTAGAACGCAAAATTAAGAGTGTTTATTTAATGGGTGGTTTAGAGGCTAATAGTATAGTAACTACCTAATTAATATAATAATATCAAGTATTCAACTAACTGTACTATTAGTTAACCTGCATGATTCGGTATTTATACCGAATCGACTTTTCCTTCGTAGATTATAATAACTTATAATCTCTTATTTAAATTTCAGACAACGCGTCTGAAATTAAACTGTGGTATTCTAACTTGAATATCAATTATGTAATGGCACCCCATTACACGTTACGCTGGCGCCGATGTCCAGAAACAAGAGAAGCGGCTTTTCGAAGTTGATAAAGGTCAATCTGACCTTCACAATATATTTGGTTCCTCCGATGCCAATTTTGGTCGATGATCAAGTCGCTTTGTTCTCTTCTTGATGATAACCGATTTGTTGAAGACAAATCTTGCCCATCAACAGAAGGCTGATCAGAAGCAGAAGGAGAATGAACCTCGGCTATGTTCTCACGACAAGTTAAAGTCGGATTGATCACTTCTGGAGAATCTGGCTGGCCACGACGTTATCCACGGTAACTCGGCTTGACTGCATATGAGCCGAAAGCGTAAGGCTTGAGGCTCACGACATAAATGTTGGGTGCAGGTGAATGACTGCGGAATTTCTAGTGTGTAGAAATTTACCCTCATAGATTGGACCATAGAGGTTCAATAAACTTAGGCAGCAACTTCTTCGCGGGAAAGTTGGTGATTGCATTTGTAGGTATCTTAGGGTCACTAATGAAATGTTTTTGAGTGAACGTTTATTAGTTTGTCCATTCCTATCATCGTTTTGCTTCAACTTATCATAAACAAAAATGCATCTTACACGTAGCGTTTTGCAATAATATGTAAGACAAATTGGTCTAATTCATCTGCTTCTTCCGTAGCAGATTCTCATTCATTGTTAATAGTTTCAGCCGAAACGATTGAAACTAACATGTTTCCATCTCATAGAAGCTGTTTTTCATTTCCGTTTCTATTCCTGCTCCTGTCAGTATGACGGTAGCTGTGGGTATATATACTGCTATATTAGATGAAGGTGGATTGGTCACGTTTAACGTGCCTTCGCAAGTTTCCAAAACAAGTTGCCTTCCGCTCGCATTAACTCGCTCAAAATTCGAGCAGGTTCGTATCCCACTTAGATTTTGCGTAACGTATAGTAAAACTGTAATGAGTGGATGCCGCATTGCATTCACGTAGAACGGTTTGTGCTTTGTTGAAGGATGCGCCAATTGTTTATCTTAAATTTAGTTAGTGGCAAAAAGTCACTCCACCGTTTGGACGGCACGTGCGTAAGAGCGCTGCATCTCTTCCAGAGCACGATTGACTCGTTCTGTTCGCCCACTCGTTTTTGATGGTCCACAGTTGAGATTTTCAACTGCGTGCCCAGTAACTTAAGTATTGCTTGCCAGAAACGTCCCATAAAACTCGGATCTAACCGAGAATGTGTCTCTGGCATTCTGTATAATCGAAATAGCGTATCGACTAATAACCACGCCGTTTTCGAGGCAGTGATATTTGAGTAAGATATACCGTTTTACCAAATCGGTATAAACAAACCGAATCCGTCTCTTCCGAAGTTTATCAGGAATAAACCCAAAACAAGTCCATAAAGTGGGACTTCTAACACTCTGTTGGAACTGACGGATATTAGTCAGCTTGCGCAGAATTAACGTGCTGGTAAATATTTCAAGGGCGCCCAAACTTGCGTACCCACTTTTACGATCCTCCACAAGAAGTCGCGTGCGAGAAAACCGCATGTCTTCTCCCCATTGATACGCCGAAATCGGTACTCGAACATGATTTCATTTTTGAGATCAACATTGTTGGGAAAAAGATGTGACTGTCATCTAGACGAGTGTCTTCGCTCTTTCGTATGCCGCTTGTGCCCTCGGTACAAGAAGCGAAACAGATGCAGTGCAGCGGACTGGTTGGTTCTGTTACGAACGGTTTAGTCTCGTAATCAGACCTTCGTGATAGTGTATCCGCTACCACGTTTAATTTTCCTGGTTTGCCCTCAACCGCGAAGTTTTATTCTGAAACAATGACAACCATCTGTCATTCCTCTAGAAAGATGTGGGGTCAATTTACGGCCGTGAGAAAAAACGCATGGTCGGTATAAACCACAAATAGTCTACTACCTTATAGATAGATACGAAATTTCGCCAGTGCATATTTATCGGCAAGTAATCCCTCGTGATCCACCGGATAGTTGCGCCCAACTGCACTCCGCTGACGCAATTGATAACCCGTTACGCGATCATGATCATCGAGGTTGCTTTGCATCAGTTCACAACGAATTGCAAAAAAATATCTCGCGTCACAGAAGACGTGAAACGGGCGATTATTATGGGCTATCGCTTGCACCGGTGCTTCAGCCAAGCGAAACTGTACTAGTCAAAAGCTTCTTCACATTGGGTATTATGATGACATTCAACGTCTTCACGAAGAATTTTCAAAAGAGGGGTATTATTCCTGCGCAATTTCTTGAATATTTATGCAAACATGTTGCAACAAAAGAAACTTAAGAAGTTCCTCGACGTTCGTTGGCTCATTCCATTTCAACAATTACACTGATATTCGCTGGGTCAGTTCGAACTTCTTTCTTTTCCAAAAGCCAACAACTGGCATCAGATGCACCATAAGAGAATTTCTCTAGGCTTATGTTTAAACATGAGCTCTTACACCGGGTGTAGGTTCCCTTTATGCAGTTCTACGTCGCTTTTATCGTGCAATGGATGAATTGGTCAACAAAGTGACTAGGTGCAAATTCCCGCACCGGGTGTAGCAGACATGTAACACATTTGTTGAATGTTGCAGGCGCATCTTCAACCCCCGAGGCGTAACTAGCCAGTACCAAACATTTCTCTTAGAGTGATTACCGCCATGAGAGGGATATCTTTCTCACGCATTAGGATTTGAAAAAAATCCAGCCCTCAAGTCGAGAACACAGAAGAGCCCAACCCATCAATGCTGAAATATTCTTTGTATCGGCGTTTGTGCCTGAAGCGTTACTTAGTTCAACTTATTATAAACATGGACGATTTGTAAGCCTCCTGTGGGCTTAAAGGTGGGACCGGTGTGCGGTGAGGTTACCCCCGCACATGGTCTGCTTCACGGCGATCATCAAAGACATCGTCGATTTCTTTCACCTGATCACGCGGTTAAGGTCATTTCCGTGTGACGCAATGCTTTGTGCCTCGACAAGTTCTATGTCATGTCTAGTCTCTTTATCTTTCGTGAGATCCCACGGAACGTGTTCTGGGAATACGTCAGTGTATTCCCAAAGCACTTCAAATATAAGGGGAAGTCGCTTTAAACGACTCCCAAACTGCACTTCGAAACTTTGAAATTTGATCTTATGATCGCGATTGCGGACGTTTCCGATGTCACCATCTTATAACGTGAATATTTGTTCGTTTATATCAACGATTCCATTAATCGCGACGATAACCTTACAGATCGGTTTGATCTGATCGTCACGTAAATTCTTTGCAGGTTCATCCAACTAAGGGTTGAGATATCCATCACCTTCGAACCCAATTTCGACGCGTTAAAGATTGGGTATATTCGGCTCCGTTTAAGTTAGGACGTTGAACGTCAACGTTCTCCGTAACCAAGTCTGGTGCGCTCGTCTGACATGTTTCTTCCACACGGTGTCCACTGCCACGTTACGGGCCACTTCCTGCCGAAGTATTAATTTCAGCTTCAATTGTGGTCGCTACCTACTATGGGTAGCTCCTCTTCACGGTACAGTGATTGTCTCATCCAACGACTACTGTAATGTGTCGTGAGTACTCTTCACGCAGCTGTTGTGCTGCCGCATGAGCAAGCCTCACCTGTAGCCGGTGCGTAAACGCACGGTGCGGCTAGCGCATAGAGGAAGACTTTCCTTAAGCGGCGATACGCCGCTACTTAGCCGATACGCCTTAATAAAAGGGCTTAGCGTGAGATTACTCTCTCGCTCGGGGCCAAGATTTCCCCAGTTTCCTGTTAGCGTATGCTAACGCTTAAGATTAACGCTTTCCCTTAATAGGTAGTAGATACGGGAGGTACTCCCCTACTACATCACTCACAGCACGCTCGACCTTTCGCGGTGGAACGTCTAGCTGTACTTTAGAGTGAAATGGAAACTGATTTATATTTAATATGTAATTAGCCTAAATTAATAAACTAATGTAAACCCAATGTAATACTAGATAGAACTTACTTAATTCGTACCTAGCCGAAATGTAATGTACACCACCTGTGTACCAACACGTGGCAGGCTGCCACGCCTTCACCAAGGGCTCTCGCCCTGATTGGTTAAACAACCAATAGGTCCGAACCTTTCGGACCGGTCAATACTTGACCTCAACCGTTGTGTATTTACGTACATCAACGTAACCGAATGTAACCCCGTTACATCCTCCCCATCAAGACTATTGCCACGCAATAATCGATTATAGTTGGAGACCCCAACAGCCAGAACTCTGGCATCAAATGAGCACCTATAGTGGTGATGACTCTCCCTGAGATGGGGATGCCAGCTACTCCGACTAGGTATCTCGGAGGAGGGGGCCCTTGGGGATAGTTCCCCTAAGGATGACCGCTCCGACAACGCCGAAAGGCGATATCGGCAGCCTAATCCTTTCCCCACACGTGGGGAAAATGCGCTAACTCGCGCGCAACCATTACCAATTTCGGATGGCAGATCCGAGTCGCCGAAAGCGATTATCACCAATGAATTGGACGCGGCTCAAGAGTCTAAGCTTGCCGCACATGCACAAAAGGCTGTGTTACGCGCCCCAAAACGCCCGTCACGGGCGGCATATAATTTTTCAGGTCCTCGTGACCCCCAAAAGTGGGATAAAAATAAGGTAAAGAGGGGTTTAGCCTTCTATACCCCTGGTCCTGCGGCTGAACATCATTACGAATGCCGGAAACAACTCCGGGAAAAACTGCTCACGCAGAAGCGGTTCACTACCGCTTCGTACCGAAATAGAACCGGTAAACAGGCGCAGGGCGCCCATGTTGAGAACCTCCGCGAGGTTACATTCGTTCTCCTGCAAGGAAAGGATGCCAAAGAGGCAGAGCGTAAGTCCAGCGCTTGGGCGTAAGGGGATAAACGTCTCCCTAACTTCACAGAGCTGCATAACAGCTATTCCACCCGTTGACGTTCGGGTGGAGAGGTCATTACGCTTGGATTTTGCCGAAGCCAAAGCGATGGGGCAATTACGTGCCCCTTATTGCACGCGCTATGCCAGCTCCCCTGCCCTCAACGCGGTGCCGGAGAACAATGCGAGCGCCGCATCTGCCTCCGGCGAACTCCAAACTACAGGGAGTGAAGGGGCTTCTCCCGCCCCTTTGGTCGTCGACTCGCAGCGGGATTCTCCCGCTCGAAAGCGTGAAAGACGTCTCGGCAATCCTGCCGCAGGGGAGTCTCGGACTCCCACGAACTCTGTGAATGTGAATAACCCTTCCACTTCACCAAGTACTGGGTTTCACCCCGATGATGGCGTTGCCCCATCAGACTCTCCACATGGTAATGTAGAGTACACTCCAAATCGATAACTGGAGGACGAGGTCGCGCAATTGCGACGTGAGGTTCACGAGCGCTGTGATCGACACAGCCGTTGCATCCTGGAAGTCGAGGATGCATTCCACGATGAGGTCGGTGGGATCGACCGCATCGAGAGGCGGCTTGACTCTCTCGAGTCTGCCCTTGACGGATTTCGCCGTCTTGAAGCTTCCGTTGCGGAGCTTCGTGGTCGCGTTTCGATCCTGACGGAGATGTTATCACTCCGCCCTGCCGTGTCTTACAGCTATGTGGCTTCCCAACCTCCTCCGAGAGGGGACCCGCCTCCGGGTTCTGGTATGGCTTAAGCATACCAACGTATAAGGTTGGATGCGTACGCATCGCCTCCGGAATATCGAAGGTGTACGCCAGGCCCTTTCGGGCTAGCACCTTGAAAGGCCCCACAAACCTGGGGCGCAGTTTGTTTCGTAACACGTTAGAAACTGCATGTGTAGGAAGGTTTTTAGTGTTTAATAAAACACTTTCTCCTACTTTATACGCCCTTTTGCTACGCCGACCCTTACGGTCGGACTGTTCCTTTTGCTTGTCTTGGCTTACCGCCATGGCGTCGCAAACGTGTCGTAAGACACTAAGGCGCGTCGATAAAAAATTATCGATGTGCTTTCGCACAGATACAGGGCTGACATCGGGAAATCCTCCCCCCTTAATCCCTGGGCCACACACACGTGGAGTCAAAAGAACCCTCGGATTCACTAATCCGTTACGTAAAACGGTGTAAACCCCGTAGATGCATGAACCGAATTGTTTATGACAAATTCGGCCATATGAAGCATCCCATCCAACTCTTTGGAGAATACGGACATAACCTCCGGAGAATGGCCTCTACAACGCGATTAACGCGTTCCTTTTGTCCGTCCGTCTGCGGATGATCCGCAGTGTACATGAGGAGATTGATGCCCAGCACCTTAAACAGCGCCCCCAAAACTGTCCCGTAAAACGAGGATCCCGATGCGATACAAGGGAATCAGGTAGACCATGCTGTCGAAAGACACGGTCTAGGAGCACTTCGATGCTACTTGTCCATCAATGGACTCTGGCAACACCGCCAGGTGAGCCATCTTGCTCAACGGTCTGCAAAGACCAAAATGCCGGTGTTTCCGGCCTTATCTTTTGGAAACCCAAAGATAAAATCCATACTAATGGATTTCCAACACTCCGTCGGAACGAGTAAGCTCGCCAAAGGCGCAGCCGAATCTGCAGAGGGTATCACCCTCTGACACGTCTCACAGGTGCGAATATACTCACCGACCCACCTATACATCTTGGTCCACCAATACAAAGCGCTTAAAGCGCTGTATGTCTTATCCCGACCTAAATGACCCCCGGTAGGGACGTCATGTGCCTCAACGAGGACTCTATACTTTAGTTCCTCATCATGAGGAACAACCACCCGCGTAGTTTCCTCCGCGCTCGTGCTATAATATAGCAAACCGTCACAGTAACTGTAACGGTGTAACCGAGCTCTAGTTCTACTTGACAGGGTAGGCTCAGACGAGCCAAGTCCCTTGTCACCCAAAGCGCTGATAAGCGCCGTACATTGCGGGTCCTTCCCATACGACTGGCGTATGAGATCCACCACAGACGAGGTGATGAATGTCGCGTGAGCGAGCTCGTAATCGGGACGACGCGACAACGAGACTGCAAGCACGTTCTGCTTGCCATGTTTATACTTAACCTCAAAGTTATACACCGCAAAGAAGGAGAGTCAACCGGCCATCCGTTGGGAGAGGTGAGGTGACTTCGTCGCTGTCCGTATGGACGCGTGGTCTGTATAAACCACGAACAGCTTTGAGCCGAGTAGGGGAACCCTAAATTTGACAAGGGCATACTTCATAGCAAGTAGCTCCTTATCATGAACGGGATAATTCCGTTCTGCAGCTTTAATCTGCCTCGACTAAAACGCAATCACGCGTTCCCGTCCATCATCGTCTGCTTGTAACAAAGCACATCCTATTGCGAAATCGGAGGCGTCGCAGACGACGCTAAATAGTTTCCCCGAGTCTGGGAGAACAAGAACGGGGCTTTTAACAATCTCCCTTTAACCGCTTCGATGGTGAATTGGTGTTTGGCTTCCCAACACCAATCTACGTCCTTTTTAAGAAGGTCTTTTAATGGCTTCGCCATCTCAGCGTAGTTCTAGCTGTATTTGTGGAGATAATTGGCTAACCCAAGCCACCTACGTAAATCTCTAAGGTTTACAGGCGAAGGCCACTCCACAATGGCTTTCACCTTCGCGGTATCCTCCCGCACTCCATCCTTACCGATGAAGCATCCTAGGAAAGGAATTTCCTCGGCACCAAACATACATTTGGATGCGTTTGCATACAAATGATGCTCTCGCATACATTCGAGCACCGCTCGAAGGTGTATCAGATGCGTCTGAACATCATACGAGTCGCCTTCCCCACGACTATGAACGAATATATCGTCGAAGTACGTCTGAGCGTACTTCCTATGAGGGCGGAAGAGTTGATTCACCAAGCGATTGAAAGTCGCTGGTGCATTTGAAAGCCCCTGTGGCATAACAAGCCACTCCCACAGCATGCCACTAGGCGTTCTGACCGCTGTAAGCGGAATATCGGATGCTCGCTTGAGCGCCTAATAATACCCGTCCACCAGATCTAAGGCGCTGTAAACAGTACAGCCTTCCATATTGTTCTGGAGGACATCCTTCCGAGGAATCGGAGTTTGCATGGGTACAGTAGCTCCATTCAGCTTATTGTACGCATGTACAATGCGCCACTTTCCGTTCGGTTTACGAACACAAAAAGTGGGAGATGGGTGGGGAGACTTGCTCTCCCGTACCATCCCTGCCTCTTCTTTCCCCTTGAAGAACGCGTCGATGACATCGCATTGCTCTTTGGGGATAGGCTACTGCCTAGTGACGCGGTATTTGGTTCCAGGAACCAAGTCAATTTCATGTCGGACTCCCCGATCGGGTGGTTACCCCATCGGCGAGTTGACACTAATGACATCTCCGAATTCCTTAAGTAAGGAATGGTAAGGGTCCTCAGGATCGGCGAATATCTTGAGACCGCTTCGGGCATTCAATGCCTGTTTGGTTTGTACCAAAACTGACTCGTCCATCGTGGATGAGGAGTTTAACTCCTCTTCCGGACGCAACACGACGATCTCGTCGAGCTCACCTGCTTTTACAGCAGTCTCAAACTCGTTGAAGGACATCTCCTCCAACGACAACAGTTCGCCTACCCCAGGCAGCCGTTCCAGGCTTACGCCTTCCGTGACAACACCTGTAACATTATTCAGCATCCGATAGGACTGCTGACTACTGGCCTCGGTACTCGTCCCGGGACCCAGATGAGGGAAGCTAATTGCCCCATCTATTTGAAGAGCATCGCGCCTATCCACAGAGGTCTTTACCTCTACCACCGGTGACTCGCCGGTATCACCTAATACGGCGTGGTCGGAATCAATTCCGACGTGCGAAAGAGACGAACTACGGGTCTCTTCGCTTGGAAGCGCCTCGCGCTTAACCACAGGGGCCTCTACCCCTACCACTGGAGTCGCAACATTCTAGCCTAACATGGCGTGGTCGGGAACCCCGACCTGCAGAAGAGACAAACCTCGTGTCTCTTCTCTAGGAAGCGCCTCGCGCTTAACCTCAGAGGAATCCACCACTACGACTGGCGACTCACTAGTCTCGCCTATAACGGCCTAGGGATTAACCGCCGAATACCCCTCGTCAAGGAATACTTCCTTGACCTCATTGCGACTGATCATCTCAGACATCCCAATCTCTGGCATCTCTCGCCAGAATCGCTTTTTCGATCGAGCAAGGGTGGGTTCATGACTCGCCGATGCTTCACCCGATCGCGGGTGCGTTGAGAAAATGGACTTAGACTTCCAGTCTATCCATGGCTCGTGGCGTTCCAGCCACTTCATGCCCAGAATGAGGTCATACCTCGAGTCCAACTCCAGGACTAGGCAACGTTCTAAGCTGTCGAAGTCTGCAAACTTCAGCTTAAGGTTAATCGAGACCTTGAGTACAGAAACCTGTACGCTCGTCGCTAGGACCGTGATAACGTCACGAGAACAAGCCTCTAGGGCCTCGGTATACAGCCGACTCTTCTACACAGAAGCCCGTCTGAAATAATTGTCAGACGCTCCAGAGTCTATCAAGACTCTCCAAGGCTTATCAAAGCCTTTCACGTCCGCAAGGACTAGAAAGCACCGTTTCCCTCGGGGCTTTGTGCTGTCGTCCCCTACCCCGGGGATTAACAGCACTGAGGGCTCCCCCATTAGGGCTCCCCGCACCTACTGGGAGCCGTCGTTTTTCCCGACGGCTTGGGCGAGGACTTTTTATATTCCCTCGGCCCCTTATAGCGATTGTCTCGCTGGGTATTTCGCGGACATCTGTTCCGCAGATGACCCGCACTTCCACACTGGAAGCATCTTAGCGGCCCATTCCGCTGCAACATTGCAAGGAGCTCCGCTTCGAAGCCGCGCGAAAAGGAGTCAGAGTGACTCCTAGCGGGAGGTTTCTCCTCCTCTTCGATCTGACTCAGGTCCATGGGTTCGGGACCCACCTTAGAGGAACGAAAGTTCCTCTCGGCCTTGAACGCCATCTTAAACGCCTCCCCCAGCAATTGGGTTCGGCATCGAAAGAGCTCCGAACGTGCTGGCCCTTCTTTCAGGACTCCCATGAAGACGGGAATGGACACATCGTCCGAATACGCTTTCGCGTACATCCCTGCCAACAGGGTCTTCAGTTCTTGGACGTATGTCTCCAAGTCCCTAGATCCCTGACGGCACCTTAAAAAACGCAAGCTGATTCTGGAAAACCAGATCAGGCGTAGCGTACATGTCCATAAACTTTCGTTTAAGGACTTCCCAGGTCGGGAACACGTTCGCGACCGAATAAGGACACGTAAACGGCCATGTACGGGCTTTGTCGTAGGATGGGTTAGTGCAAGTCCCACTTGCAAGTGATCCTTGATCACATTCGCTGTGGTGAAGGCTGTTTCGATCTCGCGAAGCCAAAAAAAAGGTTATCACCTTTTTCACCGGTGATTTCCTTTATCTTAAAGGATAACGGAGGGCGCACTCCCGTAGACGTGGAGTGACTTCCACGAAAAATGGCCTCATGGGCGATGAGGGCGTTCACCCTCTCCCGCACGGCATTAAGTCCCTGCTCTACTAGGATGCGCATGCCATCCTCGCCCAATATGAGTACCAGCCTCTTAAAGGCTTCTTGTAGGACGGGGTTATCTTACCCCCAATCGTCCTGATTCATCCTTTGCAGAGTATGCCGTCTACCAACGCAGGTGTTGGATTGACTACGAGTGCTACCATATGTAGCCGGTGCGTAAACGCACGGTGCGGCTATCGCACAGAGGAAGACTTTCCTTAAGCGGCGATACGCCGCTACTTAGCCGATACGCCCTAATAAGAGGGCTTAGCGTGAGATTACTCTCTCCCCCGGGCCCAGATTCCCCCAGTTTCCTGTTAGCGTATGCTAACGCTTAAGCTTAACGCTTTCCCTTAATAGGGAGGGGCTACGGGAGGTACTCCCCTACTACAACACTCACAGCACGCTCGACGTTTCGCGGTGGAACGTCTAGCTGTACTTTAAAGTGAAATAGAAACTGATTTATATTTAATATGTAATTAGCCTAAATTAATAAACTAATGTAAACCCAATGTAATACTAGATAGAATTTACTTAATTCGTACCTAGCCGAAATGTAATGTACACCGCCTGTGTACCAACACGTGGCAGGCTACCACGCCTTCACCAAGGGCTCTCGCCCTGATTGGTTTAAACAACAATAGGTCCGAACCTTTCGGACCGGTAAATACTTGACCTCAAACGTTGTGTATTTACGTACACCCGCGTAACCAAACGTAACTCCGTTAAATCACCGAACTATTTCCATCGGATGTATCGCCCGTTGCAATTGTCGGATCAGGGATGGTGGTGCCATCACTACCCTCATTTGAGCGATGATAATGTATTCACTAATACACTTGAACTGATCCCAGAAGGATTAGTTACAGTGGGATTGCCGCAAGTAACCGATAAGATGTCCCCGTCAATCATCGAATTATGCTTGTACATCCATGGGATGCCCAAGATAACACATCAAGTTCAAGGACGATGAATCCATCCTAGAACGACAGCTCGTACACTTCAAAACGTGTGCGTATCCAATAGTCACGTTTGCACCTGTTGTAACCGAACTGACTACATTCTTCGTGGTGTTTTCACCTCCATAAAACTTAACGATGATAAACTAGGTACCCTCACACATTTGTTTGATGCGCCGGTATCTAACCATTACGCATGGTGACATCGGTCCCATGCGGCTTAACCTTGTGTTTTTGCATCATTCTGAACATGTTGACGAGTAAATGTCGCGTCTGGGGCTCTCGTACTCAAATGCCCGATTTTTGCATGTAAAACAACCCTTCCAGTAATCAGACAAGGTAATCGCGTTTTTTAGCCAACGAGGTCTCCACGGAATATTGAGTTTACCAGCGCACTTAATCACCAGCTTACGTGGGGACGCGGTGCCATGCACGCATCGACAAAGTGCCATAACCTCGCGCATCTATTGTAGCAAAAGATTCTTTCGATTGCTTCGGTGTCAAAGTAACCGTAACCCGGTACGGCGAACGATAAAAACTCTCACCGCTTCTTACCACTGTTCGGCTCCTGTTGCGGCACGTTAACCGAAATGCTTGTTCCCTTTTTGACTGCTACCATTATACTGTGTAAAACGGAAATCTTCCTGGATACTTTGGAAGATAGCATCCTGTAGATTCTTAAGCTGATGCCGTAAGAGATACTGTTTTGTAGGACCGTCACCACTTCCCATGTCACATGCTTTCACAATGTTTGATGAAAAATATTGTGCTTCTGCAGTAATATTGTATTTCAGGCTTACCCTGACGCAGATCTAATACATCAGGTCATCATCTGAATTCGTTTTGAGGGGGGTCATGGTGAGCTTTAACTTTACCTTAAGTGCGTGTAGCGCTTCAATCGTAGACGATTCAGCCCGTCTGCGCCCCTATGGTCGATGCTTTGACGCGCCTGCCGAGACATGTAAGGGCAAAAGTCTACCGGAAACCTTGGTACACATATATTTCACGACTATGTGGTTGTCTATTATTTGATCATCCATCGAAGGTTAAGTTCTTTTTTCCCAGTGTACAGGGTTCGTCGATCTTCAAGGTCTCGATATGAGGTACCAGCGGGCGCTGGTGGCGCCGTGATGCGACCGAATACTCGAAAATATTTCTATGATTTCGATTTGATCTACCGGACTTTAAGGCTTGACATTATTTTCATACAGAGCCTACTCCCCTAAACGTGTGCACCAGCGCACTGAATAATGGTGGAACCCTTTCGTTAGTCACCTCCTAATCAAGGACTCTTTGTCGCCGTATGCTCTACTGAACAACTAGCAGAACGTGTAAGCAGTCGTTAAGGGGACGACATAACGATAGCAAATAAAGTTACATACTTTCTCAGTAATTTTTCCGTTGTGAAAGCGCGAACTCGGTAAGAAAAATATAAATTTGTTTCAATAATTAACCTTACATTATACAAAGTTCAATCTTGTTAGTGCCTATTTTGAAACCTAAACTAATTCACTTAACTGCTACGGTAGATTAAAGAGTAATATATTATGAATGGTTTAGTTTTACTATGTATAATTAAACCGAAGCAGATATATAAATGTGTGGAAAAGTCGCTGATCTATATATATAATAAAATTTGATCCGTCTTTTGGTGTACGTAACTCTCATTTTGATTAGCTTAAATGGACTGACTTACGTAGAATAACATCCAGCCTGACTTACGTAGAACACGGCAAATAGATATACATATATAGTGCGTGCACGTCATGCGAAACTGTGGTGAAGTGGTTGAAATTTCTAGCGAAGTGTATACGGAAGGTATATTCAAAGAGTATACGGTGCTTTGGTCGGCCATAAAGTGAATTTTCGGTATTGAAGCCAGTGCTGAAGTAACCAAGAAGTAACAAGGTGAACAGATACTGGAGGTAGATATAGGATTTCCCAATACCTTTAATTATAATCGAATTTTCCCCCTTAGCGACTAGTCGTTTTCAAACCAACCAACCTTTTTGACCTATACAAAAACTAAGTCTAAGTGCATCCCGAGGAACCCTTTAAGTGAACGCGTGCTAAGGCGTAATAAAGGTCCTTTGCGGTACCCTAAGTTAAAGGGGCAGCCTGAAGTGTTACCAGGAAGTGCCCATTTGCAGTGACTTTGTATTAAGGTTCGGACGTGAGTACCAAGAACCTGGGTAGTATAAGCAAGAGGAGTGTATTCTATCGCCTCCTTGTGTTGTTTTTGAGTGGAAGTCTCGAAAATTTAAGTTCCTTCACGACAACTGGTGCCGCGACCCGGGAATTTACGTCGTCTTAATACAAATTTTATCACAAAATGGCGGTAGTGTCTAATGATGGAAAGAAAGAGCTGGGTTTTAAGCTACAGCGCTCTCGGGAGGACACTGAGAGAACATACACTTGCTCTGAGGCCTGCGCACGAATGTCACGGTATCAACGGCATGTGCTGAAGTTACCTGGAGACTCACATAGTTGGTTTTCTCTATATGAGATTCGTAAGGTAGCGAGCGCTGCCCCGGATTTTAGAGTAAAGGAGGATCTCACTTCCTTTGGGGGACTAAAAGAGTCGATTGAAGCCATTGAAACGTTGTTTCGAAACTGTGGTTATGATTTCGTGCGACGAGAAGAGTTTGACAACGCATGTGAATTTAATCTGGAGCGTACCGCTAAAGATATCGGCTTGATGGTGTCGTTATTATTAGCGGAAAACGATTGGGAAACATCCCTGATGTTTTACCGGAAGGAAGCTACAGATGTCAGTCGACGCTACTATATTGTGGCAGATACCACTCATACGCCGATGAAGGAATCAAAACCACCGGGTATGCAAGAGCTGTGTAAGGATGACGAGATGGAGGACACTGTGGAGTGGAGAGATTCAGATGATCCTCCAGTAAGGAAGAAGTTGGAATTTTCATTGGAGGATGAGGAGATCATGACGCTGCCGAAAACAAAACCAACACAGAAAAAACAGGACCCAGTGGTGGCCAATTTAGTCCAACTGATGCAAGATGGATACTTAAGTTTGGAAGAGTTGACGAAGATTACTGCATCCCTGTCTGCTAGTCGTACGCCGGGCACTACAAGAGGGGCGACTAGTGCCACATATCAGCAATCTGCAATGCCACAAAGGGCGGGTCCCAATTCACAACGATCCTCGCGATACAACGTGTCCAGTGGAAGGCACAATGCGTGGTCATCATCGGGTCAGCCTGTCACGGCTATCATACAAAATACCGAGATAAAGGCATTTGATGGCAATAGACAGGACGCGGGAAGCGCAAGAGCATGGGTGTCACGATTTCTCCATGTGGCCAACATTTCACGTTGGGATGACGA
>CM047591.1:1553879-1581593 GCA_026184515.1 Peronosclerospora sorghi
GTTGTTTTTGAGTGGAAGTCTCGAAAATTTAAGTTCCTTCACGACAAAACGTTGTATATGAAGAGGCGCTCAATTACGACGCACACGAGTTCAAGTGGAGCGGACGCGACGGGGATAAAGACAAGACCATCATCGTCGTCCGTGGTTTCGGCGGCGCGGTGGGAGGGAACAGGCGAGGACAGCGTACACATCGACGCGCATAGGAATTAAGCATACCAACATTCCAGAACTTGAAGGAAGCATACTAAAATTTCAAAATCTACGTCTGATCAGTTACAGTTACTGCATGTGATGGGGTTCATGGGTGGGCGCAACGCAATGTGCAGTGTTACAAATATTAAATTTATTGCCTCGTTGTACCAACGGGGCACTCTGCTACTTTAATTATAAAATTAAACTCTTCTAGATTCGTTTAAGTGAGCCAAATCAGATTACAATGGATAATAAGATTTTATAACCCTTTTACGGGTACAACCTAAATGTTACAATTATAGCAATGATATTTCAACTTAAATATCATCGGTTATTATGTAATGAAGTCCCATGCAATATTCATCACAAAATTCGATCATACTAGATCGGATTATCAACGAAAGCTGAAGATCTTCGCCACAGTACAAAGTGATACAAGTCTTAGAGCAAGACTTGTTTTTTTAGTCCTTACTCTAAATGGCTGCTGGTTCAAATATTCAAAAGGTGTCCCTGATGCATTATCATGCGAGACTTGAACATCTGAACTAAGACGTCATTAAAAGGATAGAAGTCTTAAAATAATCTCACGGATTCCTTGTGCTTAAGGCAAGCAGACGAAAAATTCTATATCCAAAAAAGGGAGTGGTAAAAATCCGCCAACTGTTTAAGTAATTTGTTCGGACAAGAAGTCTACTCTCACACCCAGAGACCGATTCGGAAGCAAGTATCCGGTAAAGTTGTGGACTTCAAATAATATTACGTCCGTCTTTTTTGGAAAAAACTAAGGATGTGACTGCAAAAGGATTCTCTAACGATAGTTTGACTGCAAGGTCCATGTCATACAAACCGATAGTGGAGGAGATCATACAAATCGATGATTTTTGTAAGAAATATGGTGTCTCTCGTTATATCTGCAGAGAAAACAATTTGTTTAGAAATGGAAAGCCTGAAAGGATGTAAAGAACCATAATGTATTTGGCTGGCTGCATAACTTTTTTCATGCGGTCTAAGCTGAACAATCTGGGGAGATTCGGTTCAATTCGACGACTATACCGTCCACAGAAGCAAAGCCCCACCAACGCAAACCTAAAGCGATGTTTGCCATTACTTTTTCCATTGGAACTTTTGACGGTCAAAAAGAAAAATTCAGGGGAAGATATCGATTTAGGATCTTCGTGTACTGTATACTGGAATCCAGGTAGAAACTACCTAGCGCATAGAGCTAAATTGGTCCGATTGTTGAAAAGTGAAGTCAAAATATATAAGGTTAATTTCAACGATGAGACCAAGGTGGTAGTGACGCAGCATATTAAATATATTGAAACATTTGACAAGCGAAACCACACAATCGAACAACATGGAACGAGGAGCTTTACCCGAAGGCTAAAGAGAGAGCTGCAAGATATAAAAAAGAAGAAAATGAAATTTAACAAGACACTGTAGAAGAAGTCAGAGTGATTAACTTTATTTCAGAAGGTGACCCAACAAATTACAATCAAAATATGAAGCGTCCGAACAATCAGAAGTGGATTACAGAAATTCACGAAGAAATTTGGCGCTTAAAGCAAACAACGTGTGGAAAGTCGTCAAAAGATCTAAAGACTGTTGCTACGTGCATAGTAAGTGTTTTTTAAGACGAACATTGACGATATTGGAAATATTAAGCGTTATAAAGCCAGATTAGTGTCATGTGGAAATGAACAGTGGTTTGGAGTCGACTACACTCTCACGTTTGCAGCAGTAATGAAAATTGGAACTTTAAATATTCTAGAGGTGGCAAAAAAGTGAGGTTTATGCGTAAAACGAGATGATATACCGAATGTGTATGGAAAAGCGCTCGAAGATGAGCATGAAATATATCTTTACATACGGCAAGGTGTAATTAAAGACATAAGATAGAAGACGAAGACACTAGAAAAATATAAGTCACTTACTTCTTGACATTAAAGAAGACGCTATATGAACTAAAACAGGCTGGGTCGTCTTTGGAATAACATTTTTCATGGAAAACTTTAAATATAAACAGTTTATTTCTGATAGTGACATAAGGAATGTGGGCGTTTACGTAGAAAAATTACTTGTAAGTTCAGCCAAAGATAAAGTGGTAGATGATTATTAGACAGCAAGAGCTTTGAAATCAAAAATTTGAGAAAGTCACCAAATTTCTCGGAATGGGGGTCTTGTATGACCAAGGACACGGATATACACAAGGTCAAGAGGTGAAGATCAATAACCCTTTACACGATTTTAATCTGACGGCGGCAAATCCGGTAAAGTGACAATTGGAGCAGAGTGTGGGACTTGACTTGGATAAAGACAAACAAGTAGAAATGTTTTCAATCTGCGGTAGGAAGTCTCTTGTGGATATTCCATTGCACACGACCCAACATAGCTTTCTCGGGGCACAATATAACACGAAGAACACATGCGCCCAAAGTTATCGACTGGAATCTCGCCAAGAAAAACCTGCGTGGTATTTGAAGGGTACGAAACACCTAAAACTACTCATAGGCTGGAATTTCAAGAGTGATTCAATGTTGTAATCACACCACTCGATTGCTCTTGAAATTCCAGTATTTAGCTAAATAGTGGTGTTATTACGATGGATTGCATATTGAATTAAATATGCAAGAAGCAAGTCGGTATTCTTTTCTCCACTATAGAAGCGCAGCTTTAGAGGTTGAAGTGAATAATCTAGTTTTCCGATAATTATTACATGAGATTCGATTAAAAATGGAGCATCCTATGACTATGGTAATAGACAACGAAGCGACAATTAAACCTTTTCAGGTAGCTCGAGAGTGAAGCACGTGGATATTCTGTTGAAGTTTATTGTTTCTAAGATTATCGCTGAAGAAATTAAATCTGTCTATAAAACGACCGCTGAAATGTTGGAGGACGTGTTCACAGAAGCATTGGCTTAATATGAGACTGCGTTTGGCATTGGGCTTGAAGTGATGAGACGAAATTCACTTAAAGAAGGAATCCTGTTTTTGGCATAGCTATTCCTTCTTTTGCTCTATTATATTCAATGGATGAAGTGATTGATCCCAGCATTACCTTAAAAGTGATAGGTAGTCACTGGCATTGGAGTTATTCCGATAATTTAGAATTTTCACATGAACCTTTAATTTTTGATAGTTATATGATTTAGCAAGGGAATTGTTAAATCGACGCCTTTCCAGGCTTTCGAACTTCGATAACGAAAGTTCGTGTGGAGTACACAAGATATGTTGCTTGGTAATGTCGTGCCAGTTAGAAGTTGCAGTAAATCGTAAAAGGTAGAGAATGCGGGGAAGGCTGCGACCTGGCGTATGGACGTCAAAAACGCTTCGGCTTTTCGCACTTAATACGGAGGGAATAACTACGTAAGAGGAAGCCACTGCGCTTCATAACTTAATTGTGGCAATTTGAACACGTTGTTGCTCGTCGACGGTAAAGTAAGGATAAAGAGCGATGGTCCTTTTTGAAGTTGTCATGGTAGCATCTTGTCTCTGCTTTGGCAGTGTGACTTTTTCTACAACTAAGCTCGTAGAAGAGACAGCCTCGCGTGGACTGCTACCCGCCACGTGCAAATTTTCCCGAGCCGACGGAAGAGTTGTGTCTGGCTCAAGGATGTTGCTGGAAAAGTATTGAGAACGGAGGTATTCCGTGTGCCTTTCCTGCTGCAAAGACGCCGACCGCGCAAGAGTGCGCAAATGTGCCCAAAGTATTGCGCATGGCTTGTCTCCATCCGGGATTTGCGTCGTTGAAAGTGTTAGAAGATGCCGAAACTTGCGGTAGCGTTGGCTGTTGTTTTGATGATGGAGAGTGTTTCCAGCCAATGGCGAAAGGATACGAGCTCTTAACCCTGTATAAAACAACGGATGGGTGGCGTGGGACGCTGGCACTACAGCATGAAAGTCACGGTCCTTTTGGATACGATCTGGCACTATTGGAGCTTAATGTGGTTGGACTGTCGGCTAATCAACTTCGTATCTACATCACTGATCCTGCATTTCCACGGTATGAAGTACCAGACATGCCTGTAAGACGTCAATAATAAACGCTGATGAAGAAGAGGATTTTCAAGTTCATTTTACGCCACGGCCGTTCGGAGTAGCGGTCTCACGTCGTCATTCGGGGGAAGTATTGTTTAACTCAACACCTCCAGTAGAGAAATAGGAAGACGGTGCTAGATTTAGTGGCTTGATATTTGAAAACCAGTTTATTGAGATTTCGACACAGCTAACGTGTAATGACGATGACAATCCTATTTTGTATGGATTGGGCGAAAGACTTGGGATAGCGCATCTACGTGCTGATGATGAAGGAGACCTCTATCCTATGTTTGCCCGCGCGCCGAACACTTCCGTTTGAGTAGATAGAGTAGATAGATTAGATAGATGGATGGAAAAAGGGCGTCGATTTAACAAAAAATAATAATAATTTCAAAAGGGCGTGGATTTAACATTTTTTGGGGGCGTCGATTAAACAATTCCCTTTAGCAATTGGTCAGTTTAGACGTTTAGAAGTCGATAATCTAATAGTCATATTAGAGTTTCAAATTTGAATTAGATATAAGACGAATAAAGGTAATTTTTCTATTTAATCCTGGGACTATTCTAACACTCTTTTTTTAATGCTGTAAATAGGGGGGGTCAAACTTAAAGTTTGGCCAAAACGAAATAAACGTTTATATCAATCAAATATTAATTTTATATCAAATTGATATACACCCCTGCCAGATCTGAGTGACCCGTTTATTTTACTTCAAAAAAGGGCTTATTTCACCTCAAATACGCAAAGCACTGTGATTGGAAGTAAGTGTTGATGCGAGGGCCAAATGCTGATTGGGCGTGTTTTCTCAGGGGCATGATTCTGCCTAAGAGATCGCTACTGGCCCAAAGGCGACAAAATTGACCACCTCGAAGCTCGTATGTCATTTTTGTCAGTTTTCTTAAAATGTTGATCGCCATTGAATTAGGTTTCTATGTTGCGTCTTGTATAGAAATTTTGGGTCCGGATGGATCTCCGTACGAAAAGGGCGTCTTCCAGCTAGAGATCAATATTCCTGAACGGTATCAACATTGTCTTCCATAGTCGCACCGTACCATCCAGTGAGCTCGTGATCATTTGCTCACGTGCTTTTGGATGCCATTGTCCTCCAGTTGCTGTGTAAGTATGTCCGTTGGTGTTCGCCATGTCAAGGACATACATATCTCCCTTTGAAAACTGCATCTCCTCGACGCCCTCACGCGTCAGCACCTTTGGTTGCGAAGACCCGGTGACCGCAAGCAATCGGTTTCCCGATGAACTGTAGCTCACAGCTACAAGAGGGTAACCTTATTCGACCTCGATTTCACGGAATGGACGGACATGTCATGCCATACCCGCGAAATCCCACAACTTTACACGGTAGACTGTAGACCCCGTGGACACGCGCGCACCAGGCACATCTACATAAATGCAAGCTAGACCTTTCACGTGACTTTTTAGAGCTACTTCATGAGACTTGGGAAATCCATATCGAAGACAACATCGTCCTGGGCACCATCATTGTCCTCATCGGAACTTTCAAAACCTGCGGTGCTGTCTGTATTAACACCCTCATCGCTTCTTTTCGCTTCTTGTCCAGCCACACGTCATGGGAATCTGCGCAGATGTGTGCAAGCATCTGCGCGGTCATTGCGGCAGTTTCAGCTTGTCTCTAACATTCAATAGAATCGACATGTGATAGTTTGTCAAAACGAATTTGGCTACAACAGACAAAAACGCTCACTGTTTTCCGTTCCTCTGATTTTTTGACATCATCCGTCGTCGTCTTTTTCTTGTCATATTGCTTCTAATTCGGTTTGTTGCCAAAGCTCTGCATTTAACGCATCATTTCTTGAAGTTCTGGGTGTTCACTCACTGCGTCGGACTGTTTGGGAGATTTTTTTCTCGATGCCTTCTTCTCCATCTGTCAACATGTTATGGAATGTGTATTTCTTACTACTTGTTGCAAATTAGATCAAATCTCCGCTCTGCAGCTGGAAAGGTTCGTTCGAGACAAGCTTTGTATTATTCACAAATGTTTCTTGGGCCGAGTGCAAGTCTGAGACAATATTTTATGATCATTATGTGCAATAAGTGCATGTTGACGAGAGATGGACGGATGCTGGAGCCAGATATCACTTTACTCTTCATTGCGTCCGATGATGTAGCACGAACGTAGCTCAACGGGAAGTTGTTCACTGCGTCTGCCTCCATTGACAACCAGCAGCTTCGCGTGGCGATTGCTGTGATCGGGAGATGTTACCCTGATAAGGAATGAAAAATTGAAAATGTCACTTGTTAGAACATCACCATATTCCAGATGATCACATGCGCACCATTTTGGCACTTGGAAAAATAGGGTCCGTTCATGCGGCCCGTTCACCAAAGGGGGTATTTCAAAACGAAATAAACGTTTATTTCGGATATGAGCAGCTTGAGAGCTGCTCATTTCAAAGTGTGTATATCGTGTGAAATAAACGTTTATATCGCGGGTGTTTATTTCACGAAATAAACACTTTTTTCTTATGTCTGCCCCCACCCCTAATGAAGATATACACATACCTGTTTTTTTTTTACAAAAACGAGTATAATGACTATTTTCAACATCTTTATATAGTCGAGCTATGCCTAGCTGTCTACTTGTAAAAATGGCGAAGGTTACCAGCGAACAAAAGTCGCTCGAGAATTTAATGCTGCGTCGAGTTAAGAAAAGAAAAATAACTGTGCAAGCGAGCATGTTATCGCAAAGTATCACCTCCTCCCACTTGACTTTCATTGCTAGTATTCCCACTTCTGGTTCTAAAGTACCGAGTTTAATCTTACCTACTCCTAAATGCAAAATAAAACAGTCTTAATGCTTCGCACTTAGGGATATCTACGGATCGTTTGGCAATTCGATCGTCTGCCAATAGTTTCTGGACACTCCAGGCTTCTACATCGGAATCCTTGTTCCAGTGGCTTTCCACTTTCCATAATGTTCAACTCCCTTCTTCTTTTTCGTGCACCTTGAGCTGCTCTTGAACAAACGAGTCGAACAAGGGGCGATTGTTGCGGTACATTTGTTGGAAGCCGTAGCAAAACTCCACTCACCAATAAACAAACAATTATGTCCCTTACGTGCATTCCATCTGTCGACGCGGTCCGTGTACTTATGTTGAACAGCGTCATTCACTACTTCCTGGTCCGATGTGTGCTCATATCCCTACAAAAGTACGGACGCCATTCGACCCAAACGTTTGTATACTCTAGCATTGTCATAAAACCAACGAGTTCGTCAGGACTTTGCTTCGTTAGCATGGGCATGATAGTCACGACGCAGTTTCTTCCTGTTTAACGCACGGATCGATACGCGTCCTTGTAGTACTAATACAACACAGTCTCCTCGGTGCTACCATTGGGTTTATTCAAGAGACCAAGACCCAAGAACGCGTCATCGTTATGGTACCGATCCTCGAGAAATCGTGTCACTTCGATTTCGGTATTGGCTACATTTTCAGGGTATTGGATCCAGTATATGTGTCCCGGACTTGCGGGGGACTGTCATGATCTGCTGCGCGTCTGGATTCTTCGAGAAGAAACCAGAAGCACAGCAGAGCATTCCGTTTGCGCAAGCCCTGGCTCCAGCACGAGCGACTGGTTGAGAGCGCCAAAGGGAGAGCTCACCCATTTTGGAAGAGTTCCAGAATGCTCTAGAGCTCCAAGAGAAAACATAATAAGTTCCATATGCATATAAATGCAAAGAAATCCAGTAGCGTAAGACAGATACCTGTAGGGGCCTGCGGAAAGTAGGCTCCCTTGGAGCGCTGCTGGACAGAACCATTTCAGTCTTCATTTTTTTCAGTTCTAAATTTGCATTGAATACAACAAGCGCATTTTTTGTCACATTCGTGACATTTGGTAGCACTTGTTAGTCCAGCAGACCTCTCTGTTTCCTCGCCGTCCTCGTCGATCTCCGACCTTCCCTTGTTCCAAGTCCTCGCGACCTCGTGTGTACCGTGTAAGTCGTTGCTGTCCGATAGAAACGGCTTGGGTTTCTAACAAGTTCGGATCGCAACTCATTGTGACGGCGGTTAGGGAACCAAAGTCCGTTCGGAATCAGCCCGCTGTGTCCGAGTGGTGCCTATGCCCCAAGCCAAAACATCTGGCTCCGAAGTGGATTCTGTAACGCCGCGTGTTTATTTGAAGCGCATTGGCTGTGACGACCTTACTGCGCATAGCCAGGATAAAAAAGCATCGCGCGGATCTGTACCGTCAGATTTTTCGCGCAACTCTAACCGCCGTTGCACTCTCCAAGGCTATCGATAAGTACGAAGCTGTGACCGAGGCTGAGTACAAGATTCAATTCAAGGTGCTAAGACGATTCGAAGAGGCTAAGTGTAACGGGGTTACATTTGAGTTACATTTAGTGTTGGTGTACATGAGTACACTACGGTTGAGGTCAGTATTGACCGGTTTGAAAGGTTTCGAACCATTGGTTATTTTAACCAATGAGGGCATGAGCCCTTGGGTCACGGTGTGTCAGCCATCCACGTGTCGGTACACAGGTGTGTACATTACATTTTAGCTAGGTACGAATTGGGTATATTCTACTTAGTATTACATATAGTTTACATTAGTTTAAATTAATTTAGGCTAATTATATATTAAATATACATTCAGTTTACAAAAATACTTAAGACTGCCAGGCGCGCGACCAAGCCCGGTCGCGCGCGCAGTGAGTGCAGTAGCTAAAGGGAGCCCTCCCTTTAGCTACACCCTTAGTAAGGGAAACTTGCCGTTAAGGCATTAGCGGATCTAGGCGCACGACCACGCCCGGTCGCGCGCGCAGTGAGTATTGTAGCCTAAGGGAGTTTTCCCTTACGCTACCTCCCTTTATAAGGGAAGTATTGTTACGAGGGGTTAGCGAAAGCTATCTGTAAACCACCCCGGGAATCTTGGCCCCGAGTAGGAGAGCTCTCTCGTACGAAGCCCTTTTATAAGGGCGTACCGGCTAAGTAGCGGCGAACGCCGCTTAAAGGAAAGTCTTCCTCTGTGCGCTAGCCGCACCGTGCGTGTAGGCACCCGGCTACATCTGGTAGCACTTGTAGTAAATCCAACACCTGTGTTGGTGATCAACATCGTCTGCAAGGGATGGATCAGGACTATTGGGGTTAGCTAACCCCCGTCCAACAGGAAGCCTTTAAAATGCTGTTACCCATATTGGGTGAGAATGGCATACGCCATCTAGTGGAGCAGGGCCTAGATGCCGTGCGTGAAACGGTTAATGACCTTATCGCCCATGGGGCGAGTCTTCGCGGGAGTTATCCCGCGTCTACGGGGGTGCGCCCTCCGACGTCCTTTAAGATCAAGGAATCCACCGGCGAGAAAGGTGAAAACGTTTATGTGTGGCTTCGAGAGGTTGAAACCGCATTCGCCACCGCGAACGTGATCGAGGATCACCTGAAAGTGGGACTTGCACTGACCCATCTTACGGGCAAAGCCCGTACATGGGCGTTTACGTGTCAGGATTCGGTCACGACCGTGTTCCCGAACTGGGGAGTCCTTAAGCGAAAGCTTATGGACAGGTATGCAACGACTGATATGGTTCTGCAGAATCAGCTGGCGTTTTTGAGGTGCCGTCAGGGCACTAGGGACTTGGAGACATACGTCCAAGGACTGAAGACCCTGTTGGCAGGGATGTACGCGAAAGCGTATTCGGACGATGTGTCCATCCCCGTCTGCATGGGAGGACTGAAAGAAGGGCCAGCACGTTCGGAACTGTTCCGATGCCGACCCCAATCCCTGGGGAGGTGTTTAAGATGGCGTTTAACGCCGAGAGGAACTTTCGTTCCTCTAAGGTGGGTCCTGAACCCATGGACCTGAGTCAGGTCGAAGTGGAGGGGAAACCTTCCGCTAAGAGTCACTCTGACTCTTTTTCGCAGAGATTCGGGGCGGAGCTCTTAGCTATGTTGCAGCGGCGTGGGCCGCTAAGGTGCTTCCTATGTGGAAGCGTGGATCATCAGCGGAACAAATGTCCACAAAATCCCCAGCGAGATAGTCGCTGGAAGGGGCCGAGGGCGGCAAAAAGGCCCTCGCCCAAGCCGTCGGGAAACGACGGCCCCCAGTAGGTGCGGGGCGCCCTACTGGGGGGACCCCTCAGTGCTGTAATCCCCAGGGTAGGGGACGACAGAACAAAGCCCCGAGGGAAGCGATGCTTTCTAGCACCGAGTTGGTGTACCATCCAGGGTTGCTGGTAGTCCTTGAGGATATGAAAGGCTTTGATAAGCCTTGGAGAGTCTTGATAGACTCTGGAGCGTCTGACAATTATGTCAGACAAGCTTCTGTTGTGAAGAGTCGGCTGTATGCCGAGGCCCTAGAGGCACGTTCTCGTGACGTTGTCACGGCCCGTCTAGTGACGGGCGTATAGGTTTGTGTACCCAAGGTCTCGATTGACCTTAAGCTGAAATTTGCAGACTTCGACAGCTTAGAACGTTTCCTAGTACTGGATTTGGACTCAAGGTATGACCTCATTCTGGGCATGAAGTGGCTGGAACGCCACGAGCCATGGATAGACTGGAAGTCTAAGTCCATTGACTCAACGCACACGCGATCGGGTGAAGCATTGGCGAGTCATGAACCCACCTTTGCTCAATCGCAACAGCGATTCTGGCGTGAGATGCCAGAGATTGGGATGTCTGAAATGTTCAGTCCCAATGAGGTTAAGGAAGAGTTCCTTAACGAGGGGGATTCGGCGGTTAATCCCCACGCCGTTAACGGCGAGACTGGTGAGATGCCAGTGGAAGAGGTGGATTCCTCTGAGGCGACTCCAGTGGTAGGGGTAGAGACCCCTGTGGTTAAGCGCGAGGCGCTTCCAAGCGAAGATACCCGTAGTTCTTCTCTTTCGCACGTCGGAAATGATTCCGACCACGCCGTTATAGGTGAGACCGGCGAGTCACCGGTGGTAGAGGTAGATACCTCTGTGGATAGGCGCGTGGAGCTTCCAATAGATGGGGCAATTGACTCCCCCCATCTGGGTCTCGGGATGAGTCCCGAGGCCGGTAGTCAGCAGTACTATCGGATGCTGAATAACGTTACAGGTGTTGTCACGGAAGGCGTAAGCCTGGAACGGTTGCCTGGGATAGGCGAACTGTTGTTGTTGGAGGAGATGTCCTTCAACGAGTTTGAGACTGCTGTGAAAGCAGGTGAAATCGACGAGGTTGTCGTATTGCGTCCGGAAGAGGAGTTGAACTCCTCATCCACGATGGACGAGTCAGTTTTAATGCGAAACAAACAGGCATTGAATGCCCGAAGCGACCTCAAGATCCTCGCGGATCCTGAGGACCCTTACCATTCCTTATTAAAGGAATTTGGAGATGTCATTAGTGACAACCCGCCGATGGGGTTCCCACCGGATCGGGGAGTCCGACATGAAATTGATTTGGTTCCTAGAATCAAATACTGCGTCACTAGGCAGTGGCCTCTCCCCAAGGAGAAATGCGACGTCATCGACGCATTCTTCAAGGGTAAAGAAGAGGCAGGGATGGTACGAGAGAGCAAGTCTCCCCATTCATCTCCCACTTTTTGTGTTAGTAAACCGAACGGAAAGTGGCGCATTTTGCATGCGTACAACAAGCCGAATACAGCTACTGTACCCATGCAAACTCCGATTCCCCGGAAGGATGTCCTCCAGAACAATATGGCAGGCTGTACTGTTTACAGCGCCTTAGATCTGGTGGACGGGTATTATCAGGTGCTCATGCGAGCATCCGATATTCCGCTTACAGCGGTCAGCACGTTCTAGCGGCATGCTGTGGGAGTGGCTTGTTATGCCACAAGGGCTTTAAAATGCACCAGCGACATTCAATCGCTTGGTGACACAACTATTCCGCCCTCATAGAAAGTACGCCCAGACGTACTTCGACGATATATTCGTTCATAGTCGCGCGGAAGGCGACTCGTCTGATGTTCAGACGCACCTTATACATCTTCGAGCTGTGCTCGAATGTATGCGAGAGCACAAGTTATATGCGAACGCATCCAAATGTATCTTTGGTGCTGAGGAAATTCCTTTCCTCGGATGCTTCATCGGTAAGGATGGAGTGCGGGAGGATACCGCGAAGGTGAAAGCCATTGTGGAGTGGCCTTCGCCTGTAAACCTTAGAGATTTACGTAGGTGGCTTGGGTTAGCCAATTATCTCCACAAATACAGCTAGAACTACGCTGAAATGGCGAAGCCATTAAAAGACCTTCTTAAAAAGGACGTAGATTGGTGTTGGGAAGCCAAACACCAATTCGCTATCGAAGCGGTTAAAGGGAGATTGTTAAAAGCCCCCGTTCTTGTTCTCTCAGACTCGGGGAAACTATTTAGCGTCGTCTGCGACGCCTCCGATTTCGCAATCGGATGTGCTTTGTTACAAGCAGACGATGATGGACGGGAACGCGTGATTGCGTTTTAGTCGAGGCAGATTAAAGCTGCAGAACGGAATTATCCCGTTCATGATAAGGAGCTACTTGCTATGAAGTATGCCCTTGTCAAATTTAGGGTTCCCCTACTCGTCTCAACGCTGTTCGTGGTTTATACAGACCACGCGTCCTTACGGACAGCGACGAAGTCGCCTCACCTCTCCCAACGGATGGCCGGTTGACTCTCCTTCTTTGCGGTGTATAACTTTGAGGTTAAGTATAAACATGGCAAGCAGAACGTGCTTGCAGTCTCGTTGTCGTGTCGTCCCGATTACGAGCTCGCTCACGCGACATTCATCACCTCGTCTGTGGTGGATCTCATACGCCAGTCGTATGGGAAGGACCCGCAATGTACGGCGCTTATCAGCGCTTTGGGTGACAAGGGACTTGGCTCGTCTGAGCCTACCCTGTCAAGTAGAGCTAGAGATCGGTTACACCGTTACAGTTACTGTGACGGTTTGCTATATTATAGCACGAGCGCGGAGGACACTACGCGGGTGGTTGTTCCTCATGATGAGGAACTAAAGTATAGAGTCCTCGTTGAGGCACATGACGCCCCTACAGGGGGTCATTTAGGTCGGGATAAGACCTACGGCTCTTTAAGCGCTTTGTATTGGTGACCCAAAATGTACAAGTGGGTCGGTGCGTATATTCGCACTTGTGAGTCGTGTTAGAGGGTCAAACCCTCTACAGATTCAGCTGCTATAGGAAACAGTTGGAAATTGCCAACTGTTCGTGAGGAACAAGTCAACCTATAGCATACAATTGGGAATTGCCAATTGTTCGTGTGGTCCAATTACATCTATAAATATTAAGGTGAGCCTTTGGCGGAGTAGCCTTTCCAACGGCGTGTTCAAAATACATTCGGATTTTATCTTCGGTTTTACCGAAGGCCGGTTACACCGGCGTTTCGGTCTTTGTAGACCGTTTGAGCAAGATGCTCACCTGGCAGAGATGCCAGTCCAGTGATGGACAAGACGGAACGCGTTACTCGCGTGAAATCCATTAGTATGGATTTATCTTAGGTTTTTCCGAAGGGAAAGGCCGGTTTCACCGGCATTTCGGTCTTTGTAGACCGTTTGAGCAAGATGCTCACCTGGCAGCGGTGCCAGAGTCCATTGATGGACAAGAAGGAACACTTTCATCGCGTTGTTAAGGATTTCTCCGGAGCTTATGTCCGGATTCTCCAATAGTTGGAGTGAGATGCTTCCTATGACCGAATTTGCCATAAACAATTCGGTGCATGCATCTACGGGGTTTAACCCGTTTAATGTGAACGGATTCGTAAATCCACGGGCTACGTTGACGCCACGTGAGTGTGACCCAGGGATTGAGGGGGGAGGAGTCCCCGATGTCAGCCCTGTATGCTCCTGTCCGTTTGTTTGGCCTACCCGGCTGGGCGGCCGGCAGGATGCCCGACCGGGTGCAGCTCGGGTCTGCGCTTGTAGCCGCCACGGCTCGCGTACTGGGCGCCTTCCACGGCCCCAGCGACCTAGAAGAATATATTTTTTGTTTGTTGGGCCTACCCGGCAGGGCGGCCGACAGGCTGCCCGACGGCAGGACAGGGCGGAGCGTCTGATGGCGCGACTCCATCATCGGGGTCAAACCCAGTATTTGGTGAAGTGGAATGGTTATCCACATTCACAGAGTTCGTGGGAGTTCGAGAATCCCCTGCGGCAGGATTGCCGTGACGTCCTTGACGATTTCGAGCGGGAGAATCCCGCTGTGAGTCAAAGACCAAAGGGGCGGGGTAATCCCCTTCACTCCCAGTAGTTGGGAGCCCTCCGGAGGCAGGTGCGGAACCAGCACTGTGCTCCGGCACCGTTGTGAGGGCACGGGCGCTAGCATAGCGCATGAGATAAAGGTCACGTAACTGCCCCATGGGTTTGGCTCTGGCAAACGCATAGCACAATACCCTCTCTATCCGAACTTCACGTTCGGAATAGCTGTTGTACAGCTTTAAAAAAACTCGGGGAGACGTTTCTCCCCTCCGCCTAAGCGCGGAACTTCTGCTCTGCCTCTTTGGCATATTCTTCTTGCAGAAGAATGAAGGGAACCTCGCGGAGGTTACCAACAACGGCACCTTGTGCCTGTTTCTCGAGGTGCTCTCGATATGAGGTAGCAGTGAACTGCTTCTGCGTGAGCAGTTTTTCCCGGAGTTGATTCCGGCGTGTGATGTGTTGCGGTTGTACAGTCACGAGGCCAGGGGTATAGAAGACTAAACCCTTCTGTACCTCATTCCTGGCCCACTTTGGGAGGTCACGAGGACCTCCAAAACGATATACCGCCCGTGGAGGGCGCATGGGGGGCGTGCAAGGAAGCTTGTAACGCCTGTGTGGCATTTTGAGCCTCTTGAGCTGCGTCCAGCTCAGTAGTGGTGATCGCCTTAGGCGATTCGGATATGTCATCCGAGGTTGGTAATAGTTGCGCACGAGTTAGTGCATTTTCCCCACGTGTGGGGAACGGATTAGGCTGCCGACAACGCCGTTCGGCGCTGTCGGAGCGGTTAACCGTTGTGGAGGTATCCCCAAGGGCATCCGCCTCCGAGTTCTCGGAGTAGTCTACCTCTTCTAGAGGAGACGCCATAGCACCACTGAAGGTGTACATATGGAGGGCCAGAGGACCTGGCGTTGGATTTCTCCAACAAAATTTTGTTTATTGCGTAAGCAATAGTCTTGATGGGGGAGGATGTAACGGGGTTACATTCGGGTAACACTGAGTGTTGGTGTACATGAGTACACTACGGTTGAGGTCAGTATTGACCGGTTTGAAAGGTTTCAAACCATTGGTTATTTTAACCAATGAGTGCATGATCCCTTGGGTGGCGGTGTGTCAGCCATCCACGTGTCGGTACACAGGTGTGTACATTACATTTTAGCTAGGTACGAATTGGGTATATTCTACTTAGTATTACATATAGTTTACATTAGTTTAAATTAATTTAGGCTAATTATATAATAAATATGCATTCAGTTTATAAAAATACTTAAGACTGCCAGGCGCGCGACCACGCCCGGTCGCGCGCGCAGTGAGTGTAGTAGCTAAAGGTAGCCCTACCTTTAGCTACACCCTTAGTAAGGGAACCTTGCCGTTAAGGCATTAGCGGAGCTAGGCGCGCGACCACGCCCGGTCGCGCGCGCAGTGAGTATTGTAGCCTAAGAGAGTTCTCCCTTACGCTACCTCCCTTTATAAGGGAAGTATTGTTACAAGGGGTTAGCGAAAGCTATCTGTAAACCACCCCGGGAATCTTGGCCCCGAGTAGGAGAGCTCTCTCGTACGAAGCCCTTTTATAAAGGCGTATCGGCTAAGTAGCGGCGAACGCCGCTTAAAGGAAAGTCTTCCTCTGTGCGCTAGCCGCACCGTGCGTGTACGCACCCGGCTACACTAAGGCTAGTCACGAATTAGCTGCTGGGCAATTCAACGAATGTACTGCCAAGATGATTGACCCGCGCACGACTCTAGCACAGCTGGAAAAGGAAGAAAGGCGCAGTTAGCGGGAAGAAGAAACCCATGAAGAAAAGAAGAAAGAAGCCTGTCCGCGCAAAAAGGCTCGAGTTGGCCAGTACAAGAAGTACGCCAAACAGGCCGCCCAGCCAGTTCAGAGTGAAATTAGCCTAGCCGAAGCTAAGGAAGCTATTGAACAAACAACAATGAATCAGTAAGTTTGAGTATCTAAAATCTAAGCAAGTTATTATATTGAATAATCTAGTCACTTGTAGATAAAATGGCCGACCTTGCAAAAACCTTTTGGCCGAGAAAAAGAAGTGTTAGTGTCTTTTCAGCGGAAGAATCCAAACAATGACCTAGTCAACGTATTGAAGGAGCAGGAAAAAAATCTTAGCAAGTATTCAAGAATCCAAGGCACTGAATGAACTCAAGTTAGAAGGAAACCGTCTGCCCATGTTCAGGGACAATGAAGGGGAGTCATTTGGACTGTAAGCTCAGAAGCTGCGTCACTACTTTGATGCTCGAAACACTCGATGGGACGACCGCTCCTTGACTCCTCGGATTCTTGCCGTATTAGGGAGCACTTTGGAGGGGCCAGCAGGACAATGGTGGGTGGATCGATGCATGGACATCACATCTGTTGAGCAACTTTTGCAAGAGCTCAAGAATGCGTTTGTTCCACATGGATTACAGCTGCGAGTGCGTGACCAGATGCGCCGCTTGGACCAACGCGATTGTAAGAACTTAGCTTAGTATATTTCAAGGTTCCACAATAGTGCCCTTCAAGTTGAAAACATGACCAAGCTTGACAAGATAGTTTATTTTATGGACGGAATGCTTTCCGAAACAAGACAAGAGGTGCAATAGATGAACCCAAACACACTCAAGGACGCTATAAAGATTGCAATGGACTTTGAAAGATCTCATTTTGACGGATCGTCGACACCGACGACCACCTTGCAACAATACAACACAGTATCCTGAGCCTGATCCAATGGAAGTTGACAATGGGCAGGATGTTTACGGAGCACGCCGAGACGGATGCTGGAATTGTGGTCGTTATGGACATACATCAAACAATTGTTGGAAGCCACGTCGTCAACAGTACTCGGGACAACAGACAAGAAGATTTCAGAAGCCACAGTACCAAGCAAATGGGAATCACCAGTTTAATCAAAACCATAGAAGAGGAGGACCAAATTAGCACGCTCGAAGAGTTAACGCCGTAGAAGACGTGGATAAAGAAAAAGACGAAGAACGAATTGTTTTAGACGAGTATACATTGGCTACAGTTGAAAAATTGAGACCAAGAAAGACGTTGCAAAAGCTCAAGAGAAGGAAGACACATTAATAAGGGAACCCGGAAGCATTGAAGGCAATGAGGTCACTATATTCCTTGACTGTGGAACATCCACAAGCTTAATCCGCGATGGAATTCGCGCAGAAGTAACCCACGTTTGCGACGTCACTTTGGAAGGTTTTGATCGCACAAAAAGGACTTTAGAAGTTGTCAAGACAGTTGTTGCCTCCGTATAAATGAACGGGCAAATTTTTCGCGATATGAATTTTACAGAAAGTACTTTATCAGGGCACCAGGTATTATTTTTTTGGTAAACCTTGGTTTTCGCAATTTCAACCTCAAGTCGACTGGCGCACGCATGAAGTTCACTTTCCATCATTGATAGAAGCTGCTGTCGTATCCAAGGACGCATTGAACAAACGAAAGGTGCTCGGAAGGGTTAAAAAGGTTTAGAGACGGTTCAATAGTCGTGGGTTTTGCTGAATTATTCCTTGTCAAGGTCATACCAGTAGCAGAAGAACAGGAAATACCAGACTTTATCAAGGATGTACTCGATGAATTTTCCGATTGCTTTCCAAATTGGCTCCCAGATGGTTTGCCTCCAGAGCGAGTTGTAGTGTTTTACATGCAGAGGAAGCCCGACGTATCGCCCAATACAATGTCACCTTTTTAACTACCCAAGACTGAGCAAGAAGCCCTTGAAGTGTTTATCCAAGAAAATCTAGAGAAAGCATGGATCGAAGTCTCCAACTTTCCTTGTGTGTCCAATATCTTTGGTATTCCGAAGAAAGACCCTCAGACAGGCACAACACCTAGCCGTGCTGAATGGTAGCGTTCTGGTGACAGTGCAATACCTATACGATGGGTTATTGACTTCAGATACGTAAATAGTCGAGCAAAAAATCCCAAGATACCGTTACCACTTATTGACTAGATTTTGATCGTATGGCAGGGTGTACAATCTTCACTGTGATTGATCTCGCTCAAGGCTATCACCAGATGCGAGTGAAACCGGCTAGTTGTCAGTATACTGCGTTTGCTACCATCGCCAAACTTATCAGCGGTGTGTGGCTCCAATGGGCCTCGCAAGAATGCCGGGAATATGGTCGCGCCTTATGCGCGTACTCTTTGAGAAGTTTGACTTCGTTGTCGTCTATCTTGATGACATTTGTATCTTCTTCAAGTCTCCCAGTGATCATGTTCATCATTTGCGTACCGTTTTCTCCTTCGTCAAGAAAAGCTCTACGCGCATAAAAAAGAAGTGTGAATTTGGTCGCATAAGTGTGCACTTCTTGATACATATCGTATCAGGGGAAGGACTATCGGTAGACAAACGCAAGACCACTGCAATTGAAAATTATCCAGACCCTTCAAATAAGAAGGAGCTTCTCAGCTTTCTTGGTCTTGCGAGGTATTATCGACGTTTTATCTTCGACTTGCGAAGCATGCACTTCCTCTGAGTGTGCTTACCAAACAGAAATCAAGTTGGAATTGGGGTCCTGCTCAAGCCGGAAACCTTGCTCTCCAACAAGATCCGGTGTTAAAATTACCTGATTTTGACCGACCTTTTATTGTCACCACCGATACTTCAGCAAATATATGGGAGGAGTTCTTTCTCAACTATTCCGTTCAGGAGACCATCATATAGCATTCTATTCCAAGAAACTGAGTCAGCATGAAGAAAATGGCCTCCACACGAACAAGACCTTCTGGCTATCAAGACAGCACTTGTTAAATGGCGGCATTACTTGCACGTCCAACATTTTGACGTCCATACGGATAATGCGGCCTACAGTTGGATGCTACATCACCCTCTTGTCTCTCTAAAGATGGCTCGCATGCTGAACTTCTTCAGCCAGCATGATTTCTCAATGCATCATGTTAAAGGAAAGCTCAATATGGTTACAGATGCTTTGTCGCGTCCGTGTAGTCCGTCAGAGCATCCGGCAAGTGTTATTTCGACTCAGGATGAATTCACTGATGATGATTTTCGCTCAAGTTTCACTCAGGTACATCGGTGCACTGACGCCTGTCCTCAGGCATCCGTTCAATTGCGTCAACGCTGCATTTCTTCGTCTCCTTCCCGAGTCCGACCGACTGGACGTACGGGGGAGGGCGCAGCGTGTTGGTGCTTCTCAACAACTTGTACACGTAGTAAAACAAGTCCAGAACATCGAGATGTCAACGAGTTGTGTGCATCTTACGGACGCACAAAAGAAGAAATTTCAGAACGGATACATTCATGATCCCACATTCAAAGAAGCCTAGAGGAACAACGCTTCTGAAGACATTGATAAGAAGAATGATCTCCTGTATAAGCGTACATCTCATTCAATTGCTCGATTATGTGTTCCAAACGACGATCGCTTAATTACGGATATTCTGCAAGAGTTCCACGATGCGCCAGCTGAAGCACATTCAGGAACCAGAGGACACAATTACTAGTGGCTCAATGGTACTATTGGCCTTAGAAAAAGATGTGAAGGAATACGTCCAAAGCTGTGGCACATGCGCTCGCTGGAAAGTAATCAGCACGAAGAAGAAAGGAAAATTTATGCGAGTTCCAATACCAGAAGAGTGTTGGGAAGTCGTTACCATGGACTTAATTACGGGCCTACCAGTCTAGTTTTTTGCGCCTAAGATATATCGAGACTTAATAAATATACCGAAGCGGGAAGTTTTATTCTATTATGAATAAACGGTACCGGAACATTTTCAGAATACTTTGACGCAATAATGACTGTCGATAAGTTTTCCAAACAAGCCAAATATGCACTGAAGCATACTATGGCAGACGCTTCCGATATACCTAAGATTTCCTTCGACGCTGTAGTTCGTCAGTATGGAATACCGAAAGTCAATATCAGTGACCGAGAAACCAAGTTTATGTCTAAGTTTTGGACCCTCGTTGATGTCCATTAAGGCGTAAAGTTATCAATGACAACCGCGCATTGCCCAAAGGCAGACGGACAAACTGAGCGACAAAACTTGGTGTTGGAAAACGCTCTTCGGTGCATGGTATCCTATCACGGACGGGACTGGGTCTCATTTTTGGAAACCATAGAATTTGCTCACGCAACTATAGTCAGTTCTTCGACTCAACTAACTCCATTTGAAGTCGATATAGGACTGAAAGTAAGAAACGCAATAGTGCAAGAGTTACCCAGTGTCAGAGCCGAAGACATTCCCATGGCAGACTTTGCACAAAAGTTTGTCCAAGATCGTCAGAAGATAATTGATTTAGCAAGAAAATGCTTGCAGCACAAGAACGACAAGAGGCATACTATGATCGCAAGTGGACAACATTGAATTCAAGAAGGCGACTACGTCCTTCTCGATACCTGAAATCTCCCACTAAAACGCATCACGGAACATACGGGCGAAGAAAAAGAGAAACTTGCTGCAAAAATAATTGGCCCTTTCCAGATTGAGAAGATGATCAACTCAAAGGTTGCACGACTGAAGTTACCACCGCATCTTAAGCGACTCCATCCAAGCATCTACATCGAGTTTCTTGAGCACTTGGTGGACAATCCTGACCGCTTTGGATAACGGCCTCTACCCAAGATTGCACCAGTTATCATTGATGATGAAACCAAGAAGAGTGTGGTGAAGTAGCCTTTTGGTCTCGATTATGGAGGACATGGATATGAGTCAATTATTGACAGAGCTCTGTGGTGAAGTAGCATTTCGATTTCAAGTTGTTAAGTATCGGAATTGTAAGTGAAGATTTTCGACCAATCAGCGACGTCCCTGGGCAGCCGTCTCGCGACTAATCGAATTATGATTGGTATGAATTTGGAGATTTGATGAAGCTTTTCAGCCAATCAGATACAATCATGGGCGGCCATCTCGCGCCGGCCGTCTCGCTGTCGATCGAATATTGGGGGACCTAAGTGGGATTGGTGTGGTATTGGAGTTTTACGTGGAAAATCTCAGCCAATCAGATACAAGCATGGGCGGTCGTCTCGCGCCGGTCATCTCGCGATTGATCAGATTATAGAGTGTTTGAAGTGGGATTGGTGTGATATTAGAGTTTTACGTGGAAATTTTCAGCCAATCAGATGCAAGTATGGGCGGCCGTCTCGCGATCGATCGGATTATGTAGGGTTTGTGAATGTTTGGTGTAATATGGAGTTTAATTGGAAACCTTCAACCAATCAGATGTAAGCATGAGCGGCCGCCTCGCGACCAATCAACCAATTAGATGTAAGCATGAGCGGCCGCCTCACGACCAATCGGATTACGGAGGGTTTCAGAAATAACTGTCAAGTATTGGAGTCAGCCCTGAAGTAACGAAGAAGTAGTAAGTAAAAGAAGTGCTTGACTTAGATATAGGATTTGGTAATACTTAATAGATTCGAATTTCCCTTGAACCTCAACAATCTCTGGCGACCTCCTAGTAATCCTTCTTCCCTGTTCCTATACAAAAAAAAGTCTAATACAAGAGGGTTGCTGAGTGAGCGTCTAAGCAAGAGAAGCAACAGCTTTCTGAAGCTAGCTAAAGTTGGGGCAGCCTGAAACTCTCTGAGAAGTGTGTTCTTAGTGTGTTTGGTTAACTTGTGGTTCGGACGGTAGTATTAAGAACCCGGGAAGTTAAGCAAGAAGGACAGAACTATTACCTTCTTGTGTTGTAATTTAAACTACCAACTACCATAATCTTACGTAAACTCATCTTTTAACGTTACAAACTTTATTTATTGCCTCTCATTGTGATTATCGTTGTAGCACGTGTGTAGCCCAACCGATAAGGGCCATGAAGACTTGACGTCATCCCCATCTTCCATTAATATATCATTAATCTTTTTGTTAGAGTCCTTTTATTAATTTTAATAAATTAGCAACTACATTTTAACTTCCTTCACGACAAGAGCTTCATTTTCCAGAGCAACTCTTGCAAAATAAGCAGCGTAACAACAAAAGCTTTGGACGGTCAAGTGGCTTTGGCCTTCAAGACTCTGGTAACTCATGGTAGTATGAGACGAAGCTTAAACAGGTTTCGCGTTGGCGAGATCTTCTTCACAAGTTCAATGAATCCCGTCAACGCGATTAAAAGTCCGGGGGAATGTCATGATCATCTGCGCGTCTGGATTCTTCGAGAAGAAATCAGACGCACAGCAGAGCATTCGGTTTTCGAAAGACCTGGCGCCAGAACGAGCAAATGGTTGAGCACTCCAGAGGAAGAGCTCACCCCTTGCGCAAGAGTTCCAGAATGCTCTATAACTCCAATAGAAAACATAGTAAGTTCCATATATACATATATGCAAAGAAATGCAAAGAAATCCAGTAACGTAAGACAGATACCAGTAGGGGTCAGCGCCAAGTAGGCTCCCTTGGAGCGCCGCCGGCCAGAACCATTTCAGTCTTCATTTTTTTCAGTTCTCAATTTGCATCGAATACAACAAGCACATTTTTGTCACCTTCATGACAGGGACGAATGATCAGCTCCATTATGTGACCCTTTCGCAGCGTGTAAACGGATAAGCACGGCAATGTTAATTTTCTTGGCCTACTCTCGAATGAGTTGGTCCAAGTATACGATCGTCCCTCGAGCCACTCGCGCTGATTTGATGGATCGAACTTGTCATAACCTACAATCCAAAAAGCCACGGGGACTCGAACCGTGTTGAGTCCCCCTGCCGCTTTCTGTTGAATGTCGTCTTCCGTGATAAAAGTGGCATGGTGCTTGCCCAGTTTCGTGCGAATCGTGTCTGTACTCTTCGCTTTTGTAATTGTCGTGTACTCACCCGAATTGGCCACCGAATCTTCGACATCGTGCCAGAATGCATCATCGGCAGTCATCCAGTCTTCTGCAACGAGCCACCCGCCAAGATTAACACCTCGACTTTGGACGTCACCCTGACGAATTCGTACTTGAATGTGGGGGGGGTCTGTTCACTCCTAATTCTTCGACAAGAGTGAAATTGTTAGCGATTTCAGCAAAGAAGAAACATTTGACGCACGGAAGAACGTCCCAATAAGGGCAGGCACGTAAGCAAGAAACATAATCCTGGACGGGATGATAGAAGTTATTTAAGGTGTGCTATTAACGATGGAAAACCGGTTGTGGTGCCGGGCTCGAAGTGCACGAGCTGACAAGTGTAGGAGAGAGTTGATCGAACGTGGGATAATACGATTCGACCTATAATTCGTATTGGGTGGTCGGAAACACGCTCAATGCACGCGCGTTTAGTATCAGACCATGGGACGTAGATTATCAGACCAAGAGAGAAGTAGACATTCGTAACACGCTCCCACGTTTTAAGTAATATACCAAATAAAAGTATGAAAAAGTATCCAATCACTGTGTTTGCGTATCTGGAAAATGCTGCGAGGCACAAGACTTAGACGATAAAACTTAACTATTACCATCCATCGCACGCTCTATAACTCAAAATTAGTATTGAGGGTTTCATCTTAATGGGTCAAGCTTGGGCTATTACTGAATAGGAAACATAAAATGACTAACGCGAGAGTCCTGGATACAATTCTTGTGGCTTGTGTTTCCATTTACCACCACAACCTTCTTTTGTATAATTTATTTGCTGTATTAGTATTATAAACCAAAGCACAGTAAATTAATTCCCATACATACCATCAACAAAAAAAGTTTTGACACTTATAGTGAGTGTGGCAAAAGTCATAACTCGTTAAAATCAATCAATAGTAGGAATTGCATCTACGAACTTTACTTTATTTTTCTGAACATCATCGCTACAAACTGCCATGAGTTTCATCTTCCTCACCCTGTAAAGTGGATGCAAAGGTGTTTTACACTACTGAAAACAGTCTTGTCGGTACATTATGATGTTGCTGCCGCTGGGGCTGGCTGTAAGAATTTGGGTCATACGTGCTCGAACCGTTTGCGAAGAAATGAATGGTCTGTATGTTGTTCTCGCCTCCTGTTGTTAGCTTCTTGGTGTAGCTTACTCATCTCGTACTTCAGTTATTATATAAGAAAAACTAAACCATAACCCCTGGGCTGGCGAAGAGCTGAGTATCAAAAATTCCCGAAATGTTCAAGTTATAACAATGATATTTCAACTTAAATACCATTGCTTCTATCGGTTTGCCAGGTTTTGGAACCTTCCTTTTTTTGGGATAGCTCCCCATTTAATTTGGATATTTGGAAGCCAAGTCGAGAGAGAGCTGTAGACCCGCTTTCATTGACCTGGACCCGATTCTACCTCGACCTTGAATTCTGTCCTCTGCGGGACTCGAACCTTCAATCTCCCGGTCTTGTAGTGATGCCTTTAACCACTGCACCACATTCGGTCTTATGAATGTTTGTGTTAAAAGAATTCATAATACCGATTTTATTAAAGCCGGCTATGATTGATACCGTATTAGTAGTAGCGACATTCATATCGTACTTATTCCTAAAAAGCTCTGTGCTGTTGTACTAGATCTGAGTACATATGTTTTTAAAAACTAAAAGGTAGTGTAGAGCAAGCAGCAGATGGAAGTTTACCATGACTTCAACATCTGATTCAAATTTCATGTTAGTTTAGCTAATCACATCTCAATAAACATTCCATTGATTAAGTACCTGGTTTGGTTATTTTCTTCTTCACACTACGAAGTGTCTACGGGTGTTATTTTCACTATGAACGGACATTTGGTTGCATAGATATTGACTTAAGAAATTTCAGTATATTGGAGTTATTATCTAACATCTATGACACAAGTTTTCGACTATCTGCGCAAGTATGAATGCCGACAACTTCCAACAGGTTATACTTCCAAAGGGTCTTATTTTTTAAAGTGATGATGGCTCTCTAAAAGAAAAACCGGCAGGTTTGGTGCCGAAGGAATAAAGATTTTGGGAATGTTCCAAAACGTTTGCGGCCGACTAGACAAGTTGGAAAATTCAATCAATGTACAAGATGAGAACAATTTCGGCTTCAACAACTCAATGCGGTTGGTTACCCTGATGCAGTTGGCGTCGCTTGAAATCACGCCCGAGCGAATACCGTGAAATCAAGGTGGTTTTAATATCCAAAATTAAAACATGGGTACACCGATGGAAAATCTCCCTCCTGTTTTCAAAACACCATCGGCAAAAGATTGCAAGCTATCAATAAGGGGTTTTATGTTACTGACATGTATCGTGGCCTTGGATCCGGATCGAAGGAATGGGTCACTCGTTTCATACCAAAAACTTTAATAGCCGAATCGACTAGTTATTTATTCTGGAGTGAAGACATCAAGGTCGACCTCCTAGGGCAGTACAGCTGAGCGCTATTCCAATCGTCAGGTTAACTCATGGTGAAATGAGTATCCGACTTTGGTGCATGGGATGAAGAAGATGTTAAATGCGTTTCATACATACATCACCTATGCACAGGCGATGAAATCGTTTACCAGCCGATGAAATCCAAAGCACTCATGGAATGAGCATTAATTTTATTTCGTTGCTATTTCCAAAGATGTTGGCGGCGGTGAACAACTCATTTTGGATAACGTGGTTCATTATGCCTCGCCAAATTTAATAACGATACTAACGACTAAATTTGACCATACTCGGTCGGATTTTTTTTGCGCCACGGCGAAGAGCTGTGTCAACTTGATAAGGCGGTAGAAGGTGAAACACGAAGTGCAAACGCCTTTACCGCTGATGCAGTTAATTTTGTGGAGGGGAAAAAAGTGGTGAAATGTCACGGTTGTGGAAACGTGGGCATACTCGCCCAAAATGTCCCAACAAGCCGGACGAAAAAGTCGATTTCTCCTTAACTATCAGCGATAACGCGACGAAAGTTAGATGAAGCCTTTTTATTCTTGATTCCGGTGCTAGCATGCATTTGGTTAACAACAAAAAATACCTGCCTGATGGTCAGGTGGTTGACGGCACGTATTTTCAAGCCGACGGCAAAAAATTACAAATTTCGTTGAAAGTTTGGATATTAATCCAAGTCTTTGAAAGTGGAAAGACAAACACCATACAGGTGGAAAATGTCTATTTCGTGGAAAATTTTGCCAAGAACATCTTTTCTTATGGTCTTTTGGAGGAGAAAGGGTGCGAAATGGCGTACGTCGATGGCAACCGTACTATGTTGCACACGTCCACCCTTTCTACAATTTTTGACATCCAAAAGACCAACGAGGTTCTAACGGTTTCGGTTAAGGTGGTATTGACGATTCATCTAAGTTTCTAGCCGTTATGGCCATCATGGAGGATAACGATACCGAATTTGTCAGAAAGTTGGATGTTTAGAAGGGTTCTTTAATGCATTCTCATGCTAGACTCGGACATCCCAACTATGATGCTATCGAACGCTTTGCAAACGATGCATCAAATTTTATTGAATTGACGGATTTTAAACGGTTAAATTGTCTGAACTGTACCAAGGCTAGCAGACGAAAAACCCGCGATCCGTCAAATATAGGGGGGGGGGAAATCACCAATTGACCGAATCGGTGGAGTTATTTGTTCCGATCTCAACGGAAGATTACGCCAAATGACTGCCTTGGTAACAGATATATGATCAAATTTGCTGATCATAAATTTAACTATGTGAAAGTTCTTTTTAGCTAAAATAAAATATGTCACAGCAAAAAAATTGAATATTTTTTGGCGTGCTTCGAGCGGTAGTTTAACTGCAAGGTATATACTACGTACCGATGAAGGATACGAGTGTAAGAATCTCGATGGTTTTGCATGTGGACTGGTTTTGAGCGGCAAATAAGTGAAGCTAACAACCGGTCTAGAGATGGAAAAGCAGAAAGCATGCACCGCAGTGTTATGAATATGGCAAGGTGCATGCTGTTCGTTAGTGGTTTGAATTTATCATTTCTGGGAAATGCGGTTAAATATTCTGCATATATTTTGAATCGCATCACAAGCGATGCGAATTCACGAAGGAAATCGCCTTGATTTTTTTACGAGTAAAAAGGACAATCTTGGTAATATTGTTGCTTTTGGTTTCCCGTGTACTGTGTACAGGAACCTTGAAAAAGATTCTCTCACACACCGTTCACAAATTGCTGTCGTTATTGTCAAAAGCGAGGAGATCAAAAGTGTCAAGGTCATTTGAAGAACAAGCGCAAAGCTGTAGTCACACAACATTTGTGCAACATTGAAACCCTTGATCCGGTTCAGAATGAACAAATGAGACAAGGTATGCAAGAAGATAGCTAATCGGGGGATACATCTCGTGTTCAAAAGCCCAAACGAAAATCTTCTAAGAAGAATACCAAATTCCAACGCGAGCGTTGCGTTACCCGAATTTTCTCCAAGAAAAAGCGAAGATAAAGCTACTTTTGATGAATCTACGACCGAAAGTCCGAGTCAAGTTGAGTGTCTCCAGGAAAAAGCG
>CM047591.1:1589772-1602495 GCA_026184515.1 Peronosclerospora sorghi
AGGTTCTCGACATAACTGTGTTCGATTTTGAACTTGACTCCACCACAGCAAGTTGTCTTGGAAGTCATTCCACTACCACGGGGGTGCGCCCTCCGTTGTCCTTTAAGATAAAGGAATTCACCGGTGAAAAGGGTGATAACCTTTATGTGTGGCTTCGAGAGGTCGAAACGGCCTTCGCCACAGCGAATGTGATCGCGGATCACTTGAAAGTGGGACATGCACTGACCCATCTTACGGGTAAAGCCCGTACATGGGCGTTCACGTGTTCGGAGTCAGTCACGGACGTGTTACCAACCTGGGAAGTCCTTAAGAAAAAGCTTATGGACATGTACGCCACGCCTGATCTGGTTTTCCAGAATCAGCTGGCGTTTCAGAGGTGCCGTCAGGGCACTAGGAACTTGGAAACGTACATTTATGAACTGAAGACCATGTTGGCAGGGATGTACGCGAAAGCGTATTCGGACGATGTGTCCATTCCCGTGTTGATGGGAGGCCTGAAAGAAGGGCCAGCGCGTTCGTAGATCTTCCGATGCCGACCCCAATCTCTGGGGGAGGCGTTTAAGATGGTGTTTAACGCCGAGAGGAACTTTCCTTCCTCTAAGGTGGGTCCCGAACTTATGGACCCGAGTCATGTCGAAGCGGAAGAGAAATCTTCCGCTAAGAGTCACGCTGACTCTGTTTCGCTGGGTTCTGAAGCGGAGCTTCAGGCAATGCTGCAGCGGCAGGGGCCACTGAGATGCTTCCTGTGTGGAAGTGCGGATCATCTGCGGAACAGATGACCGCGGAACCCCCAGCGAGATATTGGCCTTAAGGGGCCGAGGGTAGGTAAGAAGCCCTCGCTCAAGCCGTCGGGAAACGACAGCTCCCAGTAGGTGCGGGGAGCCCTACTGGGGGATCCCTCAGTGCTGTTAAACCCCAGGGTACGGGCCGACAGCACAAAGCCCCGAGGGAAACGGTGCTTTCTAGCACCGAGTTGGTGTACCAACCAGGGTTGCTGGTCGTCCTTGCGGACGTGAAAGGCTTTGATAAGCCTTGGAGAGTCTTGATAGACTCTGGAGCGTCTGAAAATCATGTCAGACGAGCTTCTGTTGTGAAGAGTAGGCAGTATGACGAAGCCCTAGAGGCACGTTCTCGTGACGTTGTCACGGTCCGTCTAGAGACGGGCGTACAGTTTTCTGTACCCAAGGTCTCGATTGACCTTAAGCTGAAGTTTGCAGACTTCGACAGCTTACAACGCTGCCTATTCCTGGATTTGGACTCGAGGTATGACCTCATTCTGGGCATGAAGTGGCTGGAACGCTACGAGCCATGGATAGAATGGAAGTCTAAGTCCATTGGCTCAACGCACCCGCGGTCGGGTGAAGCATTAGCGAGTCATGAACCCACCTTTGCTCGATCTCAAGAGCGATTCTCGCGTGAGATTCCAGAGATTGGGATGTCTGAGATGATCAGTCCCAATGAGGTCTAGGAAGTGTTCCTTGAAGAAGGGGATTCGGCGATTAATCCCCACGCCGATATAGACGAGACTGGTAAGTCGCCAGTGGTAGAGGTGTATTCCTCTGTTGTTAAGCGCGAGGCGCTTCCAAGCGAAGAGACCCGTAGTTCGTCTCTTTCGCACGTCGGAAATGATTCCAACCACGCCTTATTAGGTGAGACCGGCGAGTCACCGGTGGTAGAGGTAGAGACCTCTGTGGATAGGCGCGATGCGCTTCAATAGATGGGGAAATTGACTCCCCCCATCTGGGCCCCGGGATGAGTCCCGAGGCTAGTAGTCAGCAGTCCTATCGGATGCTGAATAGCGTGACAGGTGTTGTCACGGGAGGCGTAAGCTTGGACCGGCTGCCTGGGTTAGGTGAACTGTTGTCGTTGGAGGAGATGTCCTTCAACGAGTTTGAGACTGCTGTGAAAGCAGGTGAAATCGACGAGGTTGTTGTATTGCGTCCGGAAGAGGAGTTGAACTCCTCATCCACGATGGACGAGTCAGTTTTGGTGCAAATCAAACAGGCATTGAATGCCCGAAGCGGTCTCAAGATCTTCGCCGATCCTGAGGACCCTTACCATTCCTTACTTAAGGAATTCGGAGATGTCATTAGTGACAACTCGCCGATGGAGCTACCACCGGATGGGGGAGTCCGAAATGAAATTGGTTTGGTTCCTGGAACCAAGTACTGCGTCACAAGGCAGTTGCCTCTCCCCAAGGAGCAATGCGAAGTCATCGACGCATTCTGCAAGGGGAAAGAAGAGACAGGGATGGTACGGGAGAGCAAGTCTCCCCACTCATCTCCCACTTTTTGTGTTCGTAAACCGAACGGAAAGTGGCGCATTGTGCATGCGTACAACAAGTTGAATGCAGCTACTGTACCCATGCAGACTCCGATTCCTCGGAAGGATGTCCTCCAGAACAATATGGCAGGCTGTACTGTTTACAGCGCCTTAGATCTGGTGGACGGGTATTATCAGGTGCTCATGCGAGCATCCGATATTCCGCTTACAGCGGTCAGCACGTTCTAGCGGCATGCTGTGGGAGTGGCTTGTTATGCCACAGGGGCTTTCAAATGCACCAGCGACTTTTAATCGCTTGGTGACACAACTCTTCCGCCCTCATAGAAAGTACGCTCAGACGTACTTCGCCGATATATTCGTTCATAGTCGTGCGGAAGGTGACTCGTCTGATGTTCAGACGCACCTAATACATCTTCGAGTGGTGATCGAATGTATGCAGGAGCATAAGTTATATGCAAACGCATCCAAATGTATTTTTGGTGCCGAGTAAATTCCTTTCCTCGGATGCTTCATCGATAAAGGATGGAGTGCGGGCGGATCCCGCGAAGGTGAAAGCCATTGTGGAGTGGCCTTCGCCTTTAAATCTTATAGATTTACGGAGGTGGCTTGGATTAGCCAATTATCTCCATAAGTACAGCGAGAACTACGCTAAATGGAAAAGCCATTAACTGACCTTCTTAAGAAGGACGTTGATTGGTGCTGGGAAACCAAACACCAAAAAGCTTTTGAAGCGGTTAAGGGGAGCTTGTTGAAAGCTCCCGTTCTTGCTCTCCCAGATTATGGGAAACCATTTAGTGTCGTCTGTGACGCCTCCAATTTCGCAATCGGATGTGCTTTGTTTCAAGCAGACGATGCCGGAAAGGGAACGCGTAATTGCTTTTGAGTCGAGGCAGCTTAAGGCTGCGGAACGGAATCATCCCGTTCATGACAAGGAGCTACTTGCAATGAAGTATGCTCTTGTCAAATTTAGGGTTCGCCTACTCGGCTCCAAGCCGTTCGTGGTTTATACTGACCACGAGTCCTTACGGACAGCGACAAAGTCGCCTCATCTCTCGCAACGGATGGCTCGTTGGCTCTCCTTCTTTGCGGAGTACAACTTTGAGGTCAAGTATAAACCTGGCAAGCAGAACGTGCTTGCAGACGCGTTTTCGCGTCGTCCCGATTACGAGCTCGCTCACGCGACATTCGTCACCACATCTGTGGTCAATCTCATACGCCAGGCGTATGAAAAAGACCCACAGTATACGGCGCTTATCAGCGCGTTAGGTGAAAAGGGACTTGGCTCGTCTGAGCCAACCCTGTCAAGTCGAGCTAAAGCTCGTTTACACCGTTACAGGTACTGTGACGGTTTGCTATATTATAGCACGAGCGAGGAGGACAATCCGCGGATTGTAGTTCCTCATGATGAGGAACTGAAGTATAGAGTCCTCTTTGAGGCACATGACGCTCCTAGGGGGGTAATTTAGGTCGGGATAAGACCTACAGCGCTTTAAGCGCTTTGTATTGGTGGCCCAACATGTATAAGTGGGTCGGTGCGTATATACGCACCTGTGAGACGTGTAAGAGAGTTAAACCCTCTGCAAGTTCAGGTGCGCCTTTGGCGAGCTTACCCGTTCCGACGGAGTGTTTGAAATCCATCAGTATGGATTTTATCTTCGGTTTCCCGAAGGATAAGGCCGGAAACACCGGCATTTTGGTCTTTGCGGACCGTTTGAGCAAGATGGCTCACCTGGCGGCAGTTCCAGAGTCCATTTATGGACAAGGAACAGCGAAAGTGTTCCTAGACCATGTCTTTCGACAGCATGGTCTACCCTTGTATTGGATCGGGATCCCCGTTTTACGGGACAGTTTTTGGGGGGCGTTGTTTAAGTTGCTAGGCACCAAGCTCCTTATGTCCACTGCGGATCATCCGCAAACGGACGGTCAAACGGAACGCGTTAATCGCGTTGTAGAGGATATTCTCCGGAGTTTATGTCCGGATTCTCCAAAGAGTTGGAGTGAGATGCTTCCTATGGCCGAATTTGCTATTAACAATTCGGTCCATGCATCTACGGGGTTTACCCCGTTCTCCGTGAACGGATTAGTGAATCCGAGGGCTCCGTTGACGCCACGTGTGTGTGTACCAGGGCTTGAGGAGGGAGGGTTCCCTGATGTCAGCCCTGTATCTGTACGAAAGCACATCGATAAGTTTTTATCGACGCGCCTTAGTGTCTTACGACACGTTTAAGATGCCATGGCGGAAAGCCAAGAAAGGCAAAAGGAACAGGACGACCGCAAGGGTCGGCGTAACGAAATGGCGTACAAAGTAGGAGAAAGTGTTTTATTTAACGCTAAAAAATTTCGTACACATGCAGTTGCCGACGTGTTGCGGAACAAACTGCCCCCCAGGTTTGTGGGGTCTTTTATGGTGCTAGCCCGAAAGGGCTTGGCGTACACCTTGGATATTCCGAAGGCGATGCGTACCAATCCAACCTTCTACGTTGGTATTCTTAAGCCATACCAGAACCCGGAGGCGGGTCCCCTCTTGGAGGGGGCTGGAAAGGCGGATAGCCGTAAGAGCCGTAATACACGGCAGGGCGGAGGAAGCCCGACAGGGCTAAAATGCGACAACGAAGCTCCGAAACGGTCGAATCGAGAGATCCAAGCCGCTTCTCGGATTGTTCAGTGGCATCCCACTCATCGCGCAGTCCCTCGTAGACATCATGGATGCGATGGCTGTGTCGATCACAGCGCTCGTGAATCTCATGTCGCAATTGTGCGACCTCCTCCTCCAATTCTCGATGCGGAGGTACTCCACATTATCATGTGGAGCGTCTGATGGCGCGACGCCATTATCGGGGTCAAACCCAGTATCTGGTGAAGTGGAAGGGTTATCCACACTCATAGAGTTCGTGGGAGTCCGAGACTCCCCTGCGGCAGGATTGCGGTGACGTCGTTGACGCTTTCGAGCGGTAGAATCCCGCTGAGGGTCGACGACCAAAGGGGCGCGAGAAGCCCCTTCACTCCCAGTAGTTGGGAGTTCGCCGGAGGCAGATGTGGTGCTCACTTTGCTCTCTGGCACCGCGGTGGGGGCTGGAGCGCTGGCATAGCGCGTGTAATATGGGGCACGTAATAGCCCCATCACTTTGGCTTTGGCAAATTCCAAACGCAATGCTCTCTCCACCCGGACGTCACGGCGAGAATAGCTATTGTACAGCTCAGTAAAACTAGGGAGGAGCTTCTCCCCTTCCGCCCAAGCGAGTAATTTCCTTTCTGCATCTTCGGCACTCTCTCCGGGAAAGAGAACGATGGGAACCTCGCAGAGGTTCTCAACAGGGGCACCCTATGTCTGCCAGTCGAGGCGCTCTCGGTATGAGACGCCAGTGAACTGCGTCTGCGCGAGCAGTTATTACCGGAGTTTCTCCCGGCGATCGCATTGATACGGCTGTTCAGCCGCAGGGCCATGAGTATAGAATCCTAAACCATTCCTTACCATAGCCCTAGCCCGCTTTGGGAGGTCACGGGGACCCTCAAAATTGAATGCCGCCCGTGGGTGGCAGGCGTTTGGGGGCGCGTAACGCAGACCTTCGTGCCTGTGCGGAAAGTTGAGTTTCTTGAGCTGCATCCACCTCATTGGTGATGATCGCCTTCAGCGATCCGGATGTATCATCCGACATTGGTAAAGGTGGTGCGCGAGCTAGCGCATTTTCCCCACGTGTGGGGAATGGATTGGATGACAGACACCGCAGTTCGGCGCTGTCGGAGTGGTCACCCTTTGGGGAGATATCCCCAAGGGCATCCATCTCCGAGTTATCGGAATAGTCTACCTCCTCTTCTTGAGGAGAATCCACATAACCACTAAAGGTGCTAATGGTTAGCCAGAAGTTCTGGCAGTTGGAGTTCTCCAACTAAAATTGTTTTATTGCGTAAGAAATAGTCTTGATGGGGAGGATGTAACAGGGTTACATTCTGGTTACATTCAGTTATGTGGTGTATGTAAGTACACTACGGTTGAGGTCAGTGTTGACCGGTCCGAAAGGTTTGGACCTATTGGTTATTTTAACCAATCAGGGCAGGAGACCTTGGTGGAGGCGTGGCAGCCAGCCACGTGTTAGTACACAGATGGTGTACACTACATTTTAGCTAGGTGCGAATTTAGTAAGTTCTACTTAGTATTACATATCGTTTACATTAGTTTAAATTAATTTAGGCTAATTACATATTAAATATACATTCAGTTTACATTTCACTCAAACGACTGCAGGACGCGCGACCTCGACCGGTCGCGCGCGCAGTGAGTGTTGTAGTGTAAGGGAAGTCCTTCCCTTAGCTACCCCCTTATTAAGGGAGCCTTGTATCAAGGCGTTAGCTTGTGCTAACTTGTAAACCAAAGTGAAATCTTGGACCCGAGTAAGAGAGTACTCTTTTACTAAGCCCTTTTATAAGGGCGTATCGGCTAAGTAGCGGCACATCGCCGCTTAAGGAAAGTCTTCCTCTGTGCGCTAGCCGCACCGTGCGTGTTCGCACCGGCTACAGTTGCAGCATATTTCTCCCGATTGTAACGATTGTACGGATGGCGCGTTCAGCAGTTCCATTGGTTTGGTGGGTATATGGAACAGTTGTTTGTTGTTCAATGCCTCCATCTTCATAGAATTCTCGGAGTGAGTTAGTTGTGAACTCACGAGCACCATCGTGACGTATAAACTTGACCTTCACATTGAATTGCTTCTGTAGCATCACAATGTAGTTTTTAATGTAATGATCGCTCTCCGACTTGGCTCGCAGAAAAAATCCCTTCATACAACCGCTGGATTCATCGACTAACAGAAATAGATACTTACTGCCTCCCAGTGATTTAAAAAATTCCATAGGGCCTCAGATATCAAAATGGAGAAGTTCAAAAAATTCATATCGACGCTTTTCATATTTGATTGGAAATGATTTCTGAATCATCTTTCCTTCTTGGCATCCTCGACACATCCCTTGTTCACTTGACTTGGAGGGAACCTTCGCATGCTTGATCATACTGCTGTTGATCATCTTTCGAAGCACTTCGTTCGGAGCATGTCCCATTCGCGCATGTAGATCAATGTTGTTTCTGCTACCCTTTGTCAGATTTGCTGATCTCTGTTGGGTGGGAAGCCAGTATAGTCCATCTATGAGATCCGCTATAGCCACAACTTGTTTTGATTTCTTGCGAGTAATATACATGTGTGCTCCATTAAAAGTTAATTGTATTTGCCGTGTTTGTAGATCTGAGGTACCGAAAGCAAATTCTTGTTCATCTTCGGCACATATAGTGCGTTTTTGATTTCAATTTCATGTTCTTCCACATTGGGTAGAACCACTCTTTCCAGGACGGTGCCAACACCCTTAATGGTCGTCTTGTTCCCATCAGCCACCATAATTTCACCTTCAATGTGTTCGTCCAGACATGTAAACCTGGATTTGTCGTGGGAAATGTGGTGTGTAGCACCACTGTCAATAGCCCACATTCCAGATACATTCATGCTCGTTGAGAGTTCGCACTCTAACGAGATTGCAAAGGCCACTCGATCATAGTTGCTTTCATCTTCATACTGTCTCCACTGAACAATGTTTGCCCCGCGTCCGCGACCATTGCCGCCGCTTCGGGCTCCTCGACTTTCATCTTTCTGCTTTGACCAGCACCGATCAACCATGTGACCCATCTTGTAACAGTACGTGCATTTGTACGATTCGCGTATTGTGTTGAATGCCTTGGTTTCCTCTTCGGTTTTCAGTGTCGATGCTGATGTCTCTTTCTTCTCATCTTGACGCTTGGTGTGCTCGTTCGGTAGCACCTTGACAACATCTCGAGTTAGCAGTTCTGCGTTGTTCATTTCCAAGTTAAGAACAACGTTATCATAACTTTTAGGAAGACTGAGGAGCAGGTAGATAGCGACGTCTTCATCTTCCATCTTAGCGTTGATACTGTTGAGCTTGGCCGCGATGTTGAGAACTTCATTGCAGTGGCGCAAAACATTGTTACCTTCTGCCATCTTGATGCTGAACAATTTGCGCTTAAGGTAGATCCGTCCAGATTTATCGGAGCCACCGTTAAGACTTCTCAAACGTGCCCATGCGACCCAAGCTTCTTCACAATCATCAACCACGTGATGATACTCCGCATCCATATGAAGCAACATCATTCCAAACGCAACGTTGCTTGCCTTCACATATTCATCCATGCCGCGGGGGTCCGTGAAGGTTGGGGTTGTTTCACGATTTACGACATGCCAGACTGACTTGTGAGGAATACACCGCGCATGTATCGGCACCACGTCGCATAATTGTCTCCGTTGAACTTGTCAATGCAGATGCTGGCGGAAGAGTTACTTGAGGACATGGGGCTTGGGCTCATAACCTGGTAAAATCTTGAGCGTACCGGGAGCTGGGAAGGGGGACGATTCGGAAGAAAGAAAGAAAGAAAGTGTATTATTATAATTAAAGCTTTTAGTCCTAAGCTTTAATCATACTTCCATGCATATAAACGACTTTAAATCGTTATGCTCATGGTCGGCCGTCCGGCCATCTCGCTACCGGTCAAATACCGGACCAACAAGTATTACCTTTCATTGGTCGAAACCACTGGGATTTTCGTCCAGTCAAAAAATTGCTTGCGCCGGCACGAAATACCGGACCAACAAGTATTACCGGTACCAGCCGGTTCTTCAAACAGAAGTGAGCATTGTATGGACAACCCTCAGCAAAAGGTGTTTAGCTAGCTTTACATGAAATAGGCATCAGATGTTGAAGTCATGGTAATCTTTCATCTGTTGTGTGCTCTACACTACTTATTAGTACGCGAAAGCATATGTACTCAGAATTGTTACAAACACATAGAGCATATTACTAATAAGTGCGACATAATAATAATAAAAACCGGTATTAGGAATACTGTTAACTACAAAAATAACGTTGAGCCTTTTTTGGTCCCTTCTTTGCTTCCTTGCGTCGTACTACGACAACAATGCGACGAGTTGTCTCTATATTGCAGTGCTTGAACTACCGCGTCAGTAAACACTGGTATGCTTAAGCAAAGATCGTTTCGACGTGAGGCTCTCTTTAACACTCCATGAAAATTACGCATGACTTGCCACTTGTCGCGCGCGTGTCTTCTGCTCCTTTGACTCTAAACCTGAAGTTAGTAGCACCGTAATAAAAAGCGCACGTGTGCACTTTCGGCCTCCATTTAACAAAACCTGAACTCGATCATGCACAATGTTCTTGTATGGGTTCACAAAAAGAAATGCTCAACAGTATGCTCGCTGTTCTACTACAAAAGAAGGGGATTATCTACCTTACACGACTGGCTACAAGGTGAATTCGCTATCCACAAGTTGACATGGTGTGGTACACATGACATGCAGCATCACGCCTCTTCGTAGGCTGCGCTTGGTCCTCCTCATGTCTCGCACGCGACGGACTTTTGAAGCAACATTTCGACGTTTGCATAGCTCAGTCCAGCACTCGTGACGGTCGCGGGGTCCGGCTTGGATTTTGGTATCCACGCAAAGTCGAAATGTTGAGTCTCCGATCCGTAAAGCCACTCGCCCCCAGTGATTCTACTGTTGCTATCGAGTTCCAATAGGTAGTAGAAGTAATCGCCCGACATGTAGTCATAGATCTCGCCCGATCGCACGAGTCCACCATCCGCATACGACTCCACAATCCATGTCACACGGGCCGTAACGAACACAATTGAGTCCGCTGCTGCGTTCCACGGATACTCATCGAGGCCCCAAAACTTTTGTGCGGCTTCTTGGGGTGTCATTTTCGTCTGCTCATAGATTTTATATGCAAATATCGGTTGATTCCACACCTCAGCATTCGCTTCGACGTCAGCGATATAGGTACGATTGAGCAAACCAAGGACGTTCCCATTAACAATGTGAAAGAGCGCAGGGTTCATATCAAGGAACGCACTATTCGAGTGACGACCGAACCGGTCAATCGTGTCGGGGCCTCCATTGTATCGCGAAGCGAGGAAGACCGTACCCACACGAGAACGATCGTAGACCAAACTGAGGAGGGCTTTGATATCCAGGGGCTCGAACGTCACCCCGTTGAAGGTGACTGGGCAATTGGGCTCTGGCTCGAGAATCGCCGCAGCGGACCATGCATGACAGATACCATTCCACCCTTGGACACAGTGGCTAGTCGAATTATCCCAAGGAGTGCCGCACAAACTCCCGTCGTTCAGACTTGCGCAAGAGTCATCCGTCGTACACACTGGGCGATTGCTTTTGGATTTGACCCCGTTTTCCTTGGACACATTGTCCATAAACGTCTTGACGTCTAGCCCAAAAGCCGTGGCGTACTTCTCGGCAGCACTGGGGCCACCATTGTCCCATCGGACGTTAATGCTATCGTCGACCGTGGCCCAGTACGGGCCACTCCACGGCAGTGGGGTGACCACAGCTACGGTAGGCAAGTCGTCCACCGTCATGACCATCTTGGTTTGGAAATAGGCCTCGAGCTTTGCAATGTCCTGATTGCCCATGGCCTCGAGACGACGCTTCGTTTCGAGGTTCGGAGGCTCGTGAACCTTTTCCCACCCAGTGGCACACTTTACACCAGGCTTGGCACTCCCCGGAACCCACCCAGTGGTCGATTTACTAATATAATCGTCGGGGCTGGAACTCTCTTCAAACAGAAGGGATGTGCCTACCTTTTTAAACACTGGCTCGGGGGGTACCGCGGACTTGTTGGTCAAGAGGTAGGGAAATTCCACTGGAACGAACGGGATGGTATTAATATTGGGAAGCGTCGGGTCTTCCTCCTTAGATATGACACAGTCCAGGTCGGCGATCTCGTCACCATAAGCAGGAAAGTGGGGCGAGAGTTCTTCCGTGGTGCCAGAGACGGTGACGGGGTCATAATAGAGAGACGACGCACTCGTGTGCTTGAGCAGGAGAGCAAGCGCAGCAGGGAAGAGATAGACACTAGGAGAGTAGACCATTGTTGTCGAGCAACTTGATGCGAGGGAAGGTTTTTTGTATCCAATAGGAAGGGACCCCCTCGAGAGGGAGCAGAAAGGAAAATGAAACAAATGCAACGAGCTCTGTTACTCTCGTGTGGTTGAGGTATCGTGGGGTCGTGAGACTGAATATTTCACTTACCTAGCTACTTATCCATATGTATATCCATGTGTATTTACATACCTACAGCTCATGACGTCGTAGGAGGGGCCGTGACGTCGAAGTCTGACGTCATAGCTGAAGTACGCAAGGAGAGCACCTTCTATAGGATGGGTTCAAAAGTAGCCCAGGTAGCAAACAAAGAATCTAACTCTCAATTTTTTCATATCCCTCACTTCTGGTACCATTTGTTGGTCCCCGACGCCCGCCGCCGTTCCTACCGCCGTGCTAGCCGTCCCCGCAGCACCGCCGTGCTAGCCGCTCAAGAGACTCACCACAACTTGGACTAAAATCTAGCCTTTTTGGATTTTTTTTTTAAAAAAAAATTCCCATCGGCTTAAAAGCACTTGCCGTGAACTGGTTTGGTATCACGCAGATATTTTTCTTGATTAACCAGGTGCATACTGGCACTCGAACCAAGAATTCAAGTGCTGCATCCAGTTTTATGCGGAAAATCACATATAGTGAGAAATTCACTTTTACCGGCCTTATTTAGACATTTGGGTCGAATATGACCAACTTGTCCACATCCATGGCATTTCACCGCTTTTTCTTCACTTCCACGAAGTTCACTGCATCAGCACTAAAGGCCTTTGAACTTCTTTTCTCGCCTTCTACAGCCTGAGCGAACTGAAACAGTTCCTCGGCGTGGCGCAAATAGTCGGACTTGGTATGGTCAAACATAGCCGATAGGATTGTTTTCAAATCCGGTGATGCATAGTGAACAACGTTATCGACAACAAGTGGTTCACTGCGCCAACAGATTCAGATATCGCCACCAAGTAAAGGTATTGCTCGTTCCACGAGCGCTTGGGGCTTTTTCGACTTGTAAAAGTTTCATCGGCTGTGCAGAGGTGATGGATGTATGAAATGCATTCATCATCTTATTCATCACATGCACCAAAGTCGGCGACTCATTCTACCATGGGTCATTCTGGCGATTATAATATCGCTCAGCAGTACCGCTGAGGTAGTTGCCTAAGAGGTCGACCTTGATATCTTTCACTCGAATAGAAACCACAAGCCCATTCGGCTCTCGAAATCTGCCATATAAAACGGGTCCCCCATTCCTTAAAACCGGCACCAAGTCCACACGATACTCTTCAGAACCATCAAAAACCCTTATGGACAGCTTGCAGTCCTTGGCTGATGGTGTCCTGAAGACAGGAGACTAAACACCCATGGGGGTGTCCACATTGTTATTATTTTGAAATCCGGTTGGATTTCGCAGTTTTTTCTCAGGCGTGCTATTGAGCGACGCCAACCGCATCCGAGTACACAATCTCATTGAGTTGTTGAA